>JAUTXW010000243.1:0-455000 GCA_030620095.1 Kuschelorhynchus macadamiae | reverse complement strand
ATATATATATATATATATATATTATTTATTTATATATATATGTATATTTATATATATATATATATATATATATATATATATATATATATATATATATATATATATATATATATATATATATATATATATATATATATATATATATATATATATATATATATATATATATATATATATATATATAGAGGCAGTAGTCGCAACTGACTAGTTAAGAAGAAAAATGAAAACCTTATGTTAGTGGGGATGCAGTTTATGTATATAAAAAGCCAAATAAAGGTGTGGAACCCTTTATTTGTCAAGCTTTCGGGATCAATTTGTCCCTTCCTCAGGACTTTTCTACAAATAATTGAAAAAACGAAACAAGTTTGAAACTAACTAGTAAGTATAACACATTTAAACTTACCAATGTGGGTTTGCTATTGAAACAAAAACATACTCTGAAGACGACACACATTTAGTTGCACCAACTCATCATTCTGTTTATTTAAAAATTTTAAAATTTAAAATGTTAATAGCGAAAGAAGAGGGGACATAAGTGAGAGAGATGCAATATTATTTTTAATAAGAAGATAGAAATAAAGAGAGTATACTAAATTGGTAGTTGGAAGGCACAACACAGAAGGATGACGGGTTGCCTATCTTACAGTAGTGTGTATACAATGCTCAACTAAATTCGATCTAATTAGCGAAAATGTGTACATAGTAATATGATTATTTTACAATGGTAATTAATTAAGAGGAAAAGTGTGAAAGGTCACGAGAGACCTTAAAAGCATGATAGTAGTCCTGTAATAGTTGTAAAAACAATAAATCGACCCAACAATAGCAATTTAAAAATAAGATAGGGAATAATGTATGTAATAATATTAGTTACAATGGTATATAAGATATATATATATATATATATATATATATATATATATATATATATATATATATATACATTTATAAATTACTCATCGGGGGCGGGAGCGTCCAGACACTGAAATTTGTTTTTTTTTGTAATGTTAAGATATAACTGTATATGGAGCTGAGGTTCTGGGTGTCACTCTTTTTATTTATTACGGGGTGTCGGAGATTTATATGTATCATTTCAAGAAAAATGCGTTTGTAATAAGGGGATGCTTAATCCAAAATCTCAACCCCACTCCAGTTAAGGGAGTGGTTTTCCTTAATTAACACAATGGTACAGAAAGCCTTACTGTTCTAATAGATTCATTAGCTACCACTCCTACCACCCTGCACACACTAAAACCAATCTCATTATGGGCATGAAGACTCGAGCTATTAGACTCAATCATCCAACTAAAAGAAAGTTGATTTTACAACTAAAATTTTTCTAGAAAATTCTTACCCCTTAAAACTAGTACTAAAGATTTTGTTTCTAATCGAACATAATATCACAGACCACTTTAGAGAGATTGATCCTCCAAATTCGATACTTTTTTAGTCTATTACTAATACGCCCTTGGCCTTGTCCAGGCAATTATCAGTCATAGAGGACCCTCTTCTAAATAGGTTGTTCTTTTGTTCTCTTTCACATATTGAGAACCTCACTAACAGACTTATTAATATTTTCAAAAATACTGAAATTAAGATAGCGAGAAAACAGCAAAAAACTCTAGCTCTCTTGTTCACTAAAACTAAAACACCCCTGTCACTGCTAGAGAATTAGAATATAGTTTATAGAATTCCATGTAATGAATGCGAGTTATCATATATATGATAATATATAGGACAATATATAGGATCATATATAGGACAGACTTCTAGAAGCTTTAAATGTAGAATTACTTCACATAAGAGCGACTGTCGGAGAGGGGTTCCGTCCTGCGCACTGAGTGAACATTTTATCAAGGAAAACCACTCCCTTAACAGGGGTGGCGCTGAGATTTTGGATGAAGCATCCTCGTTATTACAAACGCATTTTTCTTGTCTGTGTCTGGACGCTCCCGCCCCCGATGAGTAATTTATAAATGTCCATATTATACATATCTTATATACCATTGTAACTAATATTATTAGATAAATTATTCCCTATCTTATTTCTAAATTGCTATTGTTGGGTCGATTTATTGTTTTTACAACTATTACAGGACTACTATCATGCTTTTAAGGTCTCTCGTGACTTTTCACACTTTTCCTCTTAATTAATTACCATTGTAAAATAATCATATTACTATGTACACATTTTCGCTAATTAGATCGAATTTAGTTGAGCATTGTATACACACTACTGTAAGATAGGCAATCCGTCATCCTTCTCTGTTGTGCCTTCCAACTACCAATTTAGTATACTCTCTCTATTTCTTTCTTCTTATTAAAAATAATATTGCATCTCTCTCACTTATGTACCCTCTACTTTCACGTTTAAAATTTCTCTAAAAAACGTGTTTTCAGTTAACAAAATGAAGTCAAATGATGGACATGTTTAAATTCTTATTTCGCTATTAACATTTTGACATTTAAATAAACAGAATGATGATTTGGTGCGACTAAATGTGTGTCGTCTTCAGAGTATATTTTTGTTTCAATAGCCAACCCACATTGGTGAGTTTAAATGTGTTATACTTACTAGTTAGTTTCTAACTTGTTTCGTTTTTTTAATTGTTTGTAGAAAAGTCCCGAGGAAGAAACAAATTGATCCCGAAAGCTTGACAAAACAATAAAGGGTTCCACACCTTTATTTGGCCTTTTATATACATAAATTGCATATCCAATAACCTAAGGTTTATATATATGTATATATATATATATATATATATATATATATATATATATATATATATATAGTTAGTTAATTCTTCTTTTCTTGAACCAATTACAAATATATTGTCATGTTGATATATTATTCTCAAGTTCTACTATTTTCCTATTCTTTTCATCATCTATGTTCCTTAATTCGCCAAAATCGATCAGGCATAGTGGAACATGTCTGGTTAAGCCATCACCGGATGCAGTGGTCGGAGGCCAAAATTTTGCATAGGGAAGGGGACTGATGAAAACGAAAGTTTATAGAAGTAGCTTTCATAGAAAAGGAATCTAAACACATTCAGTATATATTCCAAACATACGAAAGCCGCTTCTAGCTCAAACTTACCTCCTAAAACTTCACAGTTTAGGTAACCATGGGGCGAAGACACATCACCGCACACGACTATTATATAAACCTAAACTATTATATAAACTCTAAAGCTTTAGAGTTAGCATTTAGGTTACACTTGAAAACGAAACAAAATAATAAAAACAATGCAAGTATTTTCACGGGTGACGGTTTTGCAGACGATAATTAATTAAAAGGGTCTGATGTTTTCTCTTAATAAAGCCCAAAACGACAACTAAGTTGAAATATGAAAAATTAATAGGCTGAATTCACTTTACTAAGGTTATTCTGATTTAATAATCATTTTGTATGTTTTATTTTAAGATCAGTAATTAAATTTCTAGATCCCACACTGAAATTTCCGAAAGAGTATCCAACAAGTTGCCTGTTGGGTTGTGTGACAGTTGAAGATTGTTTGGATCAGGAAGCTTACAAGAAACGATTTGGCAATAATGAGGAGTCAACGAGTCCTTACGTGATGATTTGCTCCAATCCTATCATTTTGCCCATATTTTATCCAATTAGCGGAAAACACAAAATTTGTAAGTATGATACATCATACTTTACAAAAAAAAAGTTACATACTACTACAGTATGTGACATGTTTTATTCTCGCAGTGGATTGAAGTCAGGGCCGGAGTAAGTAATTATGGGGCCTGGGGATATTAATATTCAGGGGCCCGTGAGCCGGGCGAGGTTTAGTAAGAGCGCTCTTTAGAAATAAATAATGACTAAAAAAAATCATCGGGTTTTAAGTACTTGGGGTCGCGTTGGCTGCGTTTCAAAATAACTGATGGAAAAAAAGATTCTGACTCTTCTATTTCGCTAATAAATTACTGTTTCCCCTCTGATGGCCCTACGCCTATTCAATAAAAATTATCACAAAACATAGCCCTCCCTTTAATCCGGGCCTGGTCGAAGCCTCCTTAATTTAAGAGAGAAAATTAAAAAAAAAATAGATTAAAGCACACAACAAAATAATATTTTGAGGAGTTGGTGTCATGGTCATTCCTTCTAAATGTTGTTAAAGGGAGAAGGTAACTTCATAGGGTTTATTACGATATGTTTATTTATTTACGGTATAAACCATTTTTTATAAAATTATAACCAATAATAAACATTGAATTGCATACAAACAAGCCAACAACAGTACTTGTAGAGATGGCAACTAAAGATATTATTGCTCAATTAATAAGTGATTTTAATAAGCTTGCCAAGGAAAAATTAATTCATATAATTGTGCACATAAGAATTCCCGACGGATGCGGTGCAGTTAGTGATGATAGATTCACGAAACAAGTGTTCAACATATCATATGCGCTAAAGTGTATTAACGTGCCAGCTGAACTAAGGACTCCAAAAGTGGAAGTTACTGGAGTCAAAAGGCTAGTTGAGGAATAAAGGTCAAGAGAATACCTAAATAGTATAATTAATCTTTCAAAACGCGGCAACGAAACTAACGTTAACAATGCTAAATTAATCGTCGCATACCACGCCAGTCCGGCAAATCAAAACGGGGACCCCTTTAAGTTCACCAGTGGGGTCTCCGCCCGTAGCGAGAAATCAGTCCTGGGACTCGATTAGGCGATGCCCGAAAATCCTCATCACCAAGCGCGGCCGTTCATCGAGCCCCCCGCGGGAAGCCGAGCTCGAAGTACTACACAATCTGACCAAGGAGAGTCAGTCAGTACCACCACGACAGCGGATATAAGGATAGGCACCCCGACGTTCAAATAACATTGCGTTCTCGCATCATTACCAAGAATCCTTCGAACGCTATATCGAGCGCCGCGGAGGCTGTGATTCCTTAGGTTTTCTTGCTGGATGATAATGACGATACAGCCTTTGTTGAGGTTCGTTATAGAAGGCAACGCTCCTGCAAGTACAAAACTATTGTTGGCTCTAGTTTAGATAATTCATAACTGAAACAACCTAAGCTGACATTCTTGCGTGCTTATAAATTACATCCACAGACAAGTGATTTCGAATTTACTAATTTTTTAAAGCCAATTTTTACAGAGGTACAAGTGGATCAATTTAAAGTCGACCCCCGTTTGATTTACATAGTAGGCCTACGATACGCTGGGGCAATTCTCTGCAGTATCAATCAGTATGATAAACCCACAATTCCCATTCGAATCTATAATAGACTAACTCTCCGCTCAATTAAGCTTCAAGTTCTCAGCGAAAGCCGTTGTCCACCTTAAATCCGAATAAATGGTCCATCTGGGAATAAAAGCAGGTCAGGTTAAGGGCTAGATTGACCAACTAGGGGTACCCTGGACCATTCTCTTTAAACGATAACTCTATCGCGATGAACGCCCTTGCTATCGCGAATCATTGCGTTGTTGTTGATTAATGTTAAATAAAAATCAGTGCCTAAATTTATAGTCTATTCACGGTTATTTGACGTCGTGTTGCGCAAAACATATGATATATGTACAAATATTACCAATATTGTAAAAATATTCTCTACACATAAGTACATATTAATAATTATCCCTAGCTGGCTAACAATTTCTTTCGTCTTGTTATTTACCCTCCTTAGTTTTCTTACTTTTTTCAGTAGCCAAAAAATAAATCAAAATTGAAATGTCCTGATACATTTCTTCCAAGGCAGGAACTCTCCTACACGTTTATTGAATTATAGGTTTATCCATAGATTTGATTTCTACTCCTTTGTTTAAATATCAAAAGGCACTTTTAAAGTTTATTTTACCCAACATTTTAAAAATATAAATATAGAACATTCTTTATATGAATCCTTTTTCTTTTCAGACCCGCTGGATAAAGAATTGCATAAATGTGCAAAGATGGCTCTTCAGCACGCTAAATATATTTAATCTAAATATTTAACGGCTTATTTGTTTTTATCTACATATTTTCTATTTTTGTTGTTTCCAATAAATTATGTTGGTGTTATGACTTATTTTTTGTATACTCCTAAGAATCTGAAATTACATTGTCTGTATGACACCTGCGTTAGGACAAAAATAATTAGAGGATCGCTATTTGTGAATATTAGAATAATAAAATGAAACAAACATTATTATTGCAATTTTTATTTATAATTTGAAATCTAGGAAAAACGTATTTTAACAAGAATGTAAAAGCTATAATTTAAAATAAAAGATATTACTTTAAATAATATCACAACTACCTATGTCAAAGTTAATACTTTAAAAGGTACAATATAACAAAAATTATTTTATTAGGTATTGCTAAATATTGTGTGTATTGCATTTCAATTGATATGTAAAATAAAAAATAGAAAAAATATTTTTAAAATACAAGCAACAATTTTCTTATATAAGTTATGGTAAGTACTTGTAATTACTAAATTTCATAAAATAGCCTATGTAACTATGCAAATTCTTCCAAAAAATACGGGAACCGGTTGGCTTTATTTGAAACGAGTTTTTCAGAGTTTCGTTCATAGATATGGGATTTTGGTTGCGCTACGAAAGTGTCAAATGTCCTGTGGACGTATCTTGTATCATAGAGGCTGAGGTCAAAGGGAGCCACTGATAAAACCAAAACCAGAGTTCGGTTTAGTTACTATTTGATCCTAATTATTCCATGTTTTCCAATAAAATTGTACAGAATATGATTAACTGGAGCAAATTTAATACACTTAATAACGCTAGAGTGTAAATCTCCCTGTAATATTTTCAAAATTAAATATAAAAACCGTATAGCTAATTCTGCTATTGGAATGGCTACATCTGATTCAGCCTCTAGTCATTATAAAATTCCAATTATAGGAATTGCACGGATTTCAAATAAAGCTCCTCTGTACCTAATTTAAATATGCAGGGCGATTTTTAATGCCCCCCTTTCTGCCTTCTATTTTTTAAAACAGTCAAGGTATACATTTGAATTTTGGGACACCTTAAATTCTCTTTTTGAGAATAATTTCGTGATTGAAAATATAAGGATGGCGGGTGGGCGCCATATTGAATCAGAGAATTAAATAGAAAGGTGTGCGTGTGGTACAGATTTTTAAAAGAATTTTCCATCTTGATTCATTGAAAAAAAAAATAAATAAAAAAATTAAAATTATTCACTTCAAAATGGTTGAAATTTGTAAATGTGAGAACTTTCTTAAAAGCTTACAAAACTCCTCTAATTTTCTATTTACGGGGGTGTTCTAATAAAAAAATATCGATACATGTTTCCTTTATAAAACCCCTTGTAATTAGAAAATTTTTGTACATACTTAAATATTAAGGATCATGTGAGGAGTTAAATACTTGAGTTTTGTAAGTTGTTAAGTACTTACTCTTCATTCTTTTAAGTTGTGTCACATTTACAAATAGCCGCCATTTTGAAATTGGTAATTTGGAATGAATTAAGGATGAAGACTTCTTAAAAGATGTTACACTCGACCCCTCTCAATTTCATTTTTTATTTAAAATAGTGCAGTTTTACTTTTTATGCAGGATACCAAGATATAATTGCAAGAATTCTGTGTACATCTTACATTTGCACAGTCTTCTACACAAAAATATTGGGCAATGCTTAAGATCGCCAAAAGATGCAATTCCTTTTCAATATATAAAATTCCTGTACCTGCGGTAAAGTGTATGTAGGTGAAACTGGATGGTGTTTACTAGACTTAAGGAACTTAAGTAAAAAATAAATTGTTTAATCTGCTGTCGCTGAACACCAGCTCACAACAGGACACATGATTAATGTAAAATATACCAAGGTTCTTGCATCAGTCTCATGTATTATAACAGGAAGATTAGAGAATTTATTCAAACCATCAAACACCCTGAAATTTTCAATAGAAACCCTTGCTTTGTGTTTCTTTATCCTTGGGAACCGATCACTACAGTGAGCAGAGGTCGGGTATAAATAATTTGGTTGGTTTGTGGCGTTGCTCTTTTACTTTTGTAATTTTGTTGGGAATAAAGGAATGAGTAAATAAATAAAACAACTGAACTCTGCTTATTGCAGTGCTTAATGTTATGAAGTAAAGATCCTTGATGATGCATCGTGCTATCGCAGGCGAAACGTCGGAAAATCCAATTTAACATGATCTAAAATTAACATGATTTCGTAATGGTATATGGTCTTCAATTGAAATGTGCTAAATTTCAAATTTATTGATTTATCTTGAGAGGTCCAAGAAATAAAAAGAGGAGGAGGGGCATTAAAGAGTCGCATAGTATAAATACATTTGTATCATTTCTTGCAAACAAGCTATAGTCAATACTCTTGGCAAGGAAATTTTCTACTAATATTTCTTACTAAACAAAAATTAAGTTGTTAATTTTAATGAGAACACATGAGCTCTGTGTAGGCTGAGTTTATTAAAAGTGTTTTGTGACATTGACAGTGATTACTGAACACTCGACACACAATCGGCAGAAATTAGCAAAGGGACAGCCACATTTATCATAAATAAATTAACTACAAGATATAAAAAGTTCAATCTTGTTGAAATAGCAGAAGCAGAAAATTAGATATGTAAGTTAAAAGTACCAATACCTATACGAAGCAAGCACCGCCAAATGAAGTATTACATAGAATTAATTCCAGATCCATTAGGAAATATGATACTAACCAACGGACAGTTTGATGAACAGCTCCACACGTTTTGATTTAATGACAATTACGAGTATCACAGTCATAACATTAAGAAATGTGAAAATAACAATTTTGATTTTACTATGGGCAGTGTTAATTAAAAATCCAATTTAGTTAATCTGTACTGTTGAACAGAGCAAGAATGTATATAAATTGGAAACGTAAAAGTCCTTTTGCTAATGCCATTGTGTAATAAAATTCATAATAATAAGAAAAGATGTTCATATTCGTATGTTGAGTGATATCTGTCACTCTACTAAAAATATATTAAATCGTGAACAAAACAGGATTAATATTTCATTTTTTAACAATGTGTATTAAATAATAATCAAGTTCAAATTTTCCCTACATTATTAAAAGTACGTACAAAATACTTTTTTTTAACAGGCCGATGTATTCTGGCGCAAAAAAAAATTAAAACCGACCTATCATAGGCAAAAGCGTTTCAAATAATTTAGAGCTATTGCATATAAATCTATAACCTATAACAAAAATCGGCAAACTTCAATCGCTGTTCACTTTCAAAAACAATATCATCAATCTAAAAATCAAACATTTTTTACTAAAACGAGAAAATGTATTTAACCTCGATAAACTATACACAATTTTACTTACATTACAATTTATATGGATCTACATAGCAAGATAATTCCTAGAAAAACCTGGTACTGTAAAAGAAGCCTCAAATATAATCAGTGGTCGTAAACGCGCAAATAATTGCAGAAAAAAAAACTGATACTGGACAATAATTACCTTTGGGAAACCGTTTGCCGGTTTGTGCCCACGTGTGTGTTTGTGCAAAAACTATACACATTTTCTGTCCCTAAAGGCAGGTACTGATCTTGTAGTTTCTCTGTGGAATATATAACTACAGTTTTAAAAACTTACTATTCTATTATTAAGCAGTTAAACCATTTTTTTCAAAATTAATATTTAACCTCTTAAACACTTTTATGTATAACATTTCTTTAAGATAGTAAAATTAATTTAAAAATAATGCAGCAAAGGGTTAACTATTATTTAACACACATTTGCATTTTTATATTAAGGGTCAGTAGTTTTGGCTTTGATTAAAATAGCCGGCATTTTGAATGTATGCTTATTAATGCTTTTGACACGTTCCAAATATTGATTAAAACATTGTACTCGCAGCAAGGTTCAAAGAGAGTTAAAAAAGAAATTAACAAATTTGTAACTGCATCTAAAAACATAGAGAGCTCTGCAGTTTAAAAAAACGATTGTTCGAATCCTAAATGAGATTAACGTATATGAATACATCTAAACCCCTCTAAAAAAACTAGTACTTATGTTAAAAAGTTTAGAATATAGATTGAAAAATGCTCTATACCCTGAATTTATTGGTTTATAATTTAGTTATTTTGTTTAATTTACTATACCTATTATTTAAAGAGTCAAAACTCTACGTAAATATCTAACATATATCATGGATCACAGCATTGGAAAGGGATACATTTATATACAAATATTTAAATTATTACTATAAATAACTTATTGGCAGTTTTTACCACTAATTTTTACATTAATTACAACTCATGATGTATCATAAATATTAGATCACACACATTATGGTATGGTATAATTCTCATTAATAAATAGTATCTTTTTAAAGTTTTCTGTAGTATATTTTTAAGTTATTATGTCAAATTGTATTTATTTTTAATACATCTTTATTTAACTTAAAGAATTTAATCAATTCCTTTAAACAGGGGCTTAGAAATGGGAAATAAAGTATTAGGTATTTTGAATACTGCAAATATTCATGTCTTCACCGCCTTGAATATAGTTATTACAATAAATATACTTTGTATTTTGTATTTTTTTCCATTCATATAAAATGTATCCTATTTGGTCACCAAACTGTTTTTTTTCGCATCTAATCTTAGGTAAAAAAGTACATTGAAACAAAATTTGCAAACTGGAAATGTTTCATTTTGCTGGAAGCCTGCAGACCTTAACTTAAATATCTTCATTATTTAATAATAAAGTAATGTTTAACTGTAAACTTGCAGATGCCTAGTAAATTTACTAGGCATTTTTTGCCATGTGGTCTAATATTTTGAAACAACAATAAAAATAAATATTTAAATAAATAAGAATTAAAACAAAGAAAAATTTCACTAGAAAACAAAAATGCTGAAAAAGAAAGTATATATAAAACTATTGTTAAAGCACTTTTACATTAAATATTCAGCTTGTGTTTAGATTGGTCGTTAGCTGAATTTCCACAAGCCTTTTTGGAATCCACACTAGCGTATACCTAAGTTCTATACCTAAGCTTTAGAACTACAACTTTTTATTATTTACGACAACTATTACTTCTAAGGTATAAGCTTTTAGTAACGATTTTAGGCGGCTTTAGTAGTGTTTTTTTAAATAAATTGTAGAATTATATCTTCAAATATCAAAGTACAACCTAATCATCACGATAAAAAAAGACATAATTTTAAATATGCGTTGTAAGCTGTATGTTAAGCTTGGTTCACCTAGCAAAATTTATTATGGCAACAACTTTAGTCATTAAGAATAAGTATTTCGACTGATTTATTGTAGTCACATGACTAAAAACAACCAATAACGAATTGAGTTCTTATTACAGAATTTATTTAAGATAAAACTAAAATTTGTTACATGAAACCACTCTTAGGTATAAGTTACATGAATGGGTTCGAGTGATATTTTTCGTTGGGTAACTAAAAATTAGTCAACTAAATCTACTAAATTTTTATAGCAAACTGACCAATTTAAAATAAACTATGCAGACAAAATTATGTTTTTAAAACATATTATTGATAAAAAAATACAAATTATAACATCCTATTTTTTCATGTTATGTATTCATAAGTACCTCCAATTTATCTAATATTAAGCCAAGCTTAAACAAGGATTTCGCTTTTAAATTATACTCCTACAGCTGTGGTCCTGTTGTTACTATGTCCATTTAATTCGGAATGCTCTGAAGAATCAGTATTTTGATTCGATGAGAATAAGGTCGAGAAATATCGTGCCTGAAATAAAAAACAAATTAACTATACTTTGAAGATATACAAAATTGATCAATGAAATACGAAAGCATTTTTCATTTTATGGGTTAAGTTGACCCTTCAATTCAATCCTGATAAGCCAAGAAACAGAAAATTTAACTAAAATAAAATTTTATACAGGGTGTTAATTAATGTCGTGGACACATTTCAGGGGGTGATGGATGGTTTTTTGCGTTTTTTTCCAGTTCCTTTTGAGACAATTAGTTAAAAACCTCTACGACAAAATTTTAAAATCGTGAATGGTAGTATACAGGGTGTTACATTTTTTTGCACCACCTACAAGTTTATCTTGCGGAACTTTTTTTTGCAGCACACTGTATGAATTCTGATATAAAATTTAAACTCTCTGTTCATTTCTTTAGCTCTTTCGTACTTTGCATTATTCTCGTATCTATCACAGTTTTCGACTTATTTGCAATAATTGCCATAGAAGCAAATTAAGTGTAGGCTAAATAATGAAACTGGAAAAAAAAAGTAGTAGGCTGAGGCAGGTTAATTGTTAATTCTGTTCTTTAATCTGACATTTTATAAGAAATATTTTTTTGTTTGACGTTTCCGTAGTTGTTTCGAGTTGTTTAATGACGGTTGAATTCATAAATCAAGAATATGCAGAAATTCATTTCATTTATGGACCTGCCAACGGCAATTGTTAAGAAGCCAGACGACTCTATGAACAGAAATATACAAATCGCATGGTGCCCAATAGACAAACATTTGCAAAGGTACATAATCGGCTATGCGAAAATGGATCATTCAATAAATCCACTCATTTAGCAGGAACAAATAGAAGGGTTACGACTTCCAAAGGTTTCAAGCTCTTCTCCCACGTGAGTTTCCACTCCGTTTAAATTTTTGCTCTTACAAATGCTAGCTCAAAATCCATTATTTGGAAACACGATTTTATTTAGCGATGAGGCAAATTTTTCTAGGAATGCCGTACGTAATTTTCATAAGCATTTTTGGACAGAAGAGAATCCGCATTCGATACATGAAAATAATTTCCAGCAACAATTTTCGGTAAATGTGTGAGCCGGCATTATTGGAGATTATTTGATAGGTCCATTTTTCCTAACAGCAAGGCTAAACGGACTCTATTATCGTCAATTTCTCGAAGACGAACTCCCGGTATTGCTAGAAGACGTGCCAATTCTTCTTAGAAATCAAATGTGGTTCATGCACGATGGTGCCTAGTACATTTCAGCATAGAGGTGAGGGAGTTCCTAAATAATAATTTTAACAACCGTTGGAGCGAGGGGGACCTCAGCCATGGCCCCCTAGATCTCAAAAATCTGAATAGCCCGGATTTCTTTTTCTGGGGACACCTGAAAACATTGGTGTATCAGACCCCAATCCAGACAGAAGAAGATTTAAGAAACAGAATAGCTTCATGCGACATCATTCGCAATACTCATGGAATATTTGACAGAGTCCGTCAGTCAAGAGGCGGACATTTTCAACAACTTTTATAATTTTGTTTTATTTTTAATTTAACTGTAATAATTTTATCTGTTCTTTAACATGTCGGTTAATTTAAAATAAAACCCGTTTCTTAATTGTTTGCATAATTTCGCCTACATGACATCGATACAATGCATCGAGTATTGCAAATAAGTCGAAAACTGTGATAGATACGAGAGAATAAGCAAAATACGGAATAGCTAAAGAAACGAACAGAGAGTCTAAACTTTATATCAGAATTCATACAGGGCGCTCTAAAAAAAAGTTCCGCAAGATTAACTTGTAGGTGGTGCAAAAAATGTAACACCCCGTATACTACCATCCACGATTTTGATATTTTATCGTAGAAGTTCTTAAAAGTAATACATGGTCTAAATTTGAACGAAAATGGTGCGTTTTTGACCATGTATATATTGGCATTTTTTCCTATTTAGTCGAGTACTATCACCCCCTGAAATATTTCCACGACATTAATTAACACCCTGTATAATACAAAAAATTTGAAATTTGAAAATTTAGTATAAAAATTAATTTACGATTTATTTTATTCAGATAAATAAAGCAGTAAGTGTACACTCCTCGATAGTTTTTGGTCTGATGATCTTTATTTCTGAATGGTTTGTTTGAATTTACAGACACAAAGTAGAATATCTTTTATATCTCATCAATATAAGCTACGACAGGAATACTACACAAAAGCACCTATGCCATATGCAGTTAGTGAAAAAAGAATGATGAGGATGAATATCCTTAGCATATATGTATAATAAAAGTCATACAAGCTCGTGTAGATAGCATGCTGATTAAGTGATATTAAAATAGTATAAATATATAGCATTTTGGCAAATATGTCTTTCCTCTTCGGTGACTGTTCTTCACTATTAAAATAAAGACATATGTTATACTAGAAAATCACAAAGCAGCTGTTTACATTTCTACTAAACTGAAAATATATGTCAATAAATTATTGATTGCTTGAGACATTATAACATTATTATTTTCGTAGTTTTGTTTATATTACTTCGCGCTGTTTAAAGTTATACAGTGTTGTATGTGGTTAGTGATTGCCCATTCGCTTTTTGATTTTAAATAAATAAATTTGGGCCAGTCCCAAGCCTCGGGATGTAACAAGGATTTTCTTGTTTTTAAGCTCTAATAAAGAATACTTTGTCATAGAATAAAGATATGAAAACGCCGGTTTCGCCAAAATTTAGGTAATTTTTCCCTCTTTAAAACCACTGTTGAAAAATCATAATGTTCCACTCTAAAAACCGAATTTTATTTAAAAAGAGCCCTCTAGTTAATGTACCAAAACTATGGAGCGCCAAAAAAGGTAATTTTTAAAAGAGGTTTAAATGCTCTCTCAAACAATTATCCACTTGAAGGTTTAATATTGATCATCTACCTTTATTGTTGGATATATGACAAAACTCCATAAACAACGCAGATTTGTTAAAGTTGTTGCTGCTTTTATCAAAATGATACCTAATATTGGTTATTTTTCGAGAAAAAAGTGCGGTAGTTTTCGAAAATTGGCCAATTTAGTCACGAAGACAACAGAAATATTTATTTCTGTGTGGTTCTTGGTCGTATTACTTCTTCACGATTGTGTCAAGAAACGACCAAAACATGAGGCTAATGGCTATGTTTGTTTCAGTATCAAGGAGCCATTTTGCTACCGTGGTGTCTGCCCCGGCCAGGCTCATCAGGTAGTTTCCTTAGGGAGTATCAATATTAAAACCGAAATACGCGAACCCTGAAACCAACAAGGTGTTATGTCATTCGACTTTAAAAGTCGATGAGGGAAAAATAGGCAACCAGTGGCGCCATCTGTAGATACTATGGTGCGACTAAATCGCTTTAGATGCGACCTACTTGGGAGCACAAAACGACACATCTGTGCAAAAATAGAAGAGAGACGCTATGTTTGTTTCAGGACCAAGGAGCCATTCTGCTATTGACGTCAAGGTGTCATGTCGAGCGACATGATACCTTATTTGTTTCAGGGTTCGGGTATTTCGGTTTTAGTACCCCCAAGGAAACTGCCTTGTCGGGGCAGACACCACGGTAGTATAACGGCTCCTTGGCTCTAAAACATGTTTTGGTCACTTCTTGACACAATGGTGAACGAGCAGTTTCCTCATATTTAGCCCTCTCATCTCTAGCTTGTTTCTTTGTTACGTAAATTTAATTACGTAATCAAGCAAAATTTGAAAAAACATATGTCTACAAAATGATGTAATAATAAGTCTTTATTATATTTTTTACTAGACAAGACATACTTTGCCCGCATGCAACAAAAAAATAATTACATTTTTATCGCTCTTCTAGATATTCGTTGAATCGATGTCAGTTTGAAAGAAGGTTTGAAGAATTTATTGCAAATCATGAACGCAAACCCACGTGTTAATTTTTTTTTATTTGCTTCATTTATTTTTTATTGATCATTTTTTATTTAATTGGGTTAGGTTTAAATTGTATATGCTTTAATTTGCTTAGTTTGGTTACATTTCCTTATTTAATTTTAATTACTAGTTTCATTTATTTTTTGAGAACTAAATATTAACTGTATATACATTTTCAAGCATCTTGTATACTATTTATACTTGGATATGCTTATTCGCATTCCGGCATGCATATAAATTTTGCTTTTCTTTTTTTGTATATGTCAAAGTGAATATTAAATAAAAAGCAATATTGATAATAAAGAAAGTTCTAAAAATAACATTTTTAACGAACAGTGTATATTAGTTATATCCTACGTTTTAAATTATTTTATTTTCTATATAAAGAAATGTTTATCTTTATCATCTTGTTCTAAAAATTTGTACAATTTACCTGCGAGTTCCAAAATTTTGTTTGTTCTTTATGTTTTAACAGATTTCGACGGCCTGAGAACAATGTATCATTACTTTTACTGTTGTTGCTTTAATAAAGTCGAACCATGGGTATTCGCACTTAATAGTACCTTGTTACAATTACATATTTGAAGCAGTCCCCCACAACGATGGACGATGGCGTAGGGTGTACTGTGTTCTTGTACTGTGACTCACTCCAAATACTAACGATTGCCGACGTTGCGTAATTGTTCATGATTGCAAGTCAATGCAGGACAACAATGTACTAAGGAATGGGCGTTTTATCGATAGTTATTGATGGGTCACTTCGAATAACAAACAATAGGTAAATAAATAATGCTACCGATAGATAGTACCAAATACCAATGGGCAGCGATCACTGGCGTATTTAGGGAGGCAAAGTGGGCAAAATATTTGAAACTAAAAATTATTTTACAGTACGTTACCATGATTTTATAAGTGAGAATCCTTTTTTTGTAGTCGCTGATTTTGATGGGTGTTACGTAAACAAAAACGAAGGATTTTTTTTTAGTCGCCAAATTATGTACCCCCCCCTCTAGAAAAGCATTCTAAATATGCCACTGGTAGCGCAATGAACTATAGATAGGTAAAATCTAAAATCTGCAGTTGCAAATTTTACTATGTAAATCGTACTAAACAAATCACTGCAACACCATTAAATAAAATAGTAACACTTTATTATGTGTCTCCATATAAAACGATAACATTCAGCAGGGGCGTGTAGTCCATGGAAGCAAGGCAAGCAGTGCTTCCCCAAAAAAAAAAAATTAAAAACATCTTCTAAAATGTAATTTTTGAAATAGGAAACCATTAATTTAGTTTATATTAAAAATGCTAAAATATCTTAATTATCCAGCCCATAATAAAGGCGGCCTTGACTCAGCCACAATAGAATATCGAATAGAACCTATGCGGGCCGCTAGCTTCTCTGCAGCCAAGTCCTGTATGCTTGATTTCCTGTGAATCGAGCCAGAGGTTATTGAACTTTCCACCGGCTGTTTGCAATTTTTGCATTTCAGTCGCATGCTTTAAGTGGTCGCGGAAGCTATCGTTGGAGTAGGTTCTTTGTTTGAACAGCTATCCGTGTGTTGTGTGTGGTCGTGCATGGTGCGATATGGAAGACAATAATACGGACGTGAATATGCAAATACCGTCAACTTCGGCTGTCGATAATAACGTTGAAAATGTTGGAGACTTTAGTAAGAAGAGTGTGTGTGAATGTGTGGTGTGTGTCTTAATAATAAAGGGATTTTCAACATTAAACTTCACTGATAAGCTTCAAATAATTTCCAAAAGAAGGACAAAACCGCCTACAAAAAATTTAAGTATAAAAATGAAAAACTTTGAAAATGAGAAAGGTCTCTGGAATAAAACTGGTTTTTCCGATTTAAACAATTTCCATAAAGCTGTAAAAAGACAGACAGATTGCAGGCCGTCATAAAAGAAAACGTCTTCGGCAAAACCAGAATTGAACACGCCCTTAATAAAGAGTTGGAAATTAGTCACACCCAACATAATGAACTAGCCGATAAAAATAGGCAAATATTAAGAAGACTTATCGATGTTGTTTGTTTTCTGGGACAGCACGAATTGGCATTTAGAGGTCATGACGAAACAAGGGTTTCTTCAAATAGAGGAAATTTTCAAGATTTACTTAGTTTAATGGCTAAATTTGATGATTGCTTAAAAAATCATTTACAGCAGTCTAGCGTTTTTCGCGGAGCGTCGAATCGAATCCAGAATGAAAGAAATTACAAACTAAAACAAATGATATTGCTTTTTGCCTAAAGAAAGTGGATGATTTTAAGTCCATGTTAAGTCAAAAAAGAGATGACTTTGACCTATTTGGGAGAAAACGATGACGTTAAATGTAGAGCCACAGACGAATGAAATAATCGATCAAATTCAGCAACAAATAAACTATAGATTTAAGGGTTTAAATGATTTTAAATTCCTCGAGCTCTGCAATTTTGATTCATTTAAAGGAAAAACTTTTCCAGAAGATGCGTTTAAATCTCTTCTTCTTCATTATGACCAGTTCTTCGACCGAGTGTTACTGCGATCTGAACTAAAAGTGATTTACGAAACTGATGACATTAGCGCAAAAAATAACGCTAAGGAACTAATGCAATTTTCAAAAAACAAGGAGCGGGAAGATTCCTACACTGAAGTGTCGAAATTGTGTGAATTAGTATTGACAATACCTGCCACAATTCATCATTGGTACGCAATTTTTGAACACTTAAACGTACAAAAAATTTCGTGAGAAAATTCAACGAGACAGGAGAGACTCTCGCATACATCGCTGTTGACAAATGAAAATAAACTTCTCCAAAATATGTCGGAGCATCAGACGTTTTTATGATGACGTCATTGATGAATTTGCAAAAAATGATCGAAGAATTGAATTACATTACAAATGGGTAAGTTTCTAAAAGTTGCTTCCCTTTCATTAATAAGAAAAATTAAAAATAATTTTATTTTTGATTTCGTATACAACTTCTGCGAGACGCACATGTTTCAATGGCTAAATTAACTAACTCGTGTCATGGTTTGAATAACCTTCATATTATTTGAGCATCCATAAAACAGAACTATGCGCAGCTCCGTTAAAATATCTGCCCAGCGAAGCGTCTCTAAAGCCCTTGATATTGTGAAGGAGTCGCACGACGCGACGTCTCAGAGGTAAAAAAAAAACAACTTAGAATTGAAAACAAATTCAACTCGACCTTATAAGAATAAAATGAACGTTGGTGGATCCAGTTTTAGACATTTTTTTACAAACTACTCGGTCTGTTTGGGTTTTGGAGATTTAGGAAAAAAGCAAATATTACATTTTTCAAAATTTTTCAATTTTATTTCTCCTGGATGTATCTTTTATACAAGCAGTTGCAATAATATAAATAAAAAATCCGGAGTAATTAAAAAAAAAATTGATGATAGGCCCTAGTTACGATACGTTGATTCTAAAATCTGATTACATCACACATTTTACTATTGTGTGATGTGAACGTTTTTACTCAGAACGTTTCTTAGGAAATGTATATACAGATCTGAAAAAAATGAAGAAATAATAACTTAATTATAATTCGCTTCTTTAACGTAATAGATGGGTTATTTGCTTTTTCCTAAATCTCGCAAAAAGAGCTTGAATTCTCCCGCATGCGCCATTTAGTGTGTAATAAAATCGTCTAAGACTTGTAAGTAATTGTAAGCATTGTAGCTTATAGTTCCCCATACATGTACAGCGGCGTGGCTATACCATCGCAAGCCTCCACAATACGAGGGAGGCACTGATCCTAGAGGCCCGGCGATAATGTGCAATGGAGCCAAAAAAAAACTATGAAAAATACGACAATTGGAAAACAAAATATAATGCTGAGATTAAAATATTAATTTAATAGTACAATAAAAACCTTATTTGCTCATAACTGTCGCGTTTCCTAATCTAATTAAACTCTGGAATCATGATTAATATGTAGTAAGATCTACTTTTGACGTAGATACATTTAATAACCTGTTTAAGCTTATCAGTTTAATTCGTATTTGTACCGAACTGACTGAACCTCTACAAGGTTTAAATCGAAGATATTATGAACTTAGTATAGGTTTTACAACAAAAGGTAAAATTAATTTAACGGGAATTTAGTTATTAGTAAGTGTTCACGTGTAAAATTTACTTTTTTATCTACGTAAAAAGAATTCGGATTACAAAGCAAATATTGGGAGGTCAATAACAAATTTAAAAATAGTCATACTTAAAATAAAAATAAATCTCTTATCTAAGCTTTAAATTTTCTTGAAGTTCAGGTCTACTCTTCGTTCTTTAGAATTGGAAAAATGCTGAATGACCCGTTCGTTAAAATTGCACACACATTCCTTTTATAAACGATTTCTCGATACTTAATTAACATTGCTAAAGCGGACAGTCTATCTTGGCCCAACTCCTCAACAAAATTTATAAGTCCTCGAAAAACCCCTGGATTTTCAGACAAAACCGTTTCATCATGGCCACGTAGTGCCAGCTCGAATGCTCCACAAAGTTTTACACAGTCTATAATTTTGTTTAAAATATAACGATATTTGGATACATTTTCATTAAAATCTCTAAGAGATTTTCTATAAGCTGTGTCTAGCTGAGTGCGAATATCAACACTTCCGACCGTAGCCTAGTTCACCGAACATTTCATGTGATCTGCAGAAAACGTGTTTTGTCTTTAACACCGGTTTTGCACCATAAGTCCGACGAGTTCTTAGAAAACAACAAACAAATATAATAGTAAAATGAGTTAGAAACTTTACAACCACATATTCTGTTAGCTAAATCGTACATACTTTTGCGAAAGTTTCGAAGAACCTCTTTATTTTTGTCTTTACTAGTTTGTCGTATACTAAGTTCTGGCAAATTGCGACCACTTACCTCGAATTCGGTTATTTTCTCAAAATTAAGTTCGTTAGCAATCTTTAGTTGTTTAATTTTTTGCACTACCGACGTTTTATTTCATCTACATTCACAACTCAAACATAGACCACCTTGAAATTGGTTATTTTTGCACTAGTCACTACCAACATTTTATTTCCTGTATATTAAAATAAATAAAAAATAAAAATATATATTACAAAAAACAGTATATAAGTCAATTTTCATCGGTTAAAAACGTCCGAAACAATATCGAGTTAGAATATCGACCGCGCGACCTCTGAACAATTGAACTTCCGCATGCCGACGATCGATCGAATTATGAGAAGAGACTGGCTGATCACCCAAATTGCGATTTCATATTCCATTTGCTATGACGTTCGGCTGCCGCTCGGTAGCTGTGAAATCTTCGGGTACTTTCGTCAAGCTGTAAGGTAATCAGGTCAATTCGGCAAGCCTAGCTTAGTATAGCGTATTTTACTATGCCTAAGGAACGCAACGAGACCATTCGAACCGCCGCGCCGCGTGCGGCTAATAGTGTAGCGTATTTAACTTTTCCCAAGGTTCGCGTTTTATTACAACTATTAGAAGGGACAGTCAATCGAATAATTTATTTTCAGAAATATTTTTGGGGGGTCATTGACTAAATAACCTTATGGAAGAACCGCCACTGCTAAGTAAAGTTCTAATGAATTTAAAATGTATACTAGGATGCACGGTACGATCCGATATTCTAACAGCCGATTGCACAAAACTTAATTGCTGTTTAGAATATTTAACCGAGCTTTCGGATTTGACAAGCTGCTTATAGAAACCTCGCTGTCAAATTTGACATTTCGTTAAACATTCTGAACTTTAATGGAGTTTTCTGCAACCGGCTGTAAGTGTTTATAAATTTTAACTCTGGGCTTTTTAAATTATCGATATTTAAAATTTTAAATTTTACCGATCTTTAAAAGGTTAGAACATTCAAGCTACTTATGATGGTTGAAGTTTCTTGTCTTGTTATTCAAAAAAGGTGTAAATTTTTGGTTTAACCATAAAAAGTAATTGGATATAATAAAAAGGAACTTTTGGTATTCTTATCTTATATCAAAAGATCTTCTGGTGTAATCAATGAGATTTCATTAATTCGGATTTGTTAAAAATAATAAAATATTTTAAAATAAATTTAAATTCTGTTCCTAACAAAATTTTTATCTCACTTTTGTTTAGAAAGTTATAATACTTCGTATCGGAAATGTATCGATATTTCGTGTACCGGTTCTTTTTAATACAATTTTTCTGTAGCGATATTGTAATCACCGATTCGGATCGATATTTCGTATCGATCGTGCATCCCTAATGGAGAGCCCATTCGGACACAAATGAGAACGTTTGAAGATCCCCAAGGGCGGGATTAGATTTGACCTATCGATAGGCGACAGCACATCACCTCTCTATATATTTACGAGAAAATTATTGAAGAGCAAAAAAGTTCTCATTTTCATATGACGCATAATTTGCGTGTAAATATGTAATCCGTTTATCCATAAATATCGATGTTTTCGGGTACTTATCGATATTGTCATGTACTGAACGGATGTTCACCCGGGATATTAATGCTCTAATCCGTAAAATACGCAATTTGCAGAGCCATATACTACTATTTCGACGTAAAAAAAACATTCTTGGTTTAACATTAGCTCACTAAAAGCAAGCCCGATGCAATAGTTTTTGAGAAATTTTGGAATTTAACTATGAAGTCGGACATAGAATTTTTTTCTTGTTTGACCATTATTTTCAAACTGGCCGAAAAAAAATTACGTGACTCGACACTTTAATTTCAAAAACATCTCATAAAAAGAACGTTTTTACGTACAAATTGTGGATTTAAAAAATACTCTTAGGAATGTTAAGTTTTTAAGGGTAAAAATGTGCTTTACACAGAGTTGCCATGTTACAATTTACTGTTGCAGGCTTTGGTTGACACGATTTTTTCATAAGAATATAACGTCACTATATTATAACTACTCACATTCAGTTAAGTATTATTTTTAAATATAAAAAATAGTTTTTTCAATTTTATGCACGAAATATGTGCTTTTATGGTTTACATTTAATTATGAATACCCCGTATCCTGTATAATATAGCAAAAGCATATAATCTTAATTGAAATCATATTTCGTTAAAGTAAGCATTGTGATATTAGTACAAAACAGCGTGTTAAAATATTGTAGCTTTAATAGAAGACAACTGGACAAACATATATATTATTCAATAACTACGTAATGTTAGAACAAAATATCCGCATAGACTTTTGTTTGCAGTTTCTATTCTTTTACATATTACTCTTTTTAATAAAAGAGCTGAATTATTGAACAAAATTAATAGGTTGGTATATTGACCCTTTAATTTTTTTTAATTGCATTATTGACACATCCTCAACAAAATTGCTGCATTACTTGAATTGATATTGTCAAGCACAGAATTATATGCATAAAATATTACTTTCAAATATCAAGTACAAGAATAATATCTCTTATATCTCAAATAAAATAAATGCTAAAAGACGATCAATATACCATACATAAAAACAAGTAATTCTAAGATATTTTGCAATGGCCTAAATTACACATCTATTGTTTCAAAGTCAATACTCTGCAAACCGCAACTCGCCCAGAATTGTTTATAATATTGGCCGTTTTAATAACGATTAATAAAACAATTAACTAATTGCTCTACATAAGAGATAAACACGAAAATCGCTGACCAGCTGAGGTTTAGAATCCTCGAGAGAGGGATTATTATTAAAAATGAGAATCAATTAGCGAGTCAGTGAAATCGGTCAACGAGAATCAAAAAGTGAACTAGTGATTTGGTCAGAATGTTTTTATTGAAAGTGCTGTTCCCCTGGTCAATGGGCCAATTAATGTAAGTTATATATTTTTCTCTTAAAGTGAAAATTGTAGAAATCATACTTTTAAAAACGACCATCTGTAAATATGTAAATAAAAAGTTAGGTGTTTTTTAAATATTTATTTTATTTAGTTAGATCCCTACGTCCCTAGTCATACCCTATATCGGGACCATGACAATATTATTGCTTTTTGTCTCGCTAAATAAACAGCCAATTTAAAAACAAGAATATGGCAATATATTAATTTCAAAAAATCACAATATCAAGAATAAGAAACTGTTTAATTCTATTTGTGGACAGCACAAAATAATTATTAACAGGCTCAACATAAAAGGTTGCAGTTAAGAAGCTTTTTCGCAACAAAAAAATCTCACTACTTTTTAAAGCGCAAAACTGCTAGATTAATCATGACTGCTAAAATTGTAGAAAATCTGGTTGTTAGTTTTTTTTTTTGGGATTACACCGAAAATTTTTCTTCCCGACCATTTGTACGAAAAAATATGCCATATATAAGACTTTGTTGCCAAAAATGGAAAACAGGTAATGAAAATTTAATAAACTAAAGCGAAGGTTTTTCTTTCATCTAAAAAATTGCTTAATACACTTTACTAGACGACCTTAACAAGTACTAGGAATGATTAGAGTAGCTGGAGAATATTTTATCACAGATCAAGTTTTTTAAAATATCGAGCAAAACGTTCTCAGTTTTAGATAAAACTGACGCTCAAGAGGAAAGCAGCTATTAAATAATGACGATTCTTTAACTTTCACCTAAAATCTGGGTAACAGATTTTAATACAGTTAGTAGCTTAAAAATTTTCAAATAGTTACACATAGGAAATTAGGAATGATTTATTTATTGTTTTTCAAGAATTTTCTAATGAATTATACACCATTGTGTTTTAAACATCTGCACAACTGATTTTTCCTTATTATAGATTATAGATTACTGTGAAAAAATTTATATACTCCTTAAGATGTGAAACATTTAGACAATAATTTTTCCAAACATTGCACTGAAACAGGGGAAACAATCACCTCGATCTCTTGATTTAAGCCCTATTTTTCAAATAAGAAAAGGACCGCCAGTGTCGGAGTGGGCCTCATTGGCCCACGTGTCTTGCAGTGCATTAAGTAGTATGTTATATTTAAAACGCTTTTCTATACATTTTAACTTGTATAACATAAAAAAGCTTCTGCGACAGGTACAGGGGCGGGCCTAGAGTTTTGTTATCACCTATAATTTTTATGAGAATTTGTAAAAAAAGAATTATATCATATTTATCTAACATTATAATTTATAAACCTGAAAAATATACTTATACTTGTAAAACATGTAACTATAACAAGATTTAACACTAGCGAACACCAACAAATAGTAATTCTTTCGTCATATTAATAAATGAATAAATTGTTCTATTTGGTTTTTTTTCATTAGCAAACTGAAAACAGAATTTCCACTAAATGGCTTGTGGGAATGTGTCAAAGAAGAAAGACATTCACTATTCTATAATAAAAGAATCCCTTCAATAATAAAATAATTCCTCTAGTTAACATTTAACATTAACAATAGAACAGAACCAATTAGCAATGGAACTAAAAGATTTTGCGACAATAATATGTATAATAATAATACTTCACATAATACTAATACTAATACATACATTTTTAAAAATAAATTGGACTTTTGTGGCTGTTTAATTAGCAACTGAACTAGAATTTCATGCTCAATAGCAATAATGCCCAAGTTGGTTAAACAAGTATCCTCCGTTGTAGATCGCAGATAACTTTTTAAAGGTTTCAGTTTGGAGAACGATCTCTCATCGGAAGCAACTGATACAGGAAAAGTGAGGTATATTCTTAAAGCAATTGAAGTGTTAAGAAAACTCGACAAGAGGTCATAAAATATACTGTAATAATAACAGGGGGCGATTGTATCGCGTGTTATAAAGTTGAGCTTTAATGCTTTCAGTTCGTTAAAAGTCCAAAAAATTTATATCGGATTCAGGTATACTCGAGTTTTAAATGCAAATTTTTACAGAACTTTAATAAATCATCAGAATAATTATGAACATTATTTAAGGATACTTGAATGTTTAAATCTTTTCAAATCTTGAACGCAATGCTCATAATGTTTGATCCAATATCCGAAAAAAACATTGGTTTTGAAATTTACTTTTTCTTTGGGCGGACTATTTGAATTGACGGAAAAGTTGGTTTTATGTTCAAATCTAAGACAAGTTCATTAACTTCAAGTAACATTTGTTCACATCCTTCATCAGATCGAATATTTGAAAAAATTGTATTAAAACATTTAAATAATCTAGAACGGAAGCTTTCACGGCTTTGGCGAATTAAGAAATCATGGTTCTTGGGATTAGACCGTGTCAAATTGGAATTACTATCCGACGTTTCGTCTTAGATTGTACGAGGCATCTTCAGGGATCTTTACTCCACGAGATCTGAACACTGAATGAGCTCGAAGAGATTCAGAGAACCTTGACTCTGTATTAAGATCGGTTTCCAAGTGTGTTCCACTTTCCAAACAGGAGTATATAAAATTCCTTGCTCCTGTGGAGAAGTGTATGTAGGTGAAACAGGACGCTCAATATCAACTAGACTTAAAGAACATGAACGATGTATTAAAAAGAAACAAATTGTTCTTGCTGTGGCTGAACACCAGCATAACACTGGCCATTTCATAATTGTAAAGGAAACCAAGGTTCTAGCATCGGTTCTTATAAACGAAAAATTAGAGAATCTATTGAAATATTTAAACATACAAAAAATTTCAATAGAGACACGGGTTACGGTCACGTGGAAATCGATCTTAACACAGAGTCACGGTTCGGCGAGCACAAGTCGGGTATAAAAGCCCGCCTGAATCTGTTCGAGCTCATTCAGTGTTCAGATCTCGTGGAGTAAAGATCCCTGAAGATGCCTCGTGCAATCGAGGGCGAAACGTCGGATAGTAATTCCAATTTGACATGATTTCTTAATTTAAATAATCTGTGATTAGGATGTTAATTTTAAATAATATATTGTACCATGTAACAATAGAATAGGCAAATCATAGCGGAATGACTTGATCGAGTCTGTTTTGCCAGACCATCTTGAAATTCGGAATGGCTTAGGTGTTAGACTTATAGATAATTCTTTTTCAAGCAGTTTTTAAGAATATGCCATCTTTTAGTTGAAGACGAGAAAAATATGTAAAGTTCCTGAATGGTATCGAACAAATCTATCTTTTGGTAACATTATCTGTATTATCATTGACAAAAATTGCAACAAAAAATGCTCGAGGGTTTATATCAAGAATTCTTTTTTGCACGCATATTTGCGCAATTATCATAGCCTTCGCCACGCATATCATAAATATTGATATTTAATTTTGTTAAAAACTTATTAAGAAAGTCGCATAAACCCTGGCAAATTCGGGGATATCCCGTCAGAGACTGGCCTGGTCTTTTGCGTATAATTTAGTTTGTAAGCAGTGTGTTGTGACCCCATTATTTAATAGTCATTTTATTTGTGAATAGTCTTAAGTATTATATATTCATTAGTCTAGAGATAGTTTGACACGTAAATGCAATATTTAGATATACATTATATTTCGGCGGAACCTTCCGACAAAAGCTGCTTTAATGGTCGTTTATTGCAAGGGAAATTCTAGTAAACAATATGTATTTTAAATTCTACTTCAAATTCTATTTTATGCACGTTCTTCCGCCCCAAATATTATTATACCCGAAAAAACCTATCATAAACTCATTTACACTATGTCGATAAAGCTGGGGAAGGTTCAGCTATAAAAACATTAAAAGAAACCATTGTAGTACAGTAAGCAGTGGCGTAGCAAATACTCCCCAAATTACTTTTATAGACACCTTTTTTAATCAATTTTACAGATACGCCACTGCATCTCAAATTAGGGAATTCATATAAAAATAAGTTCTAGGTAGTCAGTATAGAGCAGGTCAGTCATTATGTCAGTACTATATTGTCAGTAGAATTAAGTCAGTAGACACAGTAAGAGTAAAGATTTGTTAGAAGTAAGAAGTGTCCCTCTTGTACAGAAGATAATAGAGAGATTTGAAACAAGTTGAAGTGTTTACATTTACTACCAGTGCTAATACAAAATACTAAAATTATTAAATCATAACAGTGGTGGCATTCGGCGAGTAATAAAAATATTAAAACATAACATTGGTGGCAGCGGATCTGGATATACTACCCCGTGTTTTCTGAAGGAGCGCCTAGAACGCAGCAGGAGTCATACCAGTTAAACCACATCGGTATACCAAAGACAGGAAGTTTCAACAGACTTGGAGGAGCGCCCAGTACGCAACAAGTTTCGAGAAGAAGAAAGAAAACGAGGAAATTCGCCTTACGTTCCAGCTAACTAAGGATGAAGCTGTAAGTTTTTTTCTTTTATTTTCCTGTTGTGGTGACACTATTTGTTTTTTTTATATGTTATGCATTTTTGAAATTATATAGATATATTTATTTTGTGAAAGGTACTTCAAATACGATGTTTGTTAAAAAAGTAATTGAATAATCGACCGTATAACTTATCTATATTTAAATTTTTACCCAAAATTTTTATTAGTATTTAATCTTTATAATTTTAACAAACAAAAAAATGGCTGAAGGAAAAGATGCAATTGATGTATTAAATTTAATAAATTCATTTGACGGCTACGGCGATGGAAATTCCCTTCAATTTTTTCTAAAAAACTGTGACGCAGTAATGCATATTGTGAAAGAAAATGAAAAAAATAAATTAGCTAAATTAATTTTTGGTACTAAATTAAAAGGTAAAGCTCAAGAGGTGACACAATATAAAGAATTTTTAAATTGGGACGAAATTAGAGATTTTCTTTTAGAATAGTTTACGGATAAAAGACCGCCTTCTCATTTTTTAACTCAAATAATGAATATAAAACAAAACTTTAGGGAAACCGTTACAGAATATGGAGATAGATTAAGATACCTGCATAATAAATATAAAGAAACTGTCATTTAAATTATGAACATAATTCTGCTAAGGTATTAATAGAAAATTTAGAGTCAATTTTAGTAAACACGTTTAGACAAGGGCTAAATGATGAAAAAATACAAATTCGAGTAATTGCTGAAAACACAACAGATTTAGACAGGGCATTATCATTAGCAATCGAAATGGAACTCGAAAACAACGTTAGAGCAAAAAATTCAAATTTTAAAAATGTAGGTTTTGTGGGTCAGGGAAATAGAAATTTTAATAACCAAAATCCTAAACTTTTGTGTATGTTCTGTCATAAAAATAATCATATAACTTCTCAATGTAGGCAACTTATACAATATGAACAAAATATGGGAAGAAATAATTTTAATAATCCTAATTATCAAAGCTTCAGTCCACAACAACATTTTAACGCAAATTCTTCAAATGGGCAAAATTATAACGGGGAACAACCTATTAATGCTAGAAGTAATTTTTCTTACAGGGGAAACGATAATCATAATTACAATCAAAATACAAATTCACGAAATTTTAACAATAATTATAATGGGAACAATTATCGTCAAAATTATACCAATCCCCGTAGTTCAAACAGACCTCAAATGCTTTCAGAGATACCTCAACAACAGCGACGATACCGTCCTAACTATAATAATAAACCTGTCAATAATTCTCATCAAATACAAACTATAACGTCTCTACCCCCCAGTAGCCTCCAACACAATCTTAGTATTTCTCCTCCACAACCAACTACATCTGTCCAAGAATTTTTTTTTGTTTATTAAAGGAGTCGATTTTACAAGACTATTCAAAGCTAGATCAAAACTGTATTATTGAACTAAAAGGTATAAGTAAAGAACCGGTTTTTACGAAAGGTCTATATAATGTAACAATCCAATTAAAAGATAATAAATTATTAATTCATCCTTTTCATATCGTACCAGATAGCATTCCTATAAAAAAGGACGGAATTTTAGGCCGCGATTTTTTGCAAAAATATAAAACTAAAATTAATTATGAAGAAGAAACTGTTTATTTTGGGGACAATTGCTTTAAGATTTTGCCTTCAGAGACTTTAACGACTATACCCCCAAGATGTGAAATGATAACTTATGATTTGGCCAACGTTTCAGGTACTGAAGGTATGGTAAAATCGAAACAACTTGCTGAAAATCTCTATATAGGTTCTTCTTTGACCAAAGTACATAATCATAAATGTTTAATTAGTATTTTAAATATATCTAATGAACCCTTAACAATTGCGTTACCCAGAGTTAACGTACAACCTATCACTAAAGGTGAATTTGACATTATAGAGCTTAGTCATAATAATAATAATAATATTGAAAATAACACGAATATAAATTACTTTGAACGTTTAGAAAAATTGAAACATTCTTTCAACTTAGAAGGATTAAATGTCGAGGAAACTAACTCACTTCTAGAAATTTGTGAAAATTTTATCGATATTTTTTATTTAGAAGGTGATAAACTCTCTTGTACAAACACAATAAAACATAAAATTTCTACAGACCCTACTAAGGGACCTATTAATATTAAACCCTATAGATTACCTTTTCAACATCGGGAGGTTATAAAAGAACAAACCGATGCAATGTTAAAGGATGGAATAATTTCTCCGTCTTACAGTCCTTGGAATAGTCCCTTATTAGTAGTTCCTAAAAAAACTGATTCATCAGGTTTACCTAAAGTTCGCGTGGTCGTAGATTTTAGAAAAATTAATGAAATAACTGCAGGGGATGCATTTCCATTACCTAATATTCCAGATATTTTAGACCAATTAGGAAAATCGCCTTATTTTACAACTTTAGATTTAGCCAATGGATTTCATCAGGTTCAAATGGACGAAAATGATAAAAATAAGACAGCTTTTAGTACTTCTACGGGGCATTTTGTTTACAATAGGATGCCTTTTGGCCTAAAAGAAGCTCCGGCAACCTTTCAGAGGTTAATGAATGCGGCCTTAAGCGGTCTTAGTGGCATAAAATGTTTTATTTATTTAGATGATGTCGTAATTTATGCTAATAATTTAAAAGAACATAATGAAAGGTTAAATGAGGTATTTGAACGGTTTCGGGAGCATAATTTAAAGCTTCAACCATTAAAATGTGAATTTTTAAGAAAAGAATGTTTGTATCTAGGTCACATTATAACAGATTATGTCATCAAACCTGATCCTTCAAAAGTAGAATGTGTTTTACAGTTTCCTCAACCAGTAAATCAAAAAGAGGTAAAATCATTTTTAGGGCTTGTCGGATATTATCGAAAATTTATAAAGGATTTTGCGAAAATTTCAAATCCTCTTACCAAATTGCTCAAGAAAGATACGGAATTTAAATGAGACCATGCTTGTGATATTTCATTTCAAACGCTTAAAAATAACATTACTTCTCCTCCTGTACTACAGTACCCAGATTTTTCAAAAGAATTCATTATAACTACCGGGCAAGTAATTATGCGATTGGTGCAATTTTATCACAAGGAAAAGTTAATAATGATCGACCTATAGCTTATGCTACTAGAACTCTTAATAAAGCCGAACAAAACTACTCAACGACAGAGAAAGAATTAGCGGCAATTGTTTGGGCAGTTAGACATTTTCGACCATATGTTTTTGGAATAAATTTTAAGATAGTTACGGATCATAAACCTTTACTTTATGTATTTAACATAAAAGACCCTGGGTCGCGTCTTACAAGATTTAGGTTAAAATTGGAAGAATACAATTTCGAAATTATTTATAAGGCCGGAAAGTTAAATACAAATGCTGATGCCTTAAGTAGAATGATTAAAACGGTAAACGCTGACATGATAACAGATTATCAAAAATTTTTAAATTATCTGCAAACACATATTGTTATTAACACAAAATTAAAAGAAAACAACGCTAATTTATTTCAGACAAATAATTCAGATCCTATAATATTATTTTTTCCCAAATTTTTTAACAAAGAGCAATTTAATATTTTGGAACAAAATAATCAGATTAAACAATTTCTTACATCATACAACGTTCAAAACGATTTAAAAATACCTTCCGTCTCTCAGTACCAAAACAACGACTGTAATATATTTTTACTCAATGATAATGAAAATATGTTAAATGACACAAATTATGAAAATATATGGTCTTGTCTACTAAAGTTAAAAAATCTTGTAAGTAACAAAAAACTTAAATTGTCATTTATTAAATATCATTAAAACCCGTTAGTAAACTGGGAAAATATTTATCCCATGATAAGATATATTTTTAAAAACTCTAATGTAGATATAACAGTTTACAATAATTTAATAAAACCCTCAATATTCTAGCCAATTGGCTAAAGAAAATCTATTGAAAAGTAAAAGCGTTTCAAAACAAAATTACGATAAAAATTGCAAAATTAGAGATTTTAAAATAGGTGATATGGTGCTACTTTATGACGAATCAGTGCGAAGAGGTAGAAGCAAAAAACTCACATCCTTATGGATTGGACCTTATATAATAATAGATAAAACTTCTGACGTTAATTTTATAATACAGAAAGGCAAAAACAAACAATGTGTCCATGCCAATAGATTAAAACAGTTTTATGATTAACACAAAGCAAAAAAAAAAAAACATGTATAAATGTATTATAGAAAATAATTTAAAATATAAATGTATGTAGATAGTATTTTTAAATTTTATGTTTTCTCCTATTTCAGAATAATACTACTCAGTATCACTATATCTCTGAATACCTTTCGTTCTGATAATAGCGACGATTATAATGTCACATATTACGACCACAACCCAGGAATACACTTTGAAAAACTTGGAGAACTGCGACTCTATAATAACAAATGGAAGCTAATTACATATGTAGATTTTAACAACATTATAAATAAACTTCTTTCTCTAAAAAACTACAATAAAATAACCTCTGAATTATGTAATCATAAAAATTTTCAGTACCACTTATCTATTTGTGACACGTTTTTAAAGTCAACTAAATATAATTTTGATAAAATTAGCTCAGATTTAGAAACTTTACATCAATTGATAGGTTATAGTACTTTAAGTAGAAATAAACGAGGATGGTTCAATATTATCGGAAAGGCTACAAAAATTCTATTCGGTACTTTAGCCGAAGAAGACGCGAAATATTATGATAGCAAAATTTCAGATTTATCGCAAAATGAGGGTTCAGCATTAGCTCTTTTGAAAGAGCAAACTAAAGTTGTCAAGTCTACACTAACAAATTTCAACAATACTATTGGAACCTTAGATTTTAATGAAAACATTTTAAAAAATAATGTTAAAATTCTTTCCAAACAATTAGAAAAAGAACAAAAAGATATTAAATTTTTAGACTTAAAAGGCAATCTAGAAGAACACATTACGCTGACAAATATGATGTTACATCAACTACAACTCGAAGTAATGACTTTGATTAATGCAATTCTTATTGCCAAAAAGGGTTTATTACACCCAGCAATTTTAACACCAGTTCGCCTAATTGATGAACTAAAACAAGTTACGGATTCTCTTCCCCATGGTTTAGATTTTGCTGTGCCTCTTGATATAATGCATTCTAATCTTATATTAAAAACGATTGAACTAAAAGTTTACTTTGAAAATAATCATTTAATTTATATAATTAATATTCCTTTAGTTGAAGCACAATTATTCTACCTATATAAGGTATCGCCTTTTCCTAAGCTATTAGCCACTAATCAATTTGTTTTGATTCAACCATCTTCTAAATGTAGACTCTTTCAGTGGGGTTAACAGGCATGAAGGAAAATAAATCGATAAAAGTATTCCGTAACTGTTTTATTTCACAAACTGCAATGTTAAAGACGCGATACAAAAACAAACACGAGCTTACATCCATTGACACTTGACAACCTCACCAGTGTGTCCAACTTATTAAAATGCTGTAGAACAGCTGATCGGTGAATATTGTATCGGTTGCCGGATACATAAGAATTGCTAACTTTAACACCCCCGACCAATTCTACAATCATATCTTCATATCTTAGACAAAATACAAATGTTTAAAGTAAAACAAAAGGTAAGTATACTTGCAACAGTACAAAAGAGGTAAGCATACCCACAACATAACAATACAAAAGGTAAGTATCAAAAACAGGTAAGTATTGTTAACATAATATAAACAGTAAGCATTATAAACAAAACTTAAAATTAGCATTCACAAATACCCAACTTTTCACGAAAATATTTAAATTTCACATGTCATAAAGCTTTCGTACAAATATCCGCTATTTGTTCAGAAGAAGGTACATAATTTAGAATAATATCACCTTTGCTTACACAGTCTTTTATATAATGATACTTAACATCAATGTGCTTCGTTCTCTTAGTTTCAAGAGTGCTTGCCATTTTTATGCAAGACTGATTGTCTTCATAAATTTTTATTGGATAAACATCATTATTTAAAAGTTCTTTTAAAATATGTGATAGAAAAATACATTCTGTGGTACATAAAGAAAGTGCTACATACTCTGCTTCTGCGCTAGACAATGCAACAGTTGTTTGTTTCTTTGTCTTCCAGAACACCACATTTTCATGAACTTTAATTACAAATCCGGTAATACTCTTTCTGTCTATATTATCATTGGCAAAATCTGAATCTACATAAGCAGATAGTATTTGACAATCTGTATTATTTTTAGATTTGACATATTTTAAACCAAATGTTTCAGTTCTTTTTAAATATCTTCGAACATTTTTCAGATCTTTCCAATGTGAATCAGTATAGCATGTTTGAAACTGACTAAAGTAACTAACTGTATAGCTTAAATCTGGCCTTGAACCAAGCATTAAATACATAAAGTGTCCTATTAATTCCTTATATGGATACTGCTTTACATAAGATACAATATCAGATTCAACAATGCTTTGTTTTGGTTGTATTGGTACATTAGTCGGTTTACATTCTGACATGTTAAACACTCTCAAAATTCTTTGAATTAAACATTTCTGATGAATAATTAAATAATCATTACCTTTAACAATATTCAAACCTAGAAATTGCAAGTGTTTATCATTTGTCATATCCTTCATTTCAAAATTGGTTGACAATAACATTTTGATATTTTTAAGTTCTGACAAAGACCTTGAAATCAAAATTAAATCATCTACATGAATTAACAGGTAAGTATCTATATTATAATATAAACAAGGATCGGCTTGTGAACGTTTAAAACCAATTTCTAGCAACATATTATTTAAACGATCATACCAACATTTGGGAGATTGTTTCAAACCGTACAATGATTTCTTTAATTTACACACACTGTTTGACGATTTACATTTCACACCTTTAGGAATGAACATATACACTGGCTTTTTCAAAGAACCATTCAAAAACGCGCACTTCACATCTAACTGGTGTATATAGAGGTCGTTTTGAACACTGAGAGATAAAAGTACCTTGAGGGTTAACATTCTGGCTACTGGAGAGTAGATTTCCTCCTGTATGTCGGACTGTAAAAAGCTTCTAGCTACAAGTCTAGCTTTCTTTGCCGTTTTACCACCCACTTCCTTTTCTTTGAAGATCCACTTTGAGTCTATGATTTCTTCTCCTTGTGGCATACTGACAATATCCCAAGTGTCATTTTTCTCTAATGAGGTTAGCTCTTCGTTTATAGCATTGTTCCAACCTTTTGTCATTGCTTCTTCAAAATTTTCCGGAACTTTAGAGCTATAATTTCCAACGGATAGGGCAATCATTATATTTTCATCTTGGCACATGTCAAAATCTTCAAATTTCTTAGGTAGCTGTGACTTTCTTTTGCTCTTTCTTACTTCTTTGCCTTGAACTTCTACCTCATGTCTACTGTTATGATTTTCTTCCTCTTGTTCTATCTGATTTTCTCCATTTTCTTGTTCCTCTGTATTTTCTTGACATACTCTTATTTCTGTTGGCTGTCTCTTTGCATCTTTTATACTTTGGGTTTCATCGAACACTATATTTCTGGCCTTTATTATTTCTTGTTTATCTGGATGCCACATCAAGTATCCATTACTGGTGTATCCCACTAAATACAATTTTTCACTATGGGAATCTAACTTAGTTTCTCTTCGCTCCTTTGGGATATGAACATATCCCACACACCCAAAAATACGAATTTTGTCTAATTTTTGTTCTTGGTTATACCAAATTTCAGCTGGTGTTATGTCATTTCGCAAAGTTGACGTTTTTGTGCGGTTATTCAAATATATTGCTGTTTTTACGGCTTCGCCCCATAGAATTTTTTTCATACCTGCATCAAACAAAAGGCATCTGGCTTTATCCATGATTGTTCTATTGAATCTTTCTGCAATACCATTCTGTTGTGGGGTATAAGCTACAGTATATTGAATTTGAATACCTTGATCACTACAAAATTGTTTAAATTCATTTGATGTATATTCTCCACCACTGTCACATCTTAGATATTTATTAAATTGTGCTTTCACCATAAACACATACTTTTTAAATGCTTTTAACATTTCATGTTTATATTGCACTAGGAAGCATACTGCAAAATGTGAGAAGTGATCTATAAAACTCACCATATACTTCTTATTATCATGTGTACTGGGAGTGACAGGCCCACAAACGTCAGATGAAACAACATCTAAAATGTTCTTTGCTTTTCTATGATCTTCAATCGGCTTAAAAGGCAGTTTTGTCTGTTTACCTTTCAGACAGATTTCACAGACTCCAGAGGATGGGAATCTAGACGAATGACCCATTCTACGATGCATCAAATCTCTGTTGTCTTCAATTGCATTTGCCTGGAAATTATCTGCATAAAATTCCATTTTATACAAATTTCCTACTACATTCCCTTCAATGACCTTTTTATTTCCTAGTACTGTCAACACTTTTCCATTTTCAAAAGTTACAGAAAATCCTCTTGCCTCAAGTTTCCTTACAGATAGAAGGTTATGTGATAAGTTTTCACATACAAGCACATTTTCTATTTTAAGCCTCTTTCCTTCTGCTGTTTTGAGGTAAAGAGTGCCTTGTTTTTTAGCTGTAACCACTTCACCTAACTTTGCTACATTAATCTGGTGATTTACACTTACAGTGTCTTTCAAAAACTGTTCAACTTTTGATGTTACTAAATGATTGGTAGAACCACTGTCTATTATAAATGAAATTTTATAATTGTCATTATAAGTGTTGGTACTTACATGATCAGATGTCAGAAATACAAATTCATTTCCATCACTGTCTTCTGCCAAATTACACACATTAATACGTTCACTACTACCAGGTTTCAATTTTGGACACTCTGCCTTCTTATGCCCTCGTACACCACACCCATAACACTTCTATCGAAATTCAGAGCGAAATTCTGACTTTGAATGTTCACTGCTATTTTCTTTCCTTTTTGGTTTTCCCCAAGTTTTCTTTTTGCTACTATAAAATACTTGTGAGGTTTCCATTTCTGCTGATGTTCTGTCCCTATTTTTCATCTGCCTTGCTTCTTCCATTAAGAGTTTGTTTTTCACAAAATCTAATGTTACTGATGAGCTTCCCTGGCAAAATAGTACATCAATCGCAGTCACTACAGCTTGGTATGATTCAGGCATAGCACACAATAACTGGGTTAGGATTTCATTGTTGTCCAACGTGCCTCCACATGCTTTCAATTCTGAGATGGTTTTCTCAAACTCCACTATGAAATTATTCAATGGTTCTGTGCCTTTAAAGGTCATATTTCTAAGTTTTCGTTGCAAATGTACTTGATTAGCAATACCTTGTTTGGTGTAAGTGCCCTTCAACTCTTGCATGATCGCCTTGGCTGTGGTTTTACCCTTTATCATCTCAAGTACACTGTCCGCAAGACACTGAACTATTATATTCCTAGCCTTGACATCTTGCTTGTTAAAGCTTGCTAGTTCTACAGCTTCTGTAGGGGGATCTTTCTCCAACATTTCCAGTACCTCTTGTTGTTCCAGCATCAACTTTAAGCGAAACTCCCAATTTGAGTAATTTGTACCATCAAACTGTTTCACGCTCACCAACTGGTTCTGGAGACTGCCTGCCATTTTTGTACTTCTAGTCAACAACCAAATTGCACGTGCACACGTTACTTACTTTTATCACTATTCCCTCAATTCTTCTGTCACTGGGCCCATAACCTGTAGACTCTTTCAGTGGGGTTATCAGGCATGAAGGAAAATAAATCGGTAAAAGTATTCCGTAACTGTTTTATTTCACAAACTGCAATGTTAAAGACGCGATACAAAAACAAATACGAGCTTACATCCATTGACACTTGACAACCTCACCAGTGTGTCCAACTTATTAAAATACTGTAGAACAGCTGATCGGTGAATATTGTATCGGTTGCCGGATACATAAAAATTGCTAACTTTAACACTAAATACATTGCAATAGACGAAACAAAACAGCAGTTCATAACTTTCTCTGATCTCGAATATAATAAATTTATAAAAATAACGGATGATAAAATGATTTGTCAGCAACAAAAACCAGTTTCATTGGCTCATTTAGTGGAAAACTGTGAAATGAAGTTACTTCAAGTAACAAATAAAATTCCAGAAGTATGCGAAAAACATATATTAAATTCTAATAGAGGTATCTTTATTCAGTTACTTACAACTAATACTTGGCTGTTTGCAGTGCCTTGCCCTGAATCATTAACCATTTCATGTATTAATCAAAATAAACCAGTAGACGTTATTTTAAAAAATTGCGGCAGTGTCACCATAGGAAAACAGTGTAAAGCGTATAGTGTTTCAACGATGCTCGTGCCTCACGGTAATGCCTTTCAGTCGAAAATATTTAGTGAGTTTGTTCCGCCATTAGAAATTAGTGAGGACTGTTGTGAAAAAATTAAAAAATAATAACATTAACCTGACAGAAATTTTAATAAACGAAAATTATAAGACTCTTTCAAAGCACATTCCTGAACTGAACATCGCTAGCCATAAACTAGACGACATAGAAAAGCTAACAGAAAACCTTGAAAAAAATAATTTTTTGTCAACATATAATATTTCTGGTTCTGTTTTAGCTTACATTGTATCTGTTGTTGTATTATTATTTATTGTTTACAAAATATATTCAAAATGTATAAGAAAAACTTCCTGTTGTGGAATAATACCAAATATTTACGTAAGGGTAAATCAAGCCATTGAACCATCCCCGAGAAGTAATAGATATATAGCTCAGTATACTAGTGAAACTTCTAATAGAATTAATAATGATGATCACCCTGAGGACGATCAACCAGGTATATCATACACGCCTCGCAGAGCTATTGGTCACACGTATCATAATTTATATTTTAACTCAGGAACGAAATTTTCTAACAATTTCATTATTATAAAATCTCTCATTTAGGGGGGAGGTGTTGTGACCCCATTATTTAATAGTCATTTTATTTGTGAATAGTCTTAAGTATTATATATTCATTAGTCTAGAGATAGTATGACACGTAAATGCAATATTTAGACATACATTATATTTCGGCGGAACCTTCCGACAAAAGCTGCTTTAATGGTCGTTTATTGCAAGGGAAATTCTAAGTAAACAATATGTATTTTAAATTCTACTTCAAATTCTATTTTATGCACGTTCTTCCGCCCCAAATATTATTATACCCGAAAAAACCTATCATAAACTCATTTACACTATGTCGATAAAGCTGGGGAAGGTTCAGCTATAAAAACATTAAAAGAAACCATTGTAGTACAGTAAGCAGTGGCGTAGCAAATACTCCCCAAATTACTTTTATAGACACCTTTTTTAATCAATTTTACAGATACGCCACTGCATCTCAAATTAGGGAATTCATATAAAAATAAGTTCTAGGTAGTCAGTATAGAGCAGGTCAGTCATTATGTCAGTACTATATTGTCAGTAGAATTAAGTCAGTAGACACAGTAAGAGTAAAGATTTGTTAGAAGTAAGAAGTGTCCCTCTTGTACGGAAGATAATAGAGAGATTTGAAACAAGTTGAAGTGTTTACATTTACTACCAGTGCTAATACAAAATACTAAAATTATTAAATCATAACAGTGGTGGCATTCGGCGAGTAATAAAAATATTAAAACATAACAAGTGGTAGCGTGCAATTTTCTTTGTGGTTATATTAATATTGTCCGTAATATGACGAAGATTTGTTTCTTTTTGAAAATAAATAGTTTCAACGTTGAGACGTAGAGTAGAGTAGTAATATAGTAAAATAATAATAATCGCTTTATACTCCAGAAAAACAAATTGTTGCAAAATCATTTTGGCTAAATTAATTTTTTCTGGTTCACGCCTGGCACGCCCTGCATATCAATCACATCATTTACCAAAATTCAACTGTTTTCGGGATACTGACATTTAAAAACAAAAAATTTTATACCTAGACTGCCACAGAGAAAAAGAAATTACACATTTTAAAAAATCACCCTCCGATATTTTTTCTGATCTTCACGTTTCAGGGTTCCTAGATGCCGAAAAACATGTTTTCTCAATTCCGTCGGTCTGTCTGTCAGTTGCCTCGCGGCAAAGCTAAAAAACTACTTTCCCGATTGACTTCAAATTTTGGTCAAAAATTAAGGGACATATGGGGATGACCTAGTAACATCTTGGTAAAAATCCAATATGGCATAATAAAATGGCGGCCTAGTGAAATGTTATGAACATTGTTACTCAAAAACTACTAATTCAATTAGTTTCAAATTCTGAACAAAAATCAAGTATTATGTAGAAATCAATTGGCAAACTTTTTGTACGAATCCAAGATGGCGGAATAAAATGGCGGCTTAATAACATATTTAAAAATTCAGCAGGAAAAAGCTACTTCATGGACTGATATCAAATTGTGTGCCGTAACTAATTATTGTGGTATACAAATGAAATTGTAAAACTGTGGTACTAATTTAAGATGGCGGACAAATAAAATATTTGTAATCGTGAAAAAAAATCACCCTCTCAGATTTTACAAATTTTCAGGTTTTAGCGTCTCTATACATGTCAAAAAATATGTTTTATCGATTCCATTGGTCCGTTTGTCGGTTTGTCTCTCTGTCCCTCATTTCGCGGCATAGCTTAAAAATGACTCATCAGATTGACTTCAAATTTTATTCAATTGGGCAAAACAAAATGGCAGTATAGTGAATTATTAGAAAAATTATTATTAAAAAACAGCTTATCCAATTTATCTCAAATTGTAAAATTTTGGTATGAATCCCAAATGGTGGCTTAATAAAATATATAAAAATTCAGCCTGAAAAAAACAACTTATTGGACTGATTTCAAATTGTGTGCCATAAATAATTGTGGTATAGGGATTAACTAATAAAACTGTGGTACTAATTCAAAATGTCGGACAAATAAAATATTTTGTAATCGTGAAAAAAATTACCCCTCAGGTTTTATATATTTTCAGGTCACTAGATGCCAAAAAATATTTTTATCGATTCTATCGGTGTGTCAGTTCGCGGCGTAGCTTAAAAATTACTTATTAGAGTGACTTCAAATTTGAGTAAAAATTGAAGGGTTATATAGGGATGATCCGGTAATATTTTGGTAAAAATCCAATATGCCAGAACAAGATGGCGGCCTAGTGAAACGTTAAAAAATGTATGACTAGAAAAACTAATTATCTAAATTTCTCAAATTTTGCAAAAAAAATCAAGTGTTACATAGAAATGAACTAATAACATTTTGATATGAATATAAGATAGCAAAAATGGCGGCCTAAAAAATATTTAAAAAATCGTCCTGAAAATAACTGGTACAAATTCAAGATGGCGGAACAAAAGGGTAGCCAAATAATTAAAGAATCAACGTAAAAAAATCTTATTCAACTGACTTTAAATTTCGCAGAAAAATTAAATGCGATATAGGGTTAAACGGATGCGAATTCAACATGACGTAACAAAATGGAGGCTTGTGCCAATGTAAAAACTACTTATTGAATTGATTTAAAGTTATGCCCAAAAATCAAGTGTGGAATATGTAGAAACTGGTAGTATTAGTAGGAATCGAACATAATGGAACAAAATGGCGCCCAATAAAAATATTTGAAAAGATAGTTTATGTGTTACTAAATGACTATGTACTGAACTAAGCTGAGTCACACTTCACTATTCCTAATAAGAGGAAAGATTCATGACGAGGAAAGTTCTGGGTAAAGGAAATTTTACCATTTTTATGATCTATTTCGGGGTACCAATATTCCATCTTATCAAAGCATATAACATTTGGTTTCTACATACGTATGTTAAATTTTCGTTAGATTGAAAATTAATATCAGAAGAAAAAACATAAAAAAATAGATATCTGCAATTTGTTTTGCGTTAATAAGCCATTTAGATCAGTGGCGGCTCGTCAGGGTAGGCCTCTGAGGCCGCGCCTCACCCCCAAAATAAAGGAAAAGAGAATTTTTTTATATAACTTTTTATCTATTACCAATTAGAAATATACTTTTTAACAGTTTTACAACATAATAACATTAAAAAAAAAAACAAAATATAATCCCATAATAAATATTTTAGAAAATAAATTCTGACCACATCAAAAAACCGACCGTGCAATCCGTGCAAACCCATTCCTAAAGAAAGTGCTCTCGAATGAGGCGAAATAATTTTAGCTTGGAAAGTTTCGACTTCTGACCTATTTATCAACGGCCGGTGCCGATGCCGGCGAGTCACCTGATTACGACAGAGCGGGATGGCGATTGCCGATGCACGCGTTTTCTATTGCATTCTTGAGGCGATAAATCTGTAGCTTGGATATGCTTTTATTGGTTATTTAAATCACATGACTAGCGAAATATTCCAACGGCTTCTTTTTACGTGGTGCGTGCGGCTGAGAAAGAAATAGGAAATAGATTGCGATAATCGCTGATTGAGGGCGTTCTGTCTTTTAAGGTGAATAAATACGCGTGAGTAAGTTTTTTTGTTTTGATTTGGTAAGTTGGACCGTTCCATTTTTTGTATTTGTTTTTTGCTTTTGAAATGAATCCTATTCACGACATTATTGCTTCATTAATTGAAACGCCTTTTTTAAGAAGAAGCGGAACTGAAAAGAAACAGATATTAGGTAGCCGTCCGACGCCGAAAATTTTAGCAATATTTAACGATAAGAGGCAAGGTAAAAAATATTCAAGAACTTTTCAAATATCTTGGTACGTATACTTAATAGTAACTTATAGGTGGCTATGCGGAAGTATTTATAAAGAAAGCTTATATTGTTGGCCTCGTATTTTATTAGGTTGCGTCAAAAATAATTGGAGTTCAGGGGGCGGATATTCGGATTTAAAAAATTTTTCACGAGTAGTAAAATCGCATGAAAGTTTAAGAGAGCATATTAAATTGAACTTACTGAACATTGTGCTAAATTTAGTAATATTTTTACGGGACAATCTAAGACTATACAAAATGAACTAATTGGTTGCATACATGACTATATTCAAGAATATATAAAAAAAGAAATCAATGACACCGATTGTTGTTTTTTTGGCGTAATTGCGGATGATAGTACTGATATAACAGAAAAATCACAGTGTTCGATAACAGTTAGGTATGTGACCAACGGATTTTTAAAAGAAAGATTTTTAGGATTTTTTGACGTTAGCGATAACAGAACAGCAGAGAGCCTTTTTCATTTAATACAAAACAGCTTAGAGCCTTATGACTTTAAAAATAAATTGGTCGCGCAGTGTTACGATGGGGCTGGTGTTATGGCAGGTGAAATAAATGGGCTTCAAACAAAAGTTAGATCTATTGCTCCTTTAGCTATGTTTACTCATTGTTGCGCCCACAGATTAAATCTAGTTTTACAACAGGGAACAAAACTGATTACCCAAAGTCGTATATTTTTTGCCACTTTATTAGGAATACCAAATTATTTCCACCAATCACCAAAACGGTCTTTTGTGCTTAATCAGATAGTAGGTAAAAGAATTCCGCGAGCTGTAGAAACGCGATGGTATACACGGTCTAAAATTTTAAACTTAGTGGCTAATGAATGGGACAATTTAATTATAGTATTTGAAACTATTATTAATGACTTAAGTTCTGGAACAGAATCTATTAATGGTGCAAAAGGATTTCTAAAGCATTTTAATGATTTCGAATTTTGCCTTTTAACGCATATTTATAAACAAATTTTTAGTTGCACTGATGTACTGTTTCAAATATTACAGTTAAAGCATTTAGATATAAATTACTGCATTTCGCAAATAAACCTTGCCAAGCAACGAATTATTGAATTTAGAAACGAGGACCATTTCAAAGAACTTTTCAATATTGCTAAAAAAGCCACTATTCTGCCAACTAACACACGTCGAGGGCAATGTTCTAATATATTCTAATAAATATAAAATATTATATTTCGAAATAATAGATTGTATAATTCTTCAATTAGGGACGCGGTTTGAAAATTTAAATAATTTAAATTTCTTTGCTTTAGTCGATTGCACAAAATATTCGAAATATGTTAAATGCTTTCCAGACGACTAATTAAATAATTTATTAAAAAATTATCCAAACATTTTTGACAGAGATAGATTAAAGAATGAGCTTTATGTATTGTATAGGGATGAACAATTTTCAAATTTAGATGTCGAAAAAAGTCTAGCTTTGTTATTTAAAGATTTTAAAGCAATTTTTGCGGAAGCATATAAGCTTTTTAATTTAGTTTTAACTATTCCCGCAACAAGTGTATCGGCCGAACGAAATTTTTCATGTCTTAAACGGATCAAAACCTACCTAAGAAACAATGACACAAGAACGGCTTTCGGGTTTAGCAATGATGTCAATAGAGCAGGAATTACTGTCAGAATTTAGTGAAGACCAAAACTTTTACGACCAAATTATAGATAAATTTGCAACCTTAAAAGACGTATAGATTTAATGTACAAAAAGTAGTTTTTTTATCTTATTTCATACAACTATTTATTTTAAGTTTTAATAAACTAAATTATGTTTTTATTATCGCAATCACCGCTATATTTTAGTGATAGGTGTACATATTTTACTTGTTTTGTTTACTTTTTATTTACTTTATTTAGAGTTTATTTTTTTAGTTTTTAATGGTTTAGTAGGGCTATTGGCGATGACCTCCATTAAAAAAAAAGGTCAACGCGTCGCAGAATAATACCTCATGGGTGACGTGGAAATGTAGCCTTACCCTTCAATATACTCACGAGCCGCCACTGATTTAGATTTTACAGTAGATATCTCATAATCTTAAAATTGCAATTTTTAAACGCCACTTCACATAAACCATTGAATTTTGAGACCAAATTTGATTTATAAAAATTGTTTAGACATATACCTAAGATCGGTATATATTTTATACACCACCGTGTATAAATAAAGGTACCTTTACAATTTTTTTTTCGTAGGAGGAGAATGGGGTATGAATAAAAAAAGAATAAAAATAGTGACAGTATTGTTCATGAACAAAATAATAAAAAGTTCGATAAAATCAAATTTAATGGTATTAAAAATATTCTTTGTACTAGCCCTTATTACTAAACGGATTTATCTAAATCAATAACAAAACAAAAAAAATTGCAGGGAAATGAAAAGTATTTTATAAACATCTTTGAAAATAAAGATAGTTTTTGCTGTGTGATCTTCAAATATGCTAAATATCTTCGAAATCCGGCATCCAAAGAGATCTTGCTTATGAATTATTATACGTTACTTTTTTAAATTGTTGGTGTTAATTACAATACGATATTTGTACCGTTAATCAATTTCAATCAGTCAAGTATAACGTTATGTAGCTAATTTAAAACAAACTATACAACAATCCAGTAGAAATATGCTACTTTCAACCTCTCCCAGTTTTGAAAGTTTAATTACACAAATCTTGAACTGAAAAACTGTTGAATATGCTGAACTACTTTCTGCAAAATCCGGTTTTTCAAGTAGTGGAGTAGAGATTCTTCACCTATATTCACATTTTTTATTGTAAATAACAGTTTCTCCATTTAGTTCTAATTTACTAAAATCTTTGAATGTACAGGGTTTTTATTTATATATTGACCTCAATCTACAGCTTAAACTATAGGAGATATAAAAAAACTTTAAATACAAAATTTGTATAATTTGTCCTGTATTAATCCTTTAATACCAAATTTACATAACCTCTTTTTTTAAATCGGACACTTCTTATATACTACAAATATACCATGTTTGATACCTTTAGCTTTAAAGACAACCGAGACAAGATGCAATCCTATGAGAGAGAGATATAGTATTTAATTTTTAAAAGGTGTTTGTGTCCAGTTGTAAGTAAGTAAATGATTCAAACATTCTTGGCAGTTGTTAATGCACCTAAAAAAATCAAGAGTTGTGATACCATGTGGGTGTGCCATTTCTGAAAATGTTGCATTTCAGACACTCCTCGTATCCTAGTTATCTGATAATATATCAAAAAGGCGAAAACTGCTCTTTATATGACTTTTTCTGTAGAATTCAGTGCTACTTTCAGAAATAACTATACGGGACAGGTCAAAAAGTTATCGTAACCTACTTTATTTTCTTAAATAGGACACCCTTTATATTTTTATTTTTGCTGTTGATTGTAAGTATTTCTAAAACTATATTTATAAAGTATATTTCACAGTTTAAAAATAAACTAATAAAATACTTCTATTCAAAATTTGGCTTATACGGACATAACGTAAACTTATAAATGTACTAATATGGACGGTACCTAATAGCGATGTCAGATTTGACGTCCAGTCAGGAATGCCGCGCCATAATATTAGAATATTTGGCAGGATCAACAATGGTTATAATACTGGTGGGTTTGAATAAGTACAAGTTCTAACGAATTGCTTACGATAGCGCAATTCGTTAGAGCGATGGACTAGTGCTCCAGAGGTGCGGGTTCGATCCCCGCTCGTACCAAAACTTTTGCTGTTGATTATAAATATTTCTAAAACCCATGTTTATTAGTAATAATTTCCAAAATGTATACATATATGCCGTTATTTTGATAAACAAGCTCAAAACTTATTTGTGTCCAATTAGTAGTTATAATAGTAGGATGGTAAATTTTTTTGGAACAAAAAATAAAATGTAAAAAATTTTGCGGTTTTGTCAGTTTTTGATTATAAATGAAATATTTTTGTTGTTTTGGTGTTTCTATTCAGCTATATACTATATTTAATTTACTTTTCTATATTAATGGCGGTCTACGAAAATTATGAAAAGTATTATATGTTGGTTTGTTTCATACAATCTAATGAAAATCCCCAAGAAGCTTCCGAATTATATTTATAAAGGTAACGTATTTTGAGCGCTATGGTTAGGATAATATCTTAGGAGTTCTTTTTGTTCATGTTAGATATCCAGAGAGAAGGCAACTTTCCGAGATTTAAATCAAATTTAGTAAAACACGGATTATTTAGCCGGCCCCGCCCTAAAGCATACACAAGATAGAAAGAGAAAATAAATAAATGTATTGAATTAAGTAGAAGCAACGCCTTCATCTTCTTGGCGGCAAATAGAGGAAATAACTGGTCTATTCAAGTCAAAAAGTTAAAGAATTTTGCAAAAATATAAGTGTCATATAAATTCGCCATAGTTTAACATTTACACCCCGGCAATGCCGAGCCCGGAATGTTGTTTTGTCAGTGGTATTTACAACAAATCCATACTGATGAATCTTTTGGCAGACTCGTTATCTGGTCCGATGAATCTTATTTTTCAAGTGCGGGAATTTTTATTCGCAATAATATAAGAAACTGATCCCCAGAAAAAACACCATTTCATTTTTGAGAGGGCACAGCAAGGACGCTTTGGGGTTGGGGTCTTGGGGCACTGTCGATTGAGGAGGCACCTCTCTATTTTAGTTATTGAGGAGGACTCTACCTGCACGGAGTGTCAGGAGGAGGAGGAAATTCCACTCCACTTCCTGTGCAGGTGTGAAGTACGAGCAAGCATACGCCAGGTTATTTTTGGCACTACGGTCTTGCATAGGAATGCAGTCAAGGAACTATCCTGGAAAGATATCCAGACCTATATAGACAGGACATGTAGATTTAAGGATGGAAACCTGGAGGCGGGTGGTGGTTGAGGGAGGGTCTGGGGTAGACTAAAAGGGTCTTATAGGCCTACCAATCTGGTCTCTGTCCGCCCCCCAACTACTACTACTACTACTGGGGTCTCGTGTTTCATTTTTGGAAGACGCATAGTCTATAGAATTTTTGAAGGAGGACTTACAGCGTGTCGGTACCTAGAAATCCTTGAGGAAAATGTTCCACTGGCACTTTATAATGCCGTTTATCTTTAAGCTACAGCTCTGCGCTTTTAAGAGCATTTTTAGGCGATAACTTTCCTCAAAGAGGAATAGGTACCCACGTAATCTGTAAGATGGCTCCGTCGTTCTCCGGATCTTTAGATTTTTTTTTATTGGGTTCATGTGAAATAAAATATATAAATTACGATATCAGTTATCAGTTGCAAAGATCTATGATTCTTTTGAACACTATTAGAGGTATAACGAAAATGTGCCAACGTTGCATACGAAAAAATGGCCGCCATTTTGAAAACCCTTTATTTTTTTCAAAATTTTGTTTTTCATTTTTAAGTTTAGTTTTAAGTAAGATAGTTAATTATTGTTTTGTATTGAGTAAAATTCAATAATTGTATAATAATTAAGTTAAAATGTTGTAATAAATAAGAATAAAAAAAGATCTTTTGAATTAAGTTTAAGAGTATTACATCTTTATTATAGCAATTATTTACATGAATTTTTTTTTAATACAATTTAGGCAGAGCCTACTACCTACTAATTGGATACAAAAGAAATGTTTTGAAAATCTCGATTTTTGATCTTGTTTTTTAAAATAACTGGATACATGTATATATTTTTGGAAAGCCCACATTATTCCTAATAAACATAAAGAATAATATACAGGATGTCCAATTTAAAAAAATAAACCAAGTCCGATAAGTTTTTGACCTGACCCTGCATACTTACTCTGAAAGCGGCATTGAATTCTGCAGAAAAAGTCATATATAAGGAACAGTTTTCGTCTTTTTGTTATCTGATAGCTGGCGATACGAAGGGGCATGAAAGTGCAACATTTGCAAAAATGCCCTGTATCTCAAAAACCAAAAAGGCTATGAAAAATCTGTTGGCGCCATCTTTAATTTCACAAAAAAAGTAGCATTGTCGTGACCCTTACATGAATAACTGTAGCTTACAGATATACGAACAAAAAATGTAACATTAACAAGGAAAGGGAAACCACAGTAAATAGCAAGATAAAAACAGTTAGTTAAACGCTAAGAAAGAGAGTCCTTAAAGAACTGGACAACACTATAATAACACACTTTCCCAATTAAAATGTGTGTACCTTGACTCTATGAATCAACGTGACCGCTCCAAAATGAACAATAATGCTAAAGTTAATATATTTAGAGCATGAAACAAAAGCTTGACGGAAATTCGGGGTTTTACTTTGCAAAATATGTATAATAGGAGGAAATTACACATGGCAACATTTGTTCGCAAAGTTCTCGAAAATAACACACCTCCGTACATTAGAGAAAAGTTGACTTATCGTTCATCCATCCACCATCTTGATACACGTAATAATCGATTTCTGAAAATACCTGGTCATAAAAAGACAATTTTTTAAAGATCTTTTAGTTATTCAGCCGTTAGTGTATACAACTCAGTTCCTGATGCAATCCAGCGACACTCGTTGTCAATGTTTAAAAAAGCTTATAAAACTTTCCTATTACAGATACAGGGAGCTTAGGTTATTAACTAACTTTTGTAGGTACCTTTCATTTTTATATCCCTCATTTAATATTCGCATTTTTTTTTTTCAGCTCATTAATACTTAATATAGTTTGATACTCTGTTTAATTAATATTATTATTGTTTATCTTAGTTACACAATACTTATTATATTATATAATGGCCAACGATACTGTAAAGTAGTACAATGTCAATTTTCCTATGCATATTATTATAAATGATTGAAATGTTTGTATACTCGGTTGAGTAGAGCAGTCTGACTGGACTTCGCCGAGTATAAAATAAAGACACATTATTATTATTATTATTATTATTATTAAATAAGCTTCATTACTCTTTTTTTGTAAAATTAGAATTTACTGAAACAAGTATTCCGCGAGCATATATGAAAAACGCCTGGTTTCTAATTGATGGCATTTAACACGTAGTTTGCCTTTAGCAGAGAAACTTGAATATAATTTGCAAAAAAAAAAACATCAAATTAGTCTAGTCTGTCCAGTTGCCTTGATCAACATGGTTAATTAGATAAATACCTTCTAGTAATTGAAAAGCCCCCTAACGTATGATTGTGCTCTGTGTAATTTAGATTGGTATGTAAGTGTCTCTTAAATTAACATCATTGGCCCGATACCATGCAAAGTAAATAGCCTGCAAAATTACAAAATTAGTTAGGTAGGTACAGCACATATATCATCCAGTTTATTGCACAAACCATTAATGTGTAGTTGCCACTTAAAGGCTAATAATCCTTTAGGGCTTTCTTTCAGAAATTAATTACAAATATGTTTCTCAAATACGTAGAATGTTTTATATCTTGCATTGAACACTAACAAACATGTAAGCTATACATGAACTATTTGAATAATAACATTTCCATACTATTCCTGTATATAAAACTTAGCCACTATTTCTTGACAAATAAGGTTTCATTGTTTTGTACTACATTCTAGATTTCATCCTATTATTAATCAGATGTGACATTTTTATAATGATTAATGATGTATAAAATGCAAAACCATAAAGATCTAAGAATCAACGTTTAGCATACTATTTGTATCGACATGCAACAAGAATAGAATTTAAACATAACACTTTAGTGTTCAGGAAGTTATTAACCAGAATAGCATTTTTTATACTCATAAGATATTATAGGTACTTACAACGATCCAAGCTTCGATGGACCCCAGTGCTAGACCAATCAAGACATCACTCCAATGATGCTTGTAATCTGACACCCTGGTCATCGCTGTAAATACTGCAGATAGGACTGCTAGGAATTGTAAAGTATGCCTCAGAAGTTTTGAACCGTCCCAAGTCATTCGTTTTTGAAGATAAATCTGAAATTCAATTATATTTATATGTTTGTACGTTGACTCTTTTTTATAATCCACTTAAAATGATATTTTAATTTGACATATTTTACATTTTTCTTGTTAAGAAAATATTATTTCAATTCTTGCTTGAACAATGAGTTATTTGAACCCCATTATCTACGCCCCTGGTTCTGCTGTGTTTGTAATTGGCTCCAAATGTCTGGAAGTCCTACTACTTGACATTTGGTGCTGAGCAAAAGTTTAAAATTATTAACCAATGTTGATCATATCGCATGTTAAAGGGAGCATAAAAGAGATTAAAATATTCCCCATTAAAACAAGGGGACGTAATTCTTAAATAATATATAAGCCGATAAGTTAGATACTATAGAGTTGTCACAAGAACTGAGAAAAAGTATTTGAAGTACAAGTACCAAATACTTACGAAATCAACAATACGAACCAAATAAAAAATCTTTCAAATTTTAAAAGTATTTGAAGTATGAAGTAACTGCTAATTGTATTTGATTTTTGTCAAATAAAGTAATTAAAGTACTTTGTATTTCAAGTATTTTTACAAGTTTTTGAGGCAAAAATTGTGTATGAAGTACTAAAAAGGATTTCAATTACCAGCATATTTAGGAAAATATGGCAAATACATTTTAAAATAATGAAATATATATATTTATTAATTTACATTTTAAACCCAACCAGCAAACTGTCGGGTGACCGTATAAATTGGATTCAAATGGTTTGTGACTTACTTATAAGAGGCCTATTTTAGTACTGGGTAACAATCAATTTAGAACATGTACTTATACATTTTTTGTTTCTTAATACTTATATGAACTTATTTTTTGTTCATGGCAATTTTTCAGTTAAATAAAATTTTTGTATGGTTTTTTTTTGGTTTTGAAAAGAAATTGTTCATATTTTTAGATGGCCCAAATCTACTGAAAGACGACAGTACCTGGAATTCATTTAGGGAGACTTTTATTTTCCATTTGCTGAATCGTGTATTCGGCGTTATAATTAATTGATTTTACCACTACCAAAGCATATTGCAAATGAAGCCGATCTTCATTCTGTTTTTAGCAGAGAGTTACACAATCTTCATGAGATATGTAGAGTCAAATAAAAACAATATCAACTTAGCATTGCTAGGTTTTACATTTAATAGGTAGGTTACGTAAAAGATAAAACATTTTTACATTATTACAGAATAAATGTTATAAACTGGATTATTAAAGCCACAAAATAAAGTCTATTAGAGTAAAATTAGAAAAAAAATCATAAGAAGGTTAAAAAAGAGAATATATAAAATATATTTGAAAATTATTTATTAATGAAAAAACACTTTTGCAACTTGAAATCAAGTACATAGTTTAAAGGATTTTTAATATTCTTGACAAAAACATGTGCATACAAAATTAACACAACTACAGAATAAAATATTTTAAAAGTAATTATGCAAAAAAAAATTATTTAATAAAGTGCCACATTTATTAGCGATACTAATATCTAAAAAATACGTATAAATATTACTTACGTACGTACGTAAACTCAAACTTTTTAGCGAATCAGGGGGAAATCTTGTTGGGCATTTTTTCCAATTATGTTAAAGTCAGCCAAAAACCAAAAAAAAGGCAAAGCTGATTTATTGCTCTATTATTACTGTTGTTAAATATAAAACTATATTTTTTTTGCTACTCTTGTGCTTAATTGGTCTTTACTCTGAAAATACTCTTAGCAAAACGCCTGCAATATTTTTTCGGAAAAACTGTTTTATTCTGCCAAACTCGATTTTACCCGGTTTCTTAGTCTAGGAGAAAAAAAATTGAAAACTATGTTTTGTAGCGAAAATAAGGAACTTATGACCTGCCCAAACGTGCTAGCAGGTACCGATATGCAGGTAAGAAAGCTTAAAACCAATAGTCCACGCAATGAGGGGTTCCGTATAAATTCGAAAAAGATCGGAAAGAAGTGAAATTTGTTAGGATGCTGGGATAGGTTCCTTTAACGCAAAGCAAAGTTTTCATCCCCCCACCCCTTGAGCGGCAATCCTCCGAGGTCGCAAATTCAGGTGTACTTTCAGGGACCTACGTCTACCATCCCAATAAATTTCATTTCTACCACCTTTTGCGAATAGAAACCCTTTGTTTGTAACCATTGCTTGGACTACAAGGGCTGAACATGAAATAATTGTTTATATTTGGGACACCTTGTATCTTGTATAAAAAATTAGCAAATGTTCATATCTATAGAATCATCTAAGTAAACTCTTCAATTTGGTACCTATCACAATTGATTATAGAAATATTTATTTTTTTGCTGGATATAATGGCGTACCTAGCAGTGGCGGCTATTCGGAGGAAGTAGGGGAAGTGCCTCTTCCCTAAAAAAACCTGGCAAATTATTTTTTAACACACTTTAAAAATCAATACAATATACTAATTTTCAATATCAAATCTAATTCATTTCATTCAAAATATCAATAATTGGAATGAAACCTAGATGCAAACACAAAACGAAATGATATACTTAGTACTTTATCGGCGGTCTTTTATTTTATTGTTTAGAGGAGTGGCGCGTGTGTGTGGTTGGAAAATGAGTTCGTTTGGGCAAGTTAGTGACATTGTTTGTAGTTTGTTAGAAACTCCATTTTCTGGTGTGCTGACAATTAGTGCTAAAAAAGACATTAAAAATTCTGGTAAATCCTACAATATTCATTTCAAAAATGATATTTGCAAAAAAATGTTTTGTATGCGGTGCCCATTTTAGACCTTGTCTGTCCTACTTTTCTGTAACTAACACTTCCCCTATTTTTTTACCCACGAGCCGCCACTGGTACCTACTAGTTCCATTATTTTCATTTTTTATAAACAAACCTAGCTAAGAACAGCTATACTAGTTTCTAATTAATTGAATATAATGAATACTTTTTATCTAATTTATCCCGTTCTCGAGTCATAAACCAGAAATTACATTATCTCCTTTTGATATTGGCTGGCACGCCGGAACGACTAATATTCCTACGCGGCGAAAAGCAGGGTCATAGTTTTCCGCTAATAAGCGAGGAGCAGTAGCAAATGCGAAAGGATTGCCTCTATTTCTTGAAGTCAAATTTAAAATTTAAATGCGCAAAGTACTTGGTTTAAAAAAAATCAGAGTATTTGAAATATTTTGGAGGATTTGCAATACTTTTTTGTTACTTGAAGTACTTTTGGTAGCATTTCAATTACTTTTGTATTTCAAATAAAATTTATATTTACTTCGAATACTTTTTTGGGAAATCAAGTACCAAATACCTTTTAGAGTGTAATTGAATTTCAAGTACAATTACCATAATATAAAATGTGTTTGAAGTACAGACTTTCAATACCGTACTTCAAATACCGAAAAGTATTTGAATTACTTTTTCTAAGTATTTTACTTGAAGTACTGACAGCTTTGCTACATAGCAATTCATTTATACATGCACCTTACACGAAGAAATCATGAAACCTTTTAAATCCGTTACACACATTTTTGGAAAAAATACTTAATAATATAATTTACCGTGTCTGTCTTACTACTCTCTGGGGTTTTTAAAACTTTAATAAATGAACTTGCACTAAAATATCTGTCATATACACTTATATAATGCCATACCTATGTTTGCTGTTGACTCATTAAACTTTAAAGTCATTCATTCAATTATAATAATTGTTCATTATCACCTTGTAAAACTTATTACGATGTACGGTCGTAATATTTTAAGGTCTGTATCTTTCAATAGTATACTGCCAAATGTACAAAAATGGGGTACCATGTGATCTTTCTTTAATGATACAAATATAATACAAGTTATGGCGTTAAGTATTCATAGTGACATAAGCAACACTATTTTGAGTGGTGGATACCCCAAAAACTTGACAGTCTGTCTATCTGTCTTTCTGTTGAAAATTAAGGCTCATATGGAGAGGACCTGGTAAGATTTTGGTAAAAATTCAATATAGCAAAACAAAATTGCGGCCTATTGAAATGTTAAAAAAATATTACTAATAAACTACTTACTCAAAATTTTGCCAACAATTTGGTATTATGTAGAAATCAACAGGTAAAATTTTGGTACCAATCAACGATGCCGGAAAAAATGGCGGTCAAATAATGTTTGTAATCATAAAAAATCACCCTCCAAGGCTTTACATATCTTCACGTTTTAGCGTCCCTAGATGCCAAAAAATATGTTTTCTCAATTCCATCGGTCTGTTTGTCTGTCTGACATTCCGCGACATAGCAAAAAAACTACATAACCTATTGACTTCAAGTTTTAACCTGGTAAAATTTTCATAAAAATCAAATATGTGTAATATATAGAGATAAAAATGTTTAAAAAATCAACGTTAAAAATCTTTTTATTCAAAATTTGTACAAAAAAATTGGTACGAATTCAACATGACTGAACAAAATATAAATAAATAAATAAAAGTATACAAATATCAACTAGTAAAATATTGGTACAAATCCAGTATGGTGGAATAAAATGGCGGCCAATAAAAATGTGTGGAAAAAAAGTATGTTACTACAAAATGACTATATGGGGAACTAAACTGGGCCACTTTATTTATTCCTAATAAAACGAAATATTCATAACCAAGGAAGTTTTAGGTAAAGAAAATTTACCTATTTTTTGTCTATTAATTCTATTAACTTGTAGTTAACTGCTAGCTTCTTAATTATGTGCTAAAATAATCAACCCATTCCTATGACCAGTTTTTAAGATATAAGACGTGAAAAAGCTCTTCATATGAAATAATTCAGTCAGTTTATAAAGTTATGGAGCTGAATTCTTGCAAATATTTAGATTATCAATTTTGAAAATAGGGTAATTCCGGGGGATGGCGCATCTGCAAATTAGGCATCAGTATGATGCAAGTGGTCTTATGCGTACATTTGGTTCAGCGAAAATTCTTGTTTTAGTTGAAATTACCTCGTTAACCTACCATAATTAATCGTGTACCGTCGACAATTTGTGCAGTGTTGTAGTTTACAGAAGAATGGTACGATATTTTATTAAAAGATTGATTTTTAACCACCTTTATTAGTCACGTATACTTGTAGAGGACACGAAAACCTAAAATAAACGTTATTTTTTATACCAGCTTAATGCCTAGGAGATACAAAAGACTTATTTGTTCTCGCGGGGCACTTGGACCGAAAATCAGTTAGTTCAGGCCATAACTGCAGTAAATAATGGTTCTATAAGAGTAAGTGAAGCTGCAGCACATTTTATCGTTCGAGTCACGACTTAAGACGCTCAAAAACTGAAAAATTCACAATAGGTGCTCTAGGACTTTCAGTATGCTTTGGTATTGATAATGAAAATAAAATTGTGGTCTATTAAAAAAGAGTATAGATTCGCTTCTACCAGTGATGACGGACGCGTCATGGTATTTAAATTAGTGAAACAATTACAAATCAAACATCGTTTCAGTGGCAAAGATGGGTATGATTGGTTGAATTTATTCTTAATGCGCTATCCCGAATTATAAATTCGAAAGGCAGAAAGGGTTTCGCTGGCATGCGTTCAAGGAATGCGGCGTAAAAAAGTTAGTGACTATTTTAAGTTATTAGGAAGCGTTCTTGAGGAAAATCAGCTTTTTGACAAATTAGGTCAAATTTTCAGTATGGATGAGATCGGGTTGCAGTTAAATAATAAACATGGTTTCGTTACTGCAGTAAAAGGGTATAAAATTATTATGAGTATGGGTGAGACGATCAGATCAGACAGATCTTTACCTGTTTTAGTGCATTCTATTAAATAAGACACAAAGTCTTGGTCTTAGTCAAACAAATATTTTAAAAACCTAAGGTGACACCTGTTATCGGACCTACAATATTGAAAAAACCTAATATACCAATTATACAAATGAAAAATACTATTAAGTATAGCTACCTTAACACATGTAAAACAACAAATTCAATTACAAAATAAGAATAAAATATAAAACAACAAATCACCCGTTACATCTTAGACGTACAACAAGAATAAGAAGAGGCTGAATCCTTGAGTATTGATGGTAGTATATTTCTGCACAATACTTAAAACGAGCCCATGTAGTTACGTGTGTTAAAATAATGCTATAAAAGAAGAATACAGTTCAGTGGCAATTGTCACATGACTGGTCCGTAAATAAGGTTAAAATTAAATAAACAATGCTAATTATTATTTATGTTATTAAAGATGAGATGGGGTTCAAAATTAAATACGTCATTAACAAGTGGACTTTTCTTGGCTTTAGTTATTTCCATTTTTTCTAATAAATCTAATTTTCTCCCCTTGGAACACTCATGTAAGATATTTATATTTTTAGGTACATCAAAGGTGTGTGCAAATGTAGATTTGGTCTCCGTTATTTCCGAATATTCATATTTATTAAAGAGGTTTTCATGTGTACTCTGAACTCTCAGATGGTAGATATCTTTCTCCCGGACTAGCTAACGTACAGAGCAGGATAGTCGCTACAACTCAACGAACATCAGTCTTATACCTAACTTTAACTAAATGTTTTTTAAGAGTGTTTACAGTTTTTAATACAATAGATATGTGAATTTTGCGCTTTGTAAGGAAATATTATCCAAAATGTTATACATCTTTGGTTGTTATTTTTGTCAGACTTACTCACGATTGCACAAAACTTAATTGCTGTTTAGAATATTTAACAGAGCTTTTGGATTTGACAAGTTGCTTACAGACATCTAGGAAGTCGCTGTCAAATTTGACATTCCGTTAAACATTCTAAACTTTAATTGAGCTGTCTGCAACCGGCCGTTAGGGTGTATTATATTATAAGAGAATTTATATTTGTTGACAAATTTAAAATAAAGCTTATTGATGAAATATATAAAAAAAACCGTTATTAGCTGCTATCTGTTTTATTGTGTTCAGTTCTTTATAAAAATAATTTTTAGAAAGGGGAAGTTTAAATAACCTAAAAAAAATTGAAAGCTGCAAATTTATATGAGTAGGGTGAATTAGAAGTAAATTTAATTATATAAGGTAATATTATCTGACAAATTTCTAAACAAGACTCCAAAATTGGTAGGATTATTATTACCAATTGACAAACTCCCAGACTAAAAGAAACTGTCCTATTTATCCCAAACTACCACAGTTAGTAAACGTAGGGACGAAAAACCAAAAAGCCTGATAAACAACATCTCTTTCAAGCGATCGAAGACAGATATAATATATAGTAAATAAAAGATATTATTGTGAGCATAAAAAGGTATATTCATTTTTAGAATTTCAAGAGAGTTTATATTGAAATCGATTGGAAAGTTGAGTAGCAAATACCAAAAGGTTGAGAAACACTATTTTAAGTTATTCGAACCGCCAATGATTAAAATTAAATTTTCGAATTTAATGTCTTTGGTTGGATGATTGACCTCCAGGCTTAATGATGGTGAATATTCTCACAAGTAATTTATTTTGTTGATCCTAGAGGATGAACCGTTTTTCGCACTTCTATTGATAAGCAAAGGACATGCTTATTCGAATTCTTAACTGTCTTCAAACAACTAATTTGACTGAACATGCTTATCTTAGTCTATCTAATTTTTTTTATCAGTTTAACGACAGTGTTATTACAAAAGTCAAATAAAAATATATATATATATATATATATATATATATATATATATATATATATATATATATATATTTTTGTTGAGTAAAATGTTTTGATTTTGTAATTTTCGAATACTGCAACGTCTTGTGTAAGAATAATAAATTATTTTCAAAGTATTTGTGACGTTTTATTCTTCGCCAATCCCAAATCTCCAAGCCATTAAATCAGCTTTAATTGATCATTATCACCGTGTAAAACAATACCAACCATTACATTGTAGCCATAATAAAATTTTAAGTCGTGTCTACGGTTTAATTTGTAATACGTAAGCACGATGCAAAACAGCATGTCAGATAGGAATCCTGAAAATTATGCGTCCTGTGATTATTGGCACCTCCTTTTTATCACGTATCTTAAAATTGATTCAAAGGGTATTATTATTACCATGAAGAATGTAATTTATTCATTATGATCTCCAACATTATACCACTAACAAGATTGAATAATATTTTAGGCATTCATGAATTCAGAGAGATCATATGTATGCCGGATTATATGTAATGGTTTAAAATGGTAATTTCTGTTCGGTTTTCATAAAATTATTGTTGATACACGAATTCCATTCTTCTGTGAAAAAGTAAAACATCGCAACGATTTTTTCACATTTTTTCAGTAAAGTAAATAATAGTTTAAGGATTTGCTGTTAATGCAATCCTTACAAAAAAAAAACTGAAAAAAAAACATGCCTCTAGAGATACCAATTCGCTTAGCAAGTTAGATGAAATATGGTTGCGTCAAAACTTAATGGTTTATACTTGGACATATTCTGCCCCAGACCAGGTAATAAATGAGAGAAAGAGATTCTGTACTTAGAGAATATATACTTAATTATTAAGAAGTTGCCTTTTAATTCTCATTTTACACCACCAATGCAATTACCTGGAAGTTATAAATCACATTTTACTGAATTTAGTTTGGCAAGAACTTGCATGTCGTTAAATTGTAAATTAAGAATAAAAAGGCATGAACCATGGCCATTACAAGATACAATGCGATAAATTAAGGTATTGTGTGTAGTCATTTAGAACGCCCTATTAGCTGTAATTTAACGGTCTGAGGATCAGATGAATGTACTCTTCTGTACAGATTTATAGTGTTTTCTGTTGGAATAGTACACTGTATAACACATTTAACACCAGTGCGGTTTGACAGAATGGTGATTAGCGATTTAAGATATAAGTGTGAAAAGTCCATGTTTAAGTTACACGTGTATAAAAGATTTGTTTGTTCACACAGATGTTATACAGGTTTTTTAACAAGCCTGTGAAAATAATACAATTTTTAATTTTTCGTCGTGTTTATGCTGTCTGCCCCGTGGTTTGATTATTATCAGTTACATGTTCCGCCCGTAACTGAGCGGATCATGTAGCAATTACTTTTTTAATATACATGATGTTTGCTTAGCTGAGGGCGCAATTTCGGGACTTAATCAGGTTGCGGGCCTTAGGTAAGAAATTAGTAGGAAGTAGTAAATAAAAAAGCGATAAAAATTCACACATTGTTTTAATTATTAATTATAATAGCATAATCAAACATATAGAAAAAATTAATACAAACAGATAGAAAAATCAAATGAAAATTAATGAGAAACTTGAGTTTGAAGCTGAGAAACAAGATGATCAATATTGGGGTCAGCGACGTGCGGTGAAATTTTAAGAAAGGGAAGCAATTTTTAGAAACTTACCTATTTGTAATGTAATTCGATTCTTCGATCATTTTTTGCAAATTCGTCAATGACGTCATCATAAAAACGTCGATGCTCCTGCCCCGTTGTTAAGTGTTGAAAAATTGCGTTCTACTGATGAACTTGTGGCAGGTATTGTCAATACTAATTCACACAATTTCGACACTTTGGTGTAGTTCCAGCTCCTTGTCTTTTAAAAATTGCATTAGTTCCTTAGCGTTATTTTTTGCGCTAATGTCATCAGATTGGCCAGGAAAAGTTTTTCCTTTAAATGCATCAAAATTGCAGAGCTCGAGGAATTTAAAATCATTTAAACCGTTAAATCTATAGTTTATTTGTTGCTGAATTTGATCGATTATTTCATAAAAGAGGCGTCTGTATGATGTTTGAACATCTCCCACCTTGTCTGTTCGAAGACGCTTGGCTTGTGGCTCTACATTTAACATAATCGTTTTCTCCCAAAATAGGTCAAAGTCATCTCTTTTTTGGCTTAACATGGACTTAAAATCATCCACTTTTTTTTATCCAAAAAGCAATATCATTTGTTTTGGTTTGTAATATATTAAAAACATTGTCCGAGAATGGAAATATTTCTGAAAATATGTTCAACAAATAATTAAAATTAAAATCTCGTTTCAATCAGTCCAAAAACCCCCTCGAACTATTTATTGCTTCTGAGTCCCACGTTTCATTATTTTCTATTATATTCTCAAATAGTTCAATCAGTGATTCACGATTTTCAGATACTGTTAACACAAGTCTTCCATTATAGTTCCCCCTAGCAGGAGCTACTTTGGGCAATCGTTTATGGACATTGGAGTCCAAAGCTAAAAATACAAAAAATACTTTACACTCTTTAATGTGATTGATGGACTGGGATAAAACTAAATTAAATTTATGAGCAGAACATTGGACAAACACAGCACTTGGGAAAGTTTCTCGAACTTTAGCTTGCAGACCCCCTAATTGTCCTGCCATGACTGTAGCTCCATCATAGCTTTGAGCAACTAATTTTTTCTCTCCATTAATTTCTTTAGTAACGTTATAAACTACGGTATATAATGCATCTGCTGTACGATTTTCGGACACATTCTTAAAAGGTAAAAATCGCTATTGAATACTTGCGTCTATTTTAAAGTAGCGTATCACTATAGATAATTGGCTAAAATTAGTGATATCAGTTGTTTCGTCCAGAACAATAGCAATCAACCGCGCCTCGCCAATCTCCTGCTTAATTCTTTTTAGAATAATGGTTGCAACAGCGGAAATTAAATCATTCTGGATTCGATTCGACGTTCCGCGAAAAACGCTAGAGTGCTCTTAATGATTTTTTAAGCAATCATCATATTTAGCTATTAAACTAAGTAAATCTTGAAAATTTCTTCTATTTAAAGAAACCCTTGTTTCGTCATGACCTGTAAATCCCAATTCGTGCTGTCCGAGAAAACAAACAACATCGATAAGTCTTCTTAATATTTGCCTATTTTTATCGACTAGTTCATTGTGTTGGCGGTGACTAATTTCCTACTGTTTATTAAGAGCGTGTTCAATTCTGGTTTTGCCGAAGACTTTTTCTTTTATGACGGCCTGTAAATGTGCTTTGGACATAATGTGTCTTTTTACAGCTTTATGAAAATCGTTTAAATCGGAAAAACCAGTTTTATTCCAGAGACCTTTTTCATTTTCAAAAAGTAAACATGGCCAACAAAATAATTTACTTATATTTTCACGCCCTGCTAGCCATTTAAATTGTTCGTATTGTTTTTCCGGATAAAAATGTCTAATACAATTTTTCATTTTTGTGGTTAAATTTTTCATAGGCGGTTTTGCCCTTCCTTTGGAAATTATTTGAAGCTTATCAGTGAAGTTTAATGTTGGAAATCCCTTTATTATTAAGACACACACCACACATTCACACACACTCTTCTTACTAAATTCTCCAACATTTTCAACGTTATTACCGACAGCCGAAGTTGACGGTATTTGCATATCCACGTCGGTATTACAACACACGGATAGCCGTTCAAACAAAAAACCTACTCCAACCATAGCTTCCGCCACCACTTAAAGCATAAGACTGAAATGCAAAAATTGCAAACAACCGGTGGAAAATTCAATGACCTCTGGCTCGATTCACAGGAAATCAAGCATACAGGACTTGTCTGCAGAGAAGCTAGCGGACCGCATAGGTTCTATTCGATATTCTATTGTGGCTGGGTCGGAGTCAAGGCCGCATTTATTATGGGCTTAATAATTAAGATAATATTTCAGCATTTTTAATATAAACTAAATTAATGGTTTCCTATTTCAAAAATTACATTTTAGAAGTTGTTTTGTATTTTGTTTTTGGGGAAGCACTGCTTCCCTTGCTTCCATGGACTGCACGCCCCTGATTGGAGTCAATATCACTAGTACATAGGCGCAAAGTGTTTTCTAAATTAACATCTGTAAGCCGAGTACGATGCTTATTTTTAATAATTTTCATGATTGAAAAAAGCTGCTCACATTTATATGTGCTACCGAATGTACAAATTATTCTTCGTGTGAAAACTCTCAGCTGTGGATACTTTTCTTCGAAAAGGTATGTTCTGTAAAATTCGCTTAGTTCCACATCAGCAAATTTAGACTTACTACCTTCAACATTCTTCAGTCGAATGTCAAACATTTTTTCGTGAACCGATCATTGAAGGCGCACCATCGTTCAAACTAATTTACACCCCTGCAAACCATATTATTCAACAGTACTTTGCACTCCGACAAAAATATCTTTTCCAGTAGTGGTCCCTTCTAGTGGCCGTAAAGCCAGTAATCCCTCTGTAACCACAAATTCTTCATCAACACCTCGTAAAAAAATTGCAAATTGGGCTATATCAGATAAACAGGTACTCTCATCCAAAGCAATCGAAAATGCTTGAAAACCAGCCACTCTATAAGTCAATGTTTTTTTGATATAACTAGCCATCATATCTATACGTCGAACAACAGTACGTCGCGATAAGCTCACTTACTCAAATTCTTTCTTCTTTTCTCGTCACAAAAGTTCTGCAACATCTACTAGGAACTCTTTAACAAACTCTCCTCCAGAAAATCACTTTGATGTTTCCGCTACTTTGGAATTCTATTTTGGAACTAACTATAAAACAAGCTTTAACAACACTGTCTAGATTTGATCTTTGTCAATGGAACATGTGTTACTGTTTCCCTAAATCGATAATGAGTTTTTTAAATTTTGCCCTTTTTTAACTGGCCCGTAAGTAAAATATTGACCGAAATGCTTGCTGGAGTAATGCCACTTCATATTGTATTCTTTTAAAGCAGAAATTGTTTCATTGCACAACAGACACATAGGCTTATCACCGTGAATGATAAAAAAGTATTCATCAGTCCATTTGTTTTGGAATTGACGACATTCTGTGTCCACTTTCCACTTTTTTAAACCAGACATCTTGATAGATTTTTTTTCTTTTGAGCTGAATTTGCTTGAATATTTCCCGCGTCTTTTCTTATCAGTTGTTAAGAAGTAATGAGTTGACACGCGCGCTGAACGGTTTATATATTACCCGCAATAAGCAACTAGAATACTCTAGAATCGAAAGTCTCGATCGTACGAGAATATACGATGCGAGCGTTCAGAGCCTACTGTTATTCATAACGCATAGCTTGAAGGTCATCGGGAGGCTTCCCGAATGTTCGTGTGGCGTTCCACTGCGCACTAGGGCTTCCAATCCCGTGAAATATTTTGATCTCGGGATCCCGGGATTTATTTATTTTTAAAAAAACTACAAACATAATTTTTCCTTTTGAGAAAATAACAGTTACATAAATAAATCTTAAATTTTAAAATATATCTACTTTAAAAAATATCGCAAAAAATTAGATTGTGGAGAGTTTCATCTTTCATGGTAGAACGAAATTTCGTTAAAAATAAGCCTGCTGCACTAAAACACCTTTCTGGTTCTACACTCGTTGGCGGTATAGTACTTAGAAAGTTGAAAGCACGCTGCAAATTGGGTCCACGCGATCCTTCTTTTTGGAATATATGCATCTCTTGCAAAATATAAGTTTCCAGATCTCGAGTGTGTTTTTTCTCAGGTCGAAATAAAGTGTTTTTATTTAATGCTCGATTCAACCTTCCTGAGGCAGACAATGGAGGTTTTTCGTGTTGATTTATAAGGTTTGCTATTGGAATGTCGTCTTTTTCGTCTGAAGTATCAATTATTAATTCAGAAGGTTCATTTTCTGTTTGAAGTCATTGTAGTAAGATTACTACCTCTGATTTTATTTTGTCTTCTTTTGGAGATTGGAATAGACCAGTTTTTTCGCAATAATTTGGATTGTGCAAGTATCGGAAAATATTCGAATATATTGTAAGCCGTTGTTGTAAACGAATAGAAATGGCTTGTTTTATTTCCTGACCCAAAGATGATGACTGTTTATTAAGCTCGTCCACCAAAAATTTAAACCAATATCTGCTTTGTATAGATTCATGTCTTGACGACATAAAGCTTCAATAGTAACTTTAATTGGTTCCAGGATTTTCACGAGGTTTTGGATTACTTCAAACTCATTTTCGTTTAAAAATTGTAGATTTAGATCTATTAAAGCCTTTTTTATGCAGTTTTTTTAGTCGCAAAATCTTTGCAGTATCAACAGAAGACTGTTCATCTAGTCTTACAGTCCAACTGAAGTTTTAATTCTTTACTATCTATCTTACTCTCGAAAATAATGGAGCTAAGTTATACCGATCAGTTAATTCTGCCTTTGCATCTGAGTCGCAAATCTGCATGACCTCGCCCTCGTGATTTACATCGGCTGTTTCTTCTGGTTCCTCTTTATCATCGGAACTTTCCGTATCTTGATGATATTGTTTTTCGTTAAATTGTATCTATTATTGCCAACTGGATTCCATGAACCATACACAATTGTTGGTTGGGGTCTATAAGTTTTCCTATTTTAGTCATTGTACTAGATCCGTCTGTTACAATGCAGACGATATCCCTGCGTAAAGATATCTTGAATTCCTCAAGCCTTTGTTCTAAAGCACACAAACAAACTTCAGCAGTCATAGAGTTTTTAATATGCACTAAACCAAGATTCCAAATTTTTTCACGATAATGTATGTTGATATTCATAAAATGCTTATTAGATACAGAACTCCACTCATCAAAACTTACAGAAAACTTTTTTCCCATCTTAATATATATGTCTATTTCCTGTACAATTGTTATTCGAGCCCTTTCGCAATACTTCATAACCATTAGACGAATCGTTGTAGACGAATTTGGAAGTTTCATTTCAGAGTTCTCGAACAAATTTCTCAAGTCACTAGACGTCACAAATTTCGAAAAGGGAATATTATATTTCAATATTGTAGGTACATTACCAAGATAAATATTAGTATCTTCAAATGTTTTTGTTAGTTTTTTACTTCCCTCGAGATTTTTACAGATCTTTGCGTTTTAGGGGTAGAGATGCACGATAAAATTCGATATTCTAAGATATCGATACCTATGCGCTTCCGATATTCGGTATTTTGTATCGCTATTTTTAAAACTATACGTGTTATGTATCAATATATATCACTATATCGATACTATTCCATCTATAATATTTAACTCCTATATTAGGAGTGGCGTCATCTAGGGTAAAAACGTTACATTCAAATTCTTGCTGGATATTAAAAATTCCGGTTTCTTGTAGTATTAAGTTTCAAATTAGTTTTCTATGAGAGTTACAGGTTTGCAGAGAGGAAAGGACAGATGGGGGATTAACACACAGCGATGTCCAGGAATATCCCGGATCATCTATGCACAAAGTTTGTACTGATAAAATGCCAGTGTTTATATATTTACCAAGGCATGTACAGGATAGTAAAAAAAGTATTCATAGTTTATTATTAACAGCTTTCTCCTGAAGAAGTCGACAAAAAATTGACGAAATATAGAGAATTAAAAACCAAAAGAGTGTTTTTATAGTCACAGACCGCATATCCGAAATTTTGTTTCATTAGATTTATTACAGTACGGTCGATAACCAAATTTCTTTATAAATTGTGATGGGTTTTTATCAAGAAATCAACTATACGTATGGAATCCAAACCACCGGATTATTGAAAATGTGGGTAACAATAAAAAACTTGCTAGCAGCACAAACAGACGGATTTTTTTGTTGCGTTGTCGCAGTTCAGTTGTGGTACCGAGGCATGTATAGGATAGTAGAAAAAGTATTCATAGTTTATTATTAACAGCTTTCTCCTGATGAAGTCGACAAAAAATTGACGAAATATAGAGAATTAAAAACCAAAAGAGTGTTTTTAGTCACAGACCGCATACCCGAAATTTTGTTTCATTAGATTTATATATATTTTGTTTCACCGTTTCATATATATATATATATATATATATATATATATATATATATATATATATATATATATATATATATATATATATATATATATATATATATATATATATATAAATTGTTACTATGTTCCTGAGCGGAAACTTTAGATTAAATAAAAACAGGTAGCCAATAATCGGATTTTTATTTTTGAATTACCGTCGTTTATAGAAAACCTTACAAGAGGCCGGTCCGTAAGACACAAGGAAGATAAATGCAACATTGAACTTTCCGACTGGCGTTTTTTTTTAATTTCGTTATAGATATTAACGAAATTTGGTAGGGTTTTTAATCTAACAAAACGTCATTTTTATGCATCTATGAGACGCCATCCCACTTCGGGTTTCACTGGAAATGACTCCACATTTTGATTTGTAAATGTGACGCACTGTATATTTTTTTGTTTTGCGAGCTCTACAAGTCGTTTTACGTCCGAATGCACTTTTAAATCAAATTTTGTCCAAATTTTATTTTTAAATTCTCCTTTTTCATCTAGAGTGCCATGATCATCTTAAAATCACTCTACCCCTTCTGGCTGAATGTCTCCCACATTTGTCTGCCAAAGTTAAAATTTGCGCATATCACACTGTATATATTTGTTTTTCTTTTCATTGTTACTGCATAACATACTGTACATATTTATTTTATTTTACATTTACTTTTTTAATCTAGGCTAATTATCTATTGCTATTGAGAAATGTAACAATTTGTAGGTACTTAGTTTTCTGTACATAATTGTGGGAATTTCCATCGGCATTTAGAGTCTAATTTAGTTTTAAGGTTCTTGTATGCTATCCGTTAATTTTTATTTTTACAACACTTCTTTGTACGATTTTAAAATATGTTGTTGCACGTTCGAACCATCACCGATAGTAAACTGTTTATTGCATTTAGGGTTTATGATATGAAAATACCGAAACGACCCTTCTTAGTAAAGCTTTCTCCAAATTCCCATTTTACTATCTGTAATGAATGTTTTTATTTTGACCATGGAAAAGTTTACGAAGATAGAAAAAAAACCCTTTTGCCAACGAATAGGACCAATCAAAGCGAGGAATTTTGGCACAGGGGGTGGAACTTTATGTTTCTTGAGATTTGTATTAATATTAGAGGAGGACTGTTTTTGGGCTTGCAAGAAGTCGGATGTGAATTTTGTTGTTCTACTTCAATAAACTTATTTTATTTCGTTTTTTAACAGTGTTTCAATAAACTCTCACAGTTCATATAAAAAAGGAATGTATTGGATATATAGCTAATCAAGCACACACATACGTTCCTAAAGTGGTGACCCCGACGTGATTTGTTTTGTGAGAGCAAGTAGTGTAATTAGTGCTTCAGTCTTTTAGTGATAAATTGAACAATCAACGTAAGTACCTAGTATTACAGTGAACTTTCTATCATTCCTTTTGTGGTAGGTTGTGTTTTAGTCAATACAACAGTCCCTAAGCTATCGTGAATTTATTCTAACAAATATTTCGCGGTATACCATGCCTAACTCTGCGGCAGAAACCAACAGTGCCATCCCTATCGCGAACGCGGTCGCGATAAATTCCGCGCCGAGAATTCCAGACTTTGACCCGTCGGATCCAGAACTTTGGTTTGTAATCGTAGAGGCTTGCTTTAATAGATCAAAAATCACAAACACCGAGCAAAAATATTTGGACATTCTCGCGAAACTTCCGCCGCGATATATCAGCGAAGTGCGCGACATTGTGACGAAACCATCAGATTCTAATTCCTATTCCGAGCTAAAAGAACAACTCATAAAGCGGTTAAGTGCGAGCCAAGAACAGAAGACCAGGCAACTGCTAGAAAACGAAGCTATGGGTGACGAAACACCTTCCCAATTCCTTCGAAGACTGCAGGCACTAGCAGGATCAGTAGTCCTGGAGACATTAGTGAGGAGTATTTGGGTAAGACGCTTACCAGCCAATCTATAACCTATGCTAGCTACGCAATCACGTCAAATACTAAGTGAAACTGCGGACTTGGCTGACAATATATTTACTGCTCTGCCTGTGAGCCCTTCCGTAGAGGCATCACCCTTAAGCACTCGCAAGAATATCAGATTCTCCATTCCCTCATGCAACAACTAACACAGCAACTTTTAGAGGTCAAGAGAGAGCTAGCTAGTGTCAAGCAGGACGTGCATGCTTCAAGAGGAATGCGAAATTCCCGCACGCATTTTCGATCCCGATCCCAGTCGCGGCATCGCTAGCCATCTACACCCAAAGCCCAGAAATGCACTATGCCCTGTTCATGGAACCAGGGAAACCAACCGGGCAGTCACTGATGGCGGCAAATGACACCTGCCTTAATAAATCACCCCGCCTATTTATCTACGATCGTGAAACCGGACTTCGATTTCTCATCGACACCGGTGCCGATTTAAGCGTAATCCCGAGACTCCGAGTGGATTGTGCTCATACCAAATCAACCTACGCACTTTCAGCTGCCAATGGTTCGTCTATAACCACATACGGAATAGTAGCGCGTACCCTCAACCTAGGACTCCGCCGAGATTTTCCATGGAGATTCATCATAGCTGACGTATCAACCTATCCTAGGAGCAGACTTCCTCGCACACTATGGACTGCTCCGGGATCTGCAGCAAGGCAAACTCTTAGACTCCACAACACAACTGGCATCACGTGGTGAGGTTTTGGAATGGACCGCTCCGACCGTCAAAGTAATTAGTGGTGCTACCCCTTTCCATGTGCTTCTGGAAAGGTTCCCGGGAATTACCAGACCAAACGGTGCTCCCAAACACATTAAACACAAAACTCAGCATCATATTATTACCACGTCTGGTCCCCGTGTCGCCCAGAAACCACGTCGCCTAGCTCCGGACAAACTAAAAACAGCAAGGAAGGAATTCGACACCATGGTGAAACTCGGACTTGCCAGGCCATCTAAAAGTCCTTGGTCCTCGCCGTTGCACCTAGTACCAAAAAACAACGGCGAATGGAGGCCCTGTGGGGATTATAGAGCTCTGAATAGCAGAACCTGTCCTGACCGATATGGCGTCCGCCATATCCAGGATTTCGCACAAGAGCTCCAAGGAAAATGGATTTTTTCAACCATCGACTTAATCCGTGCGTTCAACCAAGTCCTAGTAGCTGAGGAGGATATCGCGAAAACAGCCATCACCACACCATTCGGATTGTTCGAATTTCCATTTATGACGTTTGGACTTCGAAACGCAGCACAAACTTTTCAGCGTTTCATGGATGAAGTTACTCGAGGGTTGTACTATTGTTATGTGTACCTAGACGACATCCTTGTTTCCTCAACGACGCCCGAAGAACACCTCCGCCACATGGAAACACTGTTTCAGCGGCTTCAGCAATACGGCATCGTCATTAACCCAAGTAAATGTGTTTTTGGCCAGTCCCAAGTCAAATTCCTAGGATATTGCGTCTCAAACGCAGGCACCCAACCACTGTCAGAAAAGGTTGAAACTATTCTGGCCTACCCAAAACCTGAAACGGCCAAGCAACTTCGTCGCTTCATGGATATGGTGAATTTCTACAGGAGATTCATACCCAAAGCAGCCGAGATTCAAGCATCACTGAACACACTCCTCAAGAAAAAAATCAAAGGAAGATCCCCGTTACACTGGACCACAGAAGGTCTAGCCTCGTTCGAAGTCAGCAAGAAAGCACTAGCCCAGGCAACCTTGTTGTAGCACTCAAATGTCAACGCACTCCTTGCTATATTCTGTGACATTTCAGCCTCTGCCATTGGCGCTGTCTTGCTGCAGTGGGTAAATGATCAGTGGCAACCACTTAGCTTTTTCTCCAAGAAGCTCAGTCCTACAGAGTGCAAATATGGCGCTTATGACCGTGAGCTACTGGCCGCATACCTATCCGTCAAATATTTCAGACACATGGTGGAGGCAAGAAACTTTAGTATTTTCACGGACCATAAACCACTGATATATGCATTTCGTCATAAGAAAAGCCAAGTATCACCTCGACAGTTCCGGTACCTGAATTTTATCGGTCAATTCACGACAGATTTTCGGCATATAGCAGGAGCGATAATGTGATTGCAGATGCCTTATCTAGGATTGATGAAGTTCATAAGTCAATCGACTACGACGCTCTAGCAACATTCCAGAACAGTGACGAGGAACTGACCAGATTTTGTCAAGACGATTCGGTCTTGAAAATGAGACAAATCCAAATTCCTTTCACTAACAACACAATCTGGTGCGATATGTCAATTTCAATAGCTAGACCATTTATTACGAAGCCATTCAGGAAACCAGTTTTTGACAGCATACACCAACTAAGCCACCCCGGCGTCAGGGCCACAGTGAAACTAGCAACTCAGCGCTATGTTTGGCCATCTATGAAGAGTGACTGCAGGAAGTGGGCCCAACCCTGTCCCGAATGCCAGCGTTCGAAGGTCTCGCGTCATGTCATTAGTCCAGTCGGAACGTTTGCACCGCCCTCTAGCCGTTTTGAGCATGTTCACCTTGACATAGTGATAATGCCGTTATCTGAGGGATACAGATATTGTCTGACCATGATAGACAGATTTTCCAGGTGGCCTGAAGTAATACCACTGAAAGATCAGGAAGCAACCACCATTGCACGAGCCTTTTATGACAACTGGGGTGCAGGTTTGGCGTTCCACTACGAGTCACCACCGATCAGGGCCGGTAATTTGAGTCTTGCCTGTTCAAGCAAATTAATTGTCTAATGGGCACCAATCATATTCGTACAACGGCATACCACCCCGCAGCTAATGGCATGATCGAAAGGTTTCATCGCCAACTTAAGGCTTCCCTTCGATGTCATAAGTCCCGCTGGACCAAGAGCCTACCCACAGTTTTGTTCGGTGTCCGAACGGCTTGAAAAGAGGACCTCGACGCTACAGCTGCAGAGATGATATACGGCCAACCCATTCGCCTGCCTGGAGAGTTCTTAGCATCCCGCTCACTGAATATCCAAGATGATGGCTCCAGCAACTTCGCCACTGTACTAAGTATACATTTTCTTGAGCTACGCCCCACCAATGGATCTAACCACGATGCAAAGAGAAAAACGTTTATTTTTAAAGACCTTCAAACAGCCACTCATGTTTTTGTTCGCCATGACGCTTTGAAGAAGCCTCTGCAACATCCTTACGATGGCCCGTACCGCGTCGTTAGCCGGGAGATTAAGGCGTTCGTCGTTGACATAAGGGGACGCCACGTCACCGTCAGTATCGATCGACTCAAGCCAGCGTATATCTCGATCAAGGACCCAGAGGACATGCCACTGTCACAAGATATGGAGACGGAATACGTCATTCAACCAGCAGGAATCCCTAGAAACGATCAAGTCACTCTGCAACCCGCAGAAATTACCAGAACCAGATGTGTCTCGCAACGAGAAGAAGAAGCACACCAGCCACCAGATGGGAACCATGCTCCCGCATCAAAACCCATCAGCAGGTCACCAGAGCGACAGACCAGATCGGGCAGACATGTCCAGTTTCCCAACCGCTTCCAGGCTGGATTGTCGTGAATCTCAATCACTGGCAGGGGGGTGTTGTGGTGACTGAATGTCTCCCACATTTATCTGCCAAAGTTAAAATTTGCGCATATCACACTGTACATATTTGTTTTTCTTTTCATTGTTACTGCATAACATACTGTACATATTTATTTTATTTTACATTTACTTTTTTAATCTAGGCTAATTATCTATTGCTATTGAGAAATGTAACAATTTGTAGGTACTTAGTTTCCTGTACATAATTGTGGCAATTTCCATCGGCATTTAGAGTCTAATTTAGTTTTAAGGTTCTTGTATGCTATCCGTTAATTTTTATTTTTACAACACTTCTTTGTACGATTTTAAAATATGATGTTGTACGTTCGAACCATCACCGATAGTAAACTGTTTATTGCATTTATTGTTTATGATAGGAAAATACCGAAACGACCCTTCTTAGTAAAGCTTTCTCCAAATCCCCATTTTATTATCTGTAATGAATGTTTTTATTTTGACCATGGGAAAGTTTACGAAGATAGAAAAAAAAACCCTTTTGCCAACGAATAGGACCAATCAAAGCGAGGAATTTTGGCACAGGGGGTGGAACTTTATGTTTCTTGAGATTTGTACTAATATTAGAGGAGGACTCTGTTTTTGGACTTGCAAGAAGTCGGATGTGTATTTTGTTGTTCTAGTTCAATAGACTTATTTTATTTCGTTTTAACAGTGTTTCAATAAACTCTCACAGTTCATATAAAAAAGGAATGTATTGGATATATAGCTAATCAAGCACACACATACGTTCCTGAATATATATATATATATATATATATATATATATATATATATATATATATATTGTTATTTATTATGATTTTAACAAGAATTCAGACGATTGAGTGAAAAAATCAATATATATATATATATATATATATATATATATATATGATTTTTTCACTCAATCGTCTGAATTCTTGTTAAAATCATAATAAATAACAATAAAAGAAATTTATTATGTTACTAAATTTTGTTGCTGATGCACATACGATATACATGGGTGACCACGAGATTATTTTCCTGCTCCCTTTCTTATTTCGTTATCGATGTTAACGAAACTTGTTACTCTAACAAAATATCATTTTCATGCATCTATGACAAGCTTTCCCGACTTCCGATTTGACCAGAAATTACTCCAAATTTTGATTTTCAAATGTAACACCCTGTATATTTTTTGTTTTTCGGATTCTACAGATCGTTATACGTCCGAATGCACCATTTGTAAATCGTATTTTATCCAAATTTTATTTTTTGATTAAATTTTCCTTTTTCATTTAAAGTGCCATGATCATCCTACATACTTTACTTACCTTCCGAAAAATACAAACTCAATTTTGTCTTGGCAAACTTTTTTGACAGAGGGTTCTTCATTATTTTAGTATTTTTGCCTGAACTGAAAAAAAAACTGAAATGGAAGCATATCACTTTCATAATATTACTGAATGTAGTATTTCATTATCACATTTTTTCTCCGTTTTCGTTTAAACATGTCTGTTTTATTAGGTAGGTAAAAGTTACTTATCAATGGAGTATATCGCGTATGTCGCATTAAATTGTAGTTTCCATGAAAACAGCAACTATAGGGTAAGTGCCGTGGAACCAATTGTATTTTTCACATTAAAAAAAAATTGATAGATAAAAAAGTTGGTTTGTGTTTATTAACGTATCCCCTAATTTTAAAGTAATTTTAAGTTGAATTTTGTTGAACTTTGGAAAATTAGTATGTTTACTAAAAGTTTGCAGATTGATATAATTATCATTTACGAACAATGCGGTAAAAATGCAGCAGAAGCTGAAATAATTTATCGGCAGGAATATCCTGACAATAATCCAACAAGACAACACATAATTTATCTTATAAGAAAAATGCGTCAAGAACCTAATAAACCGTTAGAAGCTTTTATTACTAATGAGGAAGCTGAATCTGTTATTTTAAATCTTACAGCATCCACCAGGGAAATCGGCTTGGAACTAGGCATTGCCAGAGAATCCGTAAGAAAATGTTTGAGGAAACATGAGTACAAGTCATTTAAGACTGTACCAGCTGCATCAACATTAATATGAGAAATTTCAATAGAAGACTTGAATACTGCAACTGGTTTTTGAACAACAGTTGTTTTTTATATTCGGATGAGTCGAGATTCACTAATAATGGAATGTTTAATCACAAAATCCCCGATATTGGCATTAGGATTGTGGCACCAGTTTTTTTTTCAAAGACTTTTACAAAACGAAATCGAAAATTTTTTTGGAGGAATTACCATTAGAAATAAACAACGATCAACTTTATTTTCAACAAGATGAGGTACCCCCCAATTATACCATTGTTGTAAGAAACTATTTAGAAGAACGGTTTGGACAGTACGTTATTTCTACCCTTGGTCCTATCCGAAGGCCTCCTTGTTCGCCAGATCTTACACCAATTGATTTTTTGTTGTTGGGATATATTAAAGATATTATTTATTTAACACCGCCAAGTACACTTGAGATCTTCGATAACCCCATACGAGCGGTGTTGGTGTGGCCAGCATTACTCCTGAAATACTTGGCAAAGTCGTACAGAAAAACGTCTTTCAGGTGCGAAAATGCCATGAGATGTACAAGGTCAGCACTTGGACAATGTAATTGGTGGCTAAACATCGGTATGTCATTGTTTAGCTTTTAGGTTATTATCGTTATTGTAAGTGTGTGTTACTCTGTTTTCAGATAAATTCAAACATGTGGAGAAAAGTGGCGCAATGAAATAAACTGAGTTTGTATTTTTCTGAAGGTAAGTAAAGAATGTAGAGTAATTTTAGGATGATCATGGCACTCTAGCTAAAAATGAAGAATTTAATTTAAAAATAAAATTTAGACAAAATTGGACTAAAAAATGGTGCATTAGGTAGTAAAACGACTTGTAGACTACGAAAAACCAAAAATATACAGTGTGTCACATTTACGAATCAAAATGTGGGGTCATTTCCAGTGAAACCCGAAGTCAGGAAAGCGTGCCATAGATGCATAAAAATAACGTTTTGTTCGAGTAACAAAAGCAAATTTCGTTAATATCTGTAACGAAAAAAAATACGCCAGCCGGAAAGTTCAATGTTGCATTTATCTTATGTTTTGCGGACCGGCCTCTTGTAAGGTATTCTATAAACGACGGAAATCCAAAAATAAAAATCTGCTTATTGGCTACCTGTTTTTATCTAATCTAAAGCTAATATAGTTTCCGCTCAGGAATAAACATATAAAATGATTAAACAGTAATGTTTCTTTAACACAAAGTAAATATTTTTCTAATCTTTCCAGTTTCTCCGTATATAATAGGTATAAATAAAAAAAATAATCTTTGCTGTTGTTAAAATAATATAAAAAAACGTTTAAACAAATTATATATATATATATATATATATATATATATATATATATATATATAAATAAATACTTTTTTCGACGTTTCGATCAACCAGAATACATAAAATGGAGTTCTTCTATAAAGAAATTTTAAGAATTAGAAGTTGGTACACTTTAAATAATAGTAAGTCTTACCTCTTAAAACTAAAATCCGAAGATTATATTATAATACAATAGCACATTTTTAAAATTTAACATATAGTTTAGACATAAATGAGAGTTTCACGAACAACAGGGGAATGAATACTAAATAAAATAAATATTTTTCTTTGGTGTCACGAGAGATGAAATTTTTATTTATTAAGGGGTCTAACGCAGTTTTTTAATTGTTGGTTTTGTTTTAAATTTGCTTATTACTTAATAACGTTATGATATGTTTCACTGAGGTATTTTGTATCTGTTTCTGCATTAATGCAGTTTTTACTTTTTTGTATTGCTATCATTTCATAGAATTCTCTTCTTTTTTGATGATTTTCGGCTTTTAAAATTTTATCTTTACCAAAATAGAATGAATGCTCGTTTTCACTAATATGTCTTGTTAACGCAGTCGTGTTCTTTTTGTCATATTTGTGTCCTTGTATTCTGTTTTTTAAGTACTGACTAGTCTGTCCAATGTGTACAACATTACTTAAAAAAACAGAATGCAAGGATACAAATATGACTAAAAGAATGCGACTGCGTTAACAAGACATATATTAGTGAAAAACCAACATTCATTCGAATTTGGTAAAGCTAAAATTTTAAAAACCGAAAATCACTAAGAAAGAAAAGAATTCTATGAAATGATAGCCATACAAAAAAATAAAAACTTCATCAATGCAAAAACCGATACAAAACAACTCATTAAAATATACCATAACCTTATTAAGTAATAAGCAAATTTAAAACAAAACGAACAATGAAAAAACTGCGTTACACCCCTTAATAAATAAAAAATTCATTTCTCGTGACACCATAGAAAAATATATATTTTAGTATTCGTTCCCGTGCTGTTCGTGAAAGTCTAATTTATGTCCAAACTATATGTATAATTTTTAAAATGTCCTGTTGTATCGTAATATAATCCTCGGTTTTTAATTTTAAGAGGTAAGACTTACTATTGTTTTCTAAGTGTACCAACTTTTAATTCTTAAAATTTCTTTGCAGAAGAACTCTATTGTATGTATTCTGATAAAGATCATTGTAGGAGGAGGACCCTAACCCAACCCTAACACAATCAGTAGTAGTAGAACATAATCTGTCTATCTTTAACACATGCCCTTTAAATCTCAAGTCTTTCAAGAAGGCGGTATCAAACCCAGTATATTTATAATTAGTACGATTCGATCTATTGGATGGATGTAAATATACAGGGTATTATGTTAGATTTTGGACCTACTACACATGTTTGAGATTATCTGTATTCATAAGTAATAATTTTCTACAAACTACGTAGTAAACCATGCTACTTTTATATTTTACGTTTTTTTTTTTAAATTAAACTGATATTGACGGTGGCGAATGCGACTGGGAAAAGACCCTGTACTTATATAAATTTAAATATAAAAGTAACTTACCGCAAAATATACCATAGTAAACATCGAAAACGAGGAATGGCCAGAAGGAAAAGATAATCTCATTTCTTTCATAATTCTCTTGTTATTCATGTAAGAAAGATTGGTGCATTCGAAATCAGTATGGTAAACGTGCTGATTTTCTGCTAAGGAACAATTTACATCTGGTAGACACACAGTGTAAAAATGTGGTCTCAGTCTTCCTAGAATAAATTAAAAGTAATTAAAATACGATTAGTATAATTTGCTTAAAATGCACACAAAAAATCGTTTAAAGTTAAAATGAATATTGGGTATAAACCTCACTCGTCTATTCGCGAGACGAGACAAAAGACTAATTGCGAGACGAAATATATTTTCTGTAAATCTCGTGAGATGAAACGAAAACTATGCGAGACAAAGAAATCTCGTATATTAAGTAACATTTGACTTCTCTTTGTAGATAGATTTCGCTACTTTTTTGTTACAAACTGAAGCTTGCTGTAAGGTGCAGTTAGACAAATCGGTGAATTGGCTTTAGCCGAAACTGCCTCGTTATGAACTCCTCCTTTTATCAAGGAAAGTGAAGCATGACCCGGTTTAGTTCAACTAGTAGTTATTTAGAAATATCATTGGCTCTATTGGGATCAAGCCATCAATGCCGTCACATTGCCTCAATGATGGTCGGTACATGGTGTCAAAGTTTATAACCACTATCATTAGCACAAGAATTTAGCATAAAAAGAAAAAATTAATTAAAAGTTGTTAGTGCTTACCCTGCTCTGTTCTCTATTTTTATAAAAATGAAATGGACAGTACACCTATTTTTCTAAAATGCAGTATTGAAGAAATAGACTTACTGATAACGCTTGTTCATGTATATAAAATGAGCAATCTAGGCCTGATCATTTTACTTTAAGTGTTAATCTTACATATGTTGACAAAAAGAAAAATAGTTAATTCCTATTATTTCTGTAAATAAATGTATATAAAGACGACTTTTTCTCTTGTGTCGACAGCAGCTCCCACTTTACCAATTTGGATAATTTTTTTTATTCACTGTGTACTTTTGTCGTTTTTTTTTATAGATCTCAATTATCAATTTTAAAAATATAATTTTCGTTAAATTGTATCTAGGTCTTATATATGAATTTTTACTTTCATTTCCTTCATTCATAGTGACCGAGCGATCTAAGGAGCAGGTTCTTTGGATACAAGTTTTAAAGTGCGTTAGTTTGAATGCTATCAAAACAGAATATTCCATGAAAAATGGACATATTTAAAATAGCAGGCTATTTTTGCTGGTTTAAGCTAGTCGGTCTCACTTCTTCTTTGAAGAAGGCGTCACTCGAATAATATAAACAAAATACTAAAATTAATATTAAGCAACACTTCTTTGTCTTTGCTATTTTATTCACCCAAACACAGAAATAAGTAAAGGTATGTTTTCTTTGGCTTTTAATGTCAAACTTTTCAACGACATTCGATTGCACATGATTCAACCTTGAAAAAAAAAACTGCATTAGTGGTGAGCGTTTTGGTTGTAAGCGTTCGATCATGTTTCAAGCCAGGACAGCCAAAGGTCTATATCAAAAACATTTTCTAGGAAGCAGATAGTTAATAATAAGAAAAAAAATAGGTATAACTGTTCCTTATGTTAATTAATTAATGATTCTGTTGAATTTGGAAAAAAATCCTCAAGTAAGTTCAAGGACTTTGTCTAGTGAATTACGTAGTCAAAGTATCGTCTCGACAGTTGAAATCATCAATACCATCTTTATCATCTCTGAATTTCGAAAATGAGAAAAACTTCTGTAGGACTTTTTACTTTTAGAAAAATGGTGTAGATAATACGCACTACTATAGCTCCACAAATCCTTATTGGATGAGAATATGGTTTGGGATCAGGATCGGAAAATGAATTCTTAAATTTTTACTTTTCTCGTAAGAGGGAGTATTTTAATAGAGAAAAAATCGCTTTCCCAGGTTTTTACAGATCTTCAGGGTTTAGGGTCCCTAGATGCGCAAAAACATGTTTTCTCAATTCCATCGGCTTGTCTCTCTGATCGCGGCATGCTAAAAAACTATGTACTTACGCAAAAGACTTCAAATTTTGGTCAAAATTAAGGGTCATATGGGGAAGACCTGGTAACATTTTGGTAAAAATCCAATACGACGGAAGAAAATCCGTAGTAACATATCAAAAAAATTATTACTAAAAAACTACTTCAAAATTCAAATTTTGCACAAAAATCAAGTATACGTAGGACTAAACTGGTAACATTTTGGTGCGAATCCAAGATGGCGCAAAAAAATTGCGGCTTAATAAAATATTTTGTTCGTAGTAATCGCGAAAAAAACACCCTCCCGGGATTTTAACCGATCTCCGTGTTTTAGGGTACCTGTATGTCAAACATGTTATCTTAATTCCATTGGACTATCTGTCAGTTCGCAGCATAGCTAAAAAACTACTTACCCCATTGATTTAAAATTTTGGTAAAATTCTAATATGGCGGCGAAGTGAAACTTAAAAAAAATTATTACTAAAAAACTAATTATCCAATTTACTTCAAATTTCGTACAAAAATTAAGTGTTACATAAAAAAAAACTATGTGCTGAACTACATTGGTCCACACTTCAATATTCTTAATAAAAAGAAAGATTCATAACGAGGGAGTTTTAAAGGGATAAATTTCGTTTATTCTTTTAATGAATCATCATTCATCTTCCAATACTTTTCGAAGATATGTCTATCTAAAAACGTCAAAACATGTGGTTTCAACACGATGTTGCTCCACCATAATTTTTCAAGCAATGTTCCTGAGTTAATGGACTAGTTATATCCAAAAAGGTGGATAGGGAAAGGAGGTCAAACTCAGTGGCCGGCGAGATTGCCGGATCTAAAACCATGCGGTTTCTTCCTTTGGGGATATAACAGGGAGAAGATCTACAAAGTTCTTCCGATTGATAATGATGAAGAAGATATAAATGCAAGAGCGAATAAGAGGTGCAATTGCTAAAGTTGTTGCCACGAATACCTCAAGATGTATCTGACAATAGTGGAAAGGGTTAGAAATCTGTATTGGATAAAGTTGGCATACATTTAAATATTTGGGAATTTAATTCTAATTGCTGTAACCCATTTTAGGTATCCTAAGCTACTATTAATTAGTTTTATGGCAATTCAATTTTATTTTTCTTCTGTTACCATTTTAAAGTATCCTAAGCTACTATTAATTAGTTTTATGGCAATTCAATTTTATTTTTCTTATGTTACAACAATGTTACGCGTTATTTGGGACAGCATATGTTGGAAATTTACATTGTTCAAAATGGACATGAATGGATTTGAAGTATAAGTTATTAATAATTTTAATTAGTTTTATAGTAGTGAATTTTATTTTTCTGTAGGTTACAATGTTTTTAGTGTTCTTGAAATAACTGTTTTTAGTGTTCTTGAAATATACCACGCGGTGTTTGGAAACATTTCATATTAAAAACATTTCACTTTTATAATATTTCTCAAGATTCACAGGCCTACTACTCCATTTTGGATTCATATGGTTTTACTAATAGCCCGTGGAACTTCACTAACTCAAAAATTTTGTTTAATAACGAATTAACAGAGTTGAAAATCTTAATATGAATTTCCTGGAAAACTCACCATCAGTCTTGTTCTGCAGGGCCAAGGCTCAAAATGGAATCACAGAATCAACTACTCCGTTGGCTAATATCACAGAAAATATACCTCTACGTTTAAGCTATATTTTCTATGTTAATATCATGACAGTCATTGAATTAAACTCTTAATTCCTGAATCCTATCTTTTGTTGTTAATATATTGCAGTCATAACCAGAATACTATGATCGCTGTCAATAATATGACTTACAATGCCGTAGGTGTAATGATCCTTTTAGTCAAATGACCATCGCGGTTTTGCTCTTAATGAAGCTTATTTGTCGCTCAGTTATCGATAGTTTTTGATATTTATGGTCCAGTTATTGGTATTTTTCATCTTTTTTGCTAACATGCATGCAGAAAAAAATGTTATGGTATCAAGGGGTTAATATTAAGGAGATGACCAAAACGATTTTTTTAAAACATTGTATGCTGACAGTGTTGAGACGATGCAAGATAAATTGTAAGCCATCAATATTAATGATTCCTTCAATATAATGTCTTAAAATTTATTAATAATAATAATTTTTTTTAATTATTTATTATTACTGTTATTAAATTGAGAAAAAATTATAATGCACCTAAATGTTCTTAAGCCACAAAATTGCAGGAATCATTAGTTTGATATTTTTAGAGTAAACTTATATAAGCTTTTGTCAGGGTTCCTTATAAACATATCTTTATACCATGAATTCTTCCATTTAGTAACTTTTAGCTCATTGAGAATAATACTCCCATTTTTATGCAATAAATAATATTTTATACGCTGCAGTTTAACCCCATTAGGTGTGTTAAATATATGATAAAATTCAGACCAAAAATACTCTAAGAGCATAAAAGATTTTATGTGCACTAGACGTGGTCCGCCTTAACCAAATGTCTTGAAAGGAAAAAAAATAGAGAAATGTTTCATCCACAGACCCACTACTCTGTATAGTATAAAACAATAAGTTTTTTTAAACAAAAATACAGGAAATCCGATGACGATTTAAAAAAAAATGACGAAAATTAAAAAAGGCTAACCGTTATTAAAGTAAAAAATATTTTCGGTTTTTAAAGGCGATTTTACTAACTTAGGGCAACCCTGTATAGAGGAATAAATTGTTTCTATATATAAAAGAAAAACAAATTACTTGTTGAGTTGTTTTATGAAAAGGAAAATGAAATGTTCCCCTCCTAGAACAAAAAAATTGTTTTTATAAGCAATAAAAGTTTAAATAAACCGACTTTAATTTTATTTATTGTTAAAAAGGTGAGGTTTAAATGTCTCACGCCTAAATCTAGGTTAAAATATTGGAATTACCTAATACAATAAACAAGTACTGCGGTTCATTGCACTTACAATTTTGCAAGAACATGGTAATATAATTATTATATAAAAAGCGAATATATTTGTTATAAAGCAAATTTATTTTTAAAAGAAGCGGATAAAAGTAAATTTATATCAGTGTCATCTGTACATATGGATAAAAAATCAGCAATAAAAATTGTCTGAAATTAAAATGACTATTAAAATTGAAGTTCGTGTACCTAAAAAACGCAAAAACCATATAAAATTGTATATTTTTAGATAACTTTTTTCTCCTACAATTTTCTATACACTTAACTTATTGACTAAATATATTTTTGTGCTAAGAATACAGTTATTTAATATTTCAAGGAACCATTATGATTTATAATAACAGAAGCAGCTTTACAAGAAATTAGTCTCCCCCCTCCCTAGGTCACAGTGGATTTATCTTAAGATACCCGCAATTGACTATTTTGGTTAATTATACTTCATATACCAAATTTTAAGGCAATATGTTAAAGCATTCCAAAATTATCGCGAACACTCTCTCGCAGAAAAATATTCAAAATTGCGCCATTCTGCCATTTTTTTCAATATGCTTCTTATGGGACCACCCCGGCACCACTCTAAATATTCCCTAAAAAATTAATCCAAATTGGTCAAACCATCACAGAATAATCGGTGTACACATATAAGTATATCATAAATCTGTAAAAATATGTGGTGTTTCATTGTTCAATTTTTTTAAAGGCCAGCATTAAGAGAATTTAAAAAATTTAAAAATTTTTTAAAATAAAAAAAAATTGTAAGGACGTAGCCACTGCACGCATCGGACAAGTGGCCCTTCAGAAACGTACACTACATGCTAAACATTCCAAATGATACGAATTCGCAAATAACGTCAAATAAATAATGAAGTCAATAACTCTAAGAAAAATATGTCAAATCAGCAAACAAAAATTATCAACAAGGAGACAGATTTTCAATGCATAAAACTACAAAATTACATAAACAAAAACGAACATCAGTATAGGCCAAAAAACATCACAAAACCAATCCGGTTACTGCCTTTTTAGCTGCAAAGTGCTTAGTCTGAAAATGTCATATTCTGAGAAATGACGATTGTAATTGTGAACTAGTCGGTCAACAAAACCCATAATTTTTTCGGTGGTACCTTTCAAAAAACAGCTGTGCTTGTCTTGTTTTCCTAATAGGAACTAAAAACGGAACTGATCCCAGCAGCACTTCACAGTCAATTCCCCCACTGACCAATTTATGCAAAAAGACCAGAAGTGCCTTCTTTCTTCTAAATTCAAGAGTTTGAAGGCCGCAAAGAAGAGCTCTAGTATTAGATGACAGACCTTGATAAGGGAAATGAAATGTATGTAAGAGCTATTTTGAAAACCTATGTTGCACTTTTTCAATTCTGTTGATGTGACATCTGGTATGATGGACTCCATATTGTACAACAATATTCTAGAACGCTACGAACCAATGAGTTATAGAGACACCAAATTGTTTTGGTATCCGTTACGTGTTTCGTATGTCGCTTTATAAAACCCAGTAGTCTAAAACCCCCCCTCCCCAGTACAATGTTATCAATATGTAGATTAAAAGTTAGACTTTCATCAAAGATAACGCCTAGGTCCGTGAAAGAACTCACAACTTCAAGACTTACGTTATCTATGAAGTAGGTGGAGGGTATGGGATTAATACGTTTGTGAAAACGGAGCACTTTACATTTCGAGATGTTAAGAGCGAGAATTATCTCTCTTCAAATGGTGCAGAACAAATTATAGTTCTGCACCATTTGACGAGCCTTTCCATATCAGACTGCAGAGGACTGGAGTCTGGGGAGACTGGTGAAAAGAATTTTAAGTCGTCTGCATATAAAAGACATTCAGAAAATTCGAAACAAGATAGTATATCACTTATAAAGAGCCGAAAGAAAACTGTACCAACATGTGAACCATGCGACAACCACATATGTTGACTTGCTGGCGACGATTAAATAATACGATTTGATCCACTCAAGATATTTTCCACAAAAACCAACTCGCTGTAATTTCCATAACAGAAGCTGATGGCAAACACTGTCAAAAGCCTTAGATATGTCAGTGTAAATAACATCGATCTGTTTGCCAGCCTCAACCGATGTCACTAAGTAGTTTTGAAATATTGCAGTAGTATTAGTTGTTGAACGACCAGGATACAAACCATGTTGCATACTCGTAATATAGTGTATTAAAGACTCAAATATATGATCGGTGATAATTGCCTCACAGAGCTTTGGTATATGTGAAAGTAAAAAAATACATCTGTAGTTCTTCACATCATTTTTATCACCAGATTTAAAAATGGGCAAAAGGGTAGAAAACATCCAAAATTCAGGAAAGGAATTTCAGCATCGTTGCAATAGAATAGTAGGAATTCCATCAGGGCCAGCCTTCTTGGGGGGATCAAGGTCCTTTATTTTATTACAGATTTCTACCTCTGTAAAACAATATGTTGATAGTAACTTTCCTGAATAACTTATTGGATCACTTTTACTAACATCTAAATTGTGGTGGTAAGTATAGCAAGACTGAAAGTGAGTAGCAAAAGCGTTTGCGATGTTATTTGAACCAGTGATTTCTTGCCCGTCATAATTCATAACACTGGGCAAATTGGAGTCTCTTCTTAAGTTTCGTACAAATGGCCAAAAGTACTTAATGTTTTCCGAGATAAGTAGTTCAGTCTGTGTGACATATGTAAGATAACACATATCAATTCGAAGTTTAACCTCAGATCTTATGACAGAATAGGCCAAATAGTCAATAAGTTTATTGGTCCTTTTATAGTTTTTGTATAGGCAATTCTTTTGCCCAATAAGCTTTCTTAAGGGTAGGTCAAGCTATTTGGGATATTTACAGTCAGCCACGATTTTCTTGGGGACACAATTATTGATACTCTTAAATAAAACCTCATAGAATTGTTCAATAATTCTGTTAATATCAAGCTCAAGCAATAAGAAAGACCAGTTGGACTGCTTATAAAAAATATTTAGATTGACGAAATTTGCTTTATGAGGCTGGTAAAAACTTATTTGATTTTGATTTTTTATTCGCGAAACATATTTAATTTTATACTTCACTTCAATTGCTGGATGGTATGGGTCAATCTGTACAAGAGGAAAATTTGAAGATGAAACGAAAACACTAACTAAGTCAGCAGCAAATAGCAGACCTAAAATTCTGCCCATGTGATTGCATAGAGAATACATTTGTTGCAATTCAAGAAAACTCATTGTCACAAAAAGAGTTTTAGAAGCTAGGACGGTAAACATTTTGGAACCAGTGTATTGTCTTCATAGATCCATTCCACCGAAGGAAGGTTACAATCCCCAAGAATAAAAAATGTATGGCTATTGAAACTATTTCTCAGTGACTCACAGGTATTGCAGAAAGACTGATAACATTCCTGGTCAGAATTAATTGGTAAATATACACATCCTAGTACCAAACTTGCATTGCCTGCTTTCTTTAGAACCCAAACATCGTCGAACTCGATATGAGCAGGATTAACAATCATAGAAGCCTGAAAAAGAAACGATAATGAATATGCCGCCGCCTTGACACCATAGTTCTTTATAATTTCTATCTGCTCGAAAAACTATACATTCATTTTTAAATATTTCATTGTTAGAAATATCCCATTAAGCCAATTACGTCATAGTCGCAAGACATAACGCTAAGAGAAATTTCATTAACTTTGGTGTGTAGACCCCGGACATTTTGGTAAAGTCAGTAATTAAGATGCCTTAAATTGCGTTAAAATGCCTTATTATACTAGTGATAATGAATTTCCATCAAGTAACGGCTATAATTGCACCCAAAATTAATATTAAAATTAAAATTAATTTGAAAGGGGAAATTGGTGGCTCCAGTACGTGATAAATTTTTATTTCCAAACTGGGAGTATACTAAAGGGCGCGCACAATTCGCCTACTGCTGGGACTCAATTTAGAAGTTGATTTCTTATCCCAACAAACCGAAAATATGATGCTCAATACAATGAATAGAATTATCCCGAATTCCTCTTTGGTTTCATATATACACGAAAAAAAAACTCTGCAAATGAGAGAAGTGATTTAAAGAAAAACGCGGCCAGTCCTGATAAATATTTAAAATTCTCAAAAAACGACAAACTTAAAAAGCAGACATTTCAAGCTTTTCAGTTATAGTAAATGTGAGTGATACTGAAATGTCTAAGGTTTTTATTTGGGGATTCTCGTAACATTTTCGAGAATTCCGGTAAAGATCTAAAAAGCAAGATGAATAAAAGTAGTGATTATTCAGCACTTAAAGAGAGAGACATTTTCAAGGCAACATTATTGACCCAGACCCTCTTAGGAAGATAATATTATAAGAACAAGGTAAATAAATAATCATTTATAAAAATACAATTAATTCTGTAAAATCCTAGAAATATTAGTCAAAAGTTGCAAATATTTTTTTCTATAACTTGGAATACTTGCAGCTAACATTAAGTATCAGATATTGTCGCGAATTTCCTGTTTTCTTAGGAAAGTTATTGTACATTTAGTCTTCAGATTTTTCTCTTGACATGACATGGCGGTGGAAGAAAATTAACTATATATATATATATATATATATATATATATATTCCGATCCGTTGATTTGAGAAACTATCGAATTTAAGAAAACAAATCATAAATACTGTTTTTGTTCAGGATATCCTTATCTTTATTTTTAACCTTTACGTAACTGCTCTATTTTTTAATATTTGGGCAGATATTGTCTAAAATTAAATTTTTAACAAATACTCAAAAACTGTTGGCGCTAACAATAAAAAGTTAAAGCTTTGCAAAAAATATTAAATTTGTCATTTTCAAAATGATCAGTAAATTAAATAAACTTTTTTAATAAATTATTTATCAAATAAGTACAGTTCCGTATTTTCCTTATGTTGTATCGTTTTGATCCTTTTTATCTGTATTGAAAAATTTCACCCCGCCTTATATCAGTTATCATAATAATCAATAAAATACATTTCATGAATCAGTCGCAGATTTCAGCCCCAGGCCATACCCTAAGTGTGTATTTAGCAAATTAAGACCCAAGTATCCAGAGAGGAAAACAGCGGACCGAAAACCATTATGAGAAAATTGGATAACTGGCCTACTAAGTGAAACTGTAATTTATATCCATTCAATATGAAAAAGGAAAAACTTAAATTATTAGGAACACAGTTCAATTTGACCTAGACACAAAACGGATATAGAAAAACTTATACTTTATCATACAAAAAAAAACGGGAAAATCTAGATTTAAAAAAGATATTTATTTATTTATTTATTAACAAAATTATAAATACAAATGTATACAGGTGCAAATGAATCAATAATCTTAACCTAACCTAGTCTAACCTATATGCCTATTGCATAAATATTTTTTACCTAATAAATAAAAAAATTATATATTCTATAATTCTCTCAAGGAGTTTTGCCGTAGCATATTTTTTAAATATAAGTAAAGCAAGTTATTTTCAGGCCAGCGCACAGAAACAGCACAAGGAAATTTTCTCGATCTCAGATTTTTTCCGTACGCTGAATAAAAATACCGAATATATGGCTTCAAAGCCGAAATATACAGCAACGTAAATTAAGTTTAAGAAAGTCTATACTCACTCTACAAAGGTACAGAGGATAGCGTTCTTACAATGTATCCGAACGATGGAATTATAAAAGAATCCATACAAAGAAAAATTGAGGTCTCACGAAAATTGTTTAACACTTCGCATTCAGAAAATACAAGAATTGAGTCATTCGTTCAAGAAAACTAAAACATTTGCGAACAGTCTGCTTCAGTAATATCAGTTCTAAAAAATAAAATGCATAAACGTGTACAATAATACGAATTGCAGGAGAAATCTTAGAGTTAATAATAACAACTCCAACTAAAAACATTATTAGTTGAGGTTATTATTAACAGTTAGTTGGTTAGTATTCCTTATTCTTACATTAGTTACATTTTATAACTTGAAAATAAATATAAATATATCCCTTTTTTATAATTTGGTTCTGTGTTATTTTCTGAGAAGTATAATATAAAATATTGTTCAATACACGTCTGGAAATAGAATTTTCTGTGCTTACATGACTTTCCGTTTTCGGATTTGCCTCACACGAGAATTTGTCACTCGGATACAGAAAAATCCTTATTCCCAGATTTCTAATAAAATATACTATTGCATATGGTTCGAAGGATGACATGAAAACTCTACTCTATTAATTATATTCGGCACTATATTTTGCCTTTCTAATACTTGAGCCATTTCACAGCATTAAGAAGTGAAACTAATTGAACTAAACACAATACAGATACAAGTATGTCAATGTCCAAGTACATTAATACAACCATATATATATATATATATATATATATATATATATATATATATATATATATATATATATATATATATATATATATATATATATATATATATATATATATATATATATATATATATATATATATATATATATATATATATATATATCACAATACAAATTTAAAATAGAAAATTAAAATAGGGAGAGATGATATCACTTATTCGTTACAATTCGGGAGTTTTGAAAAATGTATATAAGTCCTTCTCAGTTCGGGTGGCCCAAAATTTGTATTTCTAATAATTCTCATACTTATGGTCTATAATTCAATCCTATACCTACATACACCCAACTAACTTACTTGGACAATTAGTGCAGAAGGAGTGACAGGCGGGGGTCAAGGCGCCTTACACCCGGAGCAGGATGGGAGGATCGTGCGTGCCTTAAAAGTCGATCCACCAATGGAGTATACGGATAATGCTCCGACTGAGAGAGATACAGCGGGCTACAAGAGCACTTAAAGGCCCCCTAGATGTAAGATACGCTTCATACACATCCATAGCGAACATAGCACCCAACATAAAGAACTTAAAGGAGGACCTGATATCCAAAAGGTATAGATCTCAAGCGAAGAATCCACTCAATAATAACTCGGTAGGTTATCATCGAGAACCCCTACTCATAGGAACATAGTTACTAGAACAAACCTAGAGCGAGGAACATATTCTCAAAAAATATAGACGGTCTGGAATATAATCAATAGCTTAGAGAAATAGAACAAAACCAAGCTCTCCCAGAAGTTCATGTACCTAATGATCCAAGTAACCCAGGTGCAAGTCCCAACTTGGAGACCGTCCTTCCATCTAATGAACTGAGGTATATCACACTGAAAAAACCTAGGAATCGAATTCTGAACCACTGAATATTGTGAAATTAGCACCAACGTCACTAGAAACATTAGGCGATGAGGTAGAGTGGCCGGAAACATCCCAGCGTTCACGGCAAATTCAAAAGCAAAACCCTTGGCCAGACCATCCATCGTCCACTGAATCCTCTTTTTCTGAAGAAAAGGCAACACCGCCAAGTCGAGCTTGTACTTATTGCGACCACCAGCAGTCACCAGCTACCACATGGAGACGGAGGTCAGACCACAATCAAGCATCTCACGAGCCCAGACACTCAGCTACAATAGAGAGACCCACGACCTGCCCGACATGGAGACGGATGTCCGACAGAATCAGACAGTCACCCACAACAGAGACCAATCATCAACCACTATATGAAGATGAATGTCAATGAATCACAGTCAGCCTGACCGACAACCACAACAGAGAGACGTTGAGGTTGTTATGGTATCTCCCTCTTTTAAAAAGGACTGTCCACTTTGAAATTCTTCAGGCAGTGAGCACCCCTGGTAGCATATCTCTAGATGGACACATAACGTTAAGTTTTAAGTAACAGTAAGACGGTAAGTTGTTTTCTTCCTGTGAGTCGGTCAATACCTTTATAAAGATTTGAGGTCGTATTGCTTTAGGATTTTTGGATAGCCAAAGTTAGTATTGGCGCCGAATTGATAATTTGCACTCTGAACTACTTTAAATACCAATTTTCGGTCATATCCAAATCAGACAAAGAAACATAGACAAACGTAAAGCTAACAAAAGCGTAGTAAAAATATATTTCTTGTTAAAGTGCAGAAGATTTCGAGATAATATGAAATAAATAATATATGTAGTAGTACAGTAAGACGAACTAAACGAACTTAAAACAAACTAATAAAAAACCGAATGACAAAATATCTTATACATACCATAACTTTAAAATCCATATTCTTTCATTTTTTGAAACAAAAAAGAAAATATTAGAAGGTACCACGCAATAATGTACTGATTTACATTTCATTGCAAAAGACTAATTTAGGAATAATTTATAATTTGATATAATAATTGATTAAAGAAATAAGACTGTTAAGTCTCGGAAGCGAGAAGGAAAGCTTCGAAAATGCCAAATGTGATTTTGGCGAAACGTCAGCAAAACTAGAAACGAGAGTACTGAATGGATGTACACCCGAAATGAAAACACATCGTATTTTTCCATCCGTGAAGGACTAAGAATCAACACAAACACACACACACACACACACACACACACATATATATATATATATATATATATATATATATATATATATATACATATATTTTTATCTGAACTTTCAGTCCTAAAATAAGACAAACATTTACATCCTTCATTTTTATTCATCATTTGAAAATCACGCGGTATAATATATGCAGCAAGATGTATTTTTTTATTAGATGTATATGGATGATTTAACAAGAAATACTTTGATGTTACCAATCAATATCCAAAGTTTTTTTTTACAGAATACTAACGGCCGGTTGCAGAAAGCTCAATTAAAGTTTAGAATGTTTAATGGAATGTCAAATTTGACAACGAATTCCTAGATTTCTGTAAGCAACCTAGATTTCTGTAAGCAACTTGTCAAATCCGAAAGCTCGTTTAAATATTCTAAACAGCAATTAAGTTTTGTGGGGGGGGGGGGGGGGGGTTAGTAAAATAAACTTAAATCAGCCGATTCACCCGTAGTTGTTTAGTGTTACTTTGTAAGAGAATAGTTAATTTTGAAACCCAGAGAAAGACTAAAGAGAAGTATAGAGAATAAGAGAGAGAGAAAGGGATACTAAAAATCACATTAGTGTTCATCAATGTTATTACATACCAATAGTATATTTCATAACATCGGTGGTCAATTGAGAGCAAGCTGCTCCAAATGCTAACATTCCTATTGCGCAATAAGCATTGTATACCCAGTACGGAATGTTTCTTCCCATGAAATAGAAATTTTTGCTGTCATTTGGCCTGTTGAGGATTTCAGTCAAAGTCATCTGCAATAAAAAAAATATAAGATAAGATTTATCCAGTTTTTCACCAATAAAGTAGGAAAAAATGACTTTTTAATATCAAATTTATCTTTTAAACTTCAATTTCAAAAATCAAATTTGTAACAAATAGTTTAATAATTAAAATTTCTTGAAAATTAGCTTATATAAAGATTTTCATTAAATTTATGACCTGCTTAACTATTGTCATATTTTATTTATATGTTTTAATAATATGCGCATTTTTCACTTGTTATTTTTTATTTAGTTTGATTCAGTGCTTAATGTCGCTTCCTGGTGTGTTGTTCAGTGGAGAAATTATTGAAAGTTAAACTGTGCCCTGTTCTATCGACCATATATAGATTTAGTTTAAAATTAATTGTCTGTAATATCAATGTATTATTTATTTCCTTGCTTCAATATTGTAACCATAAAATTCGAAATCTAACACAAATCCTGAATGGGCATAGTTGAGATGTAACGAGTCAATGTTGAAACTTACCTCAAAAGGGCTACCCGAAATGAATTCGTGACCCGCGAAATACTATTAAGCTAAATATTCGGAAAAACCTAAAACGAGTTTAAGTAGCCAACAACTATGATGACCTAGAGTAGCGCTGTACAGGTAGAGCTATAGTACTTAATACCAAAATGTACCTAACGTAAAATAATCAGTACTTTTGATACTGTAATATGTAAGTTTACTAAAGTACTTTTGAATTAGCGTTATTTAGGACAACGTATTCAGTACTTTTTTAGAAAAGTAGTTGTACTGGTACTTAAAATTTCAAATTTTGGGTAAGTATTATTAATTACTTAAAAATGTACTGCTATATTATAATTTACTTAAAGTACTTTGTAAAACTGCTTAAGTATTTCAAATACTTGAGTAATTTTAGTGTTAGTCTTTTTCGAAAGTGGGTATTCCAATACTAAAAAGACTTAAGTACTTCAAAAATAATTTTAAGTATCTAATTTACTTTGTGTAATTTATCAAATACAAAGCTAAATATAAGTTAAAACTTCTAAAAATCAATTTATATTAATATACTCGATATAGGTATTTAGTAAGTCATAGAGGCAGTTTTCCTTTAATATTGTAGACGTACAATCAAAAATAGAAGTCTGGAATGTAGAATGTATTCGAAATTTCACCAATAAATCATATCTGATCAAAATAAATTATAAATTGTACCTCGAAACATAATTCAGAATTTAATATTGGGCACCATCATTGATAAGCTTTAATGATTATGAGGATTAAAGCCCGACAGAATTTATTAAATGCCTACCTTTGCTTGTATTTACATTGACAAAAAGATAAGATTAACTTTAAATATCTAAAATACTTCCAAAAATGCCAAGTTTTAAATTTTCAACTTACTTAATATAATAAAGATTTAGTATATTATAGAAATTTTAGCTAAAGCTTTGTTAACTATAAGTATAACCATTCGCGGGAACCGAGAATATATATATATATATATATATATATATATATATATATATATTAAAAATCAATTAATTAAAATTAAATTATTGATTTAACTACTGAATATTTTAAGTACTTTTGCAAAATACTGGAACCTAATACTGCAGGTAGTTTTTTAAAATCAAGTACTTAATACTGTTTACTTTAAGTACTTTGGCTTAGTACTTAGCACAGCTCTGTGTACAGGGTATCCCAAATTCGACACTTTTATAGGGTAACTAAGTAACGAGCTAAGTAAATATTGAAATTAGCCAAAAATTAATATAGATGTGAGCTCGTTTTTGAAAAAACTAAAAATGCTGCAGACGGAAATCAAATAAAAAATTTCTTTTTGTTTCAAAGACATATGATGTAATTGAAAAATTACATCATTTTGTATAATTTATTTGACAATGCTAATGTAATTTTCTTACAGGGTCTAGTCCTATAAAACTGTTGTTTTAAATACAATTAAACAAAATAACCCATCTTTTTTTGAAAAATCATATACCTATAGCCTTTTATTTTCATTTCAACGATGTAAACATTGTGTTATCATTGATTTATATTTAATCTTTAGTATTCCATGGAATTTAAACCTTAATATAGGAGCCCATAGCCTTAAAACTTTGGAAGTCATTTTTTTTTCAACCATGGTGCGTCATGTGAACAAAATAGTTGTTGTCTTCATTAACCATTTTAAATTCATGGCTTTTATATTCCCAAGTATTTTCTGTGGTTTTTATTGGAGCAATTTTAGTGTACGATAAATTAAATCATATCATACAATGGCGTATCAACATTTTGAGAAATATGACATATTATGTGCCGATATTGAAGGTAATAAAAATGAAGAATTAGCTCTTAAATTAAATAAATCAATGTTTCCCAGAGTGGCCGCAAAATTTCAAAGGTTTTTAAAAAGATTGAAACTCAATCTCAAGACATTTGGATCTTTTAATACGCTTTAAAAGATCAAAAGAATATATATAATAAATAAAAATGTGAAACCCAAGAATTGAATAGTTTAGGATTTGCAAAGTCTGGGAAAGGACGAATCGGTATACATAGAGTAATGACTTTATCCCTAACCGAGGATCTGATTAAAATGATGGAATGGGGAGTAAAGAACCTAGTCCAGTTTAACGCCACTAAGACACAATCTTGTTTACTATCTCAAAAATTATCTCCCAGTACCCACACCATTCCAATGAATAATCAAAGGCTTGAAGCCAAAGATTCCGTTAGCCTAGTGAGCCTAGTCGGTATCACTTTTCAGAAAGATCTTCGCTGACATGATCACATCACCTCAATTGCCACAGCAGCCGCGAAGAAATTGGGTTTTCTTTTCCGAGCTCGAAAATACTTTTCTTCTGCCAACCTGTTTACCCTGTCTACTTCGCAAATCAGACCCTGCCTTGAGTACTGCTCTCATATATGGGGAGCAGCCTGTCCTTCAATCCTAATCGTCTGATTGATGATCCAAACTTTACAAAGAAGCTTGCATCATTACTCAAATTGCGGGCGATTTGTCTCTGTTTTGCAGATACCACCACGGATTCTGTGCTGATGAAATATCATTCATTATGCCCTCCTTAGTTATTCCTGTCAGGTAGACACGATCATCGACCGACGTGCATTGTTTGCACGTGCACCGTTTAACTGCAAAGACCAAGGACTTCCCACTTTGTTTGCTCTTTTATTCCCATAGTGTCCCGATTATGAAATATGTTACCAGCAAATGTCTTTCCTTCTTCTCCTAATCTGCAGGTCTTTAAATCTCGCATCAATACAATTTGCCCGTCTTTATTTAAACCAACCATGGTATCTAGTACTTAGGCCTTGGACCTTTATGGTCTGCTCATAGATAAAGAAAACAGTGTTAAATAAAATCCTTATTTGGTGCATAAAAGAGTGCGCGGAGAAGATACGCAAGGAGAAGATCGAGGATGGTCAAAATTTGGAGAACTCCACAGCAAAACTCAATGAGGAGCTTGCCGTGAAAGATAGATACATTGATAAAATATAAAAGACCTTTAAGAGTTTTGCAGATGACGTTTTTGAGATAGACAGAAACTACTTGGAGGAAATATGGGGAAAAAATGAATGACTGGAAAAACTTACTTCACAACTTGGAGAATTACAGCAGACACTTGAGAGCAGGTCTTTTCATAACAAGGAAATAAAGCGGACTATCCTGTAAAATATAAACGTATGCCCCAAACTAATGAACAGCAGCCAGGGAGAGGGTCTAGCGAAGATATTGCTCAAGGAGTTTGGCACGTAGACTAAGTTTCTGAGTATCACTAGTGATAATATATATACAATGAAGTCCTTTAAATTGTGCACTATCAAACTCAGGCAATGAAATAACACATATATGAAGGGAAAACTTTTCTGTCACTAGAATCTGTCGGGCACGGAATCGCGGTACATCAGCCAGTAACCATACTGGTTGGTAATATAAGAAGCCTAGGTAATAATATGAATCTGCTCAATATTTATTTGAATACCATCCAATTACCTGAGGTAGTATGTATGCCTACAAGAACTACGATTGAGTAAGGGACAGGTAATGGACCTGAAGTGTGATGGATATACTGTGACTCTCTTATTCTAGAGTGAGGCCAGAGGAGGTGTGCTGATTCTGGTGCCCGAGGATGTCAGCAGCCATGTTAAATTTAAGAGTGTTCAAGGAACATTTGAGATTGTTTCCATAAATGTGGTAATCAGTTCAGATAAGTATACTAACCTGCTGGACACTCGAACTGCATAACGTAATTTTTTGGGGTATTTTTAACGTTCGATATTTCAAAAACGGTAAGCTAAATTGAAATGCGGTTTTCGACGTCAGCTTACTCAAGGTGTGTAGATTACAAACTCGACTGGTGGATCGCCAGATATGATGGGAAAAGGTTTGTACAGGGTGTAAACTAAAACTCTGCATTTTTTACAAAATTTCATTTAACGATATTTTTTACAAAACAATATTTTATTTATTGTCATATACACCAAAATAATCTATGATTAGATACAAAAAAACAATTTCTCCCGTTTTTTGAAATTGCCATTTTTTCGGAATATACAGGGGATTTTCAAAAATTTGTACATGGGTTCACAAACAAAATCCCAACTCACTAGTGATAACTCAAATCAAGCTCACTGTGGTATTGTTTTCATTATTTATGACACTGCTATTAGGAAAAAATACAATAATATTATACAGGGGTCTAAAAAAGCTTACAGTTGATTTAATTATTAAAATTTCATGATTTTGCACATTTTTATGCATTGAACATTGAAAACTAAAGAAAGTATAATAAAACGTAAAAATTTTCAATCCCGTTAGTTGATTTACATAAATTAGAGTATTTTACCGAAACGGTTTTTTAAATTCCATCCTAACCTCACTTCCAAAGAAATTAGCGGTGCAAATGTATAGCGCTACTTTTCAACAATATTGTAAAGTGTTTTTTGAATATATTCGATTTTTTAGAACTGAATGATTATTATAACGAAATTGTAGCATTATTATACCTGGAAAGCAAGTACCAGTAGCGTTTTATAATAATTTCATAATTATACCGGGTGGCCAAATAAGCGTGCAATGTACTGTATCTCGGAAACTACTGATTTTAGAAACTTGCTGTAAAATTTTTTTTAACTATAGTGGCCAAATAAATGCTGGAAAAAATTTTTTTTGAGTTTCTAAGATGACCGCTAGGGGGCGTAACAGCAAATGAAAAATACATAGAAATGCCGATTTTCGCTGGATTTTTTATTATTTCCGCTAAATTGTAAGATGGAAGGTTTATGGCCTGTGCACCGTCTAATCTTAGTTGGCGTTGCGATAAAAATGTCATGGATTCCATGGATACGACAAAATGCTTAATTGGATATTCTTCCTTGTTTGTCATTTTGACGTACTGTTTCTTAAACTCATATTTTTACATTTTACTTCGTGATTTTACCTTTTATTGATTTTTATTTTGTTTGTTTTTTGTGTATTTAATTCATATCTTCTCGATGCGGAGACTAACTGCTGCCGAAGGCAAAATGCCCTTAGGCTCTTGGACCAAGGCATGTCTCAGCAAGAAGTCGCAAATTTATATAATGTGAACCAAAGTCAAATTTCGCGGCTAAAAACAAGATTTGAAAATACGGGAAACGACGCATATCGGCACGGTGGTGGTTGGGTGAGGAAAATTAGAGGAAGGGCAGAAATAAATTTAGTACGTAATACGCGCCAACAAAGAACGAAGTGTTCCAGGAAATTGAACGATGAGCTGCGTCGTACAGCTGAAGTGCATGTTTCTGATCGTACTGTAAGGAGGACATTAAACAGAAACAATTTGAGGTAAAACTTTATCATAGCAAGCATTAAATTTGCAAGGTCCAATTTTTATCTACATTTAAAAAAATCTTATTCAAGAAATTCCCAAACCATGAGTAATATGGAAATATCTGTAACATCGAAAGCAATTTATTATTACAAGTAGAGGTCAACAAGTACGAACTAAAAAATAAAATCAAACAAATTTTTTAGAGCACGACGTAGAGCGAAGTGTCCTCGTTTGCTACCACCTCATCGTGCAGCACGGTTAGCATGGGCCCAAGAACATCGAGATTGGACCATCAATGAGTGGAGAAACTGTTTTTTTTGCGACGAAACAAGGTTCAACCTCATTCATTCGGATGGTAGAATTCTTGTTTGGAGAGAGCCGAATGAAAGGTATGACGAGGAAAACATGGCACCTCAAGAAGCCTTTGGAGGCGGAGGCATTACAGTTTGGGCGGGGGTAATATACAATGGGAAGTCTGATATTTTCACTACCAGACAAACAGTTAATGCTGTAGTCTATAGGGACGATATCATACTTCCCATTGTCGTGCCATTTGCCGCAAATTATGGACACGATTTTCTTTTGGTCGACGATAACGCACGGCCTCATCGAGCGCAAATTGTAACGGAGGCTTTGCAGGTCAATAATATAAATCGTATGAATTGGCCTGCAAAGTCTCCGGATTTGAATATTATAGAGAATGTGTGGTCGCATTTAAAATTATTAGTGAGATCAAGAGATGTTGCCCCAGAAACCTTGAACGAGCTGTCCGAAGCCATACAAGAGGAATGGAACAACGTCCCCCTAGATTTCATTAATAATTTAGTGCACAGCATGTCTCGGAGATGCCGTGAAGTTATTCGTCTGCGAGGAGGGCCAACCAAATATTAACATGGTTACGTTTCTTTTCTTTCTTCTCCTTTCTCTTATCCCAATCCTACAAGGGTTATTTTTTGTTTTTTTAAGGTGTCTAAAAATGTGCCATCGTAGTTAGGTACACTCAAACTATCCAGGGTTTTTCACATCTGATAGTACTGTACAAGGAGGTACCAAGAATGTTATCACGAGTATCAAATACCTCCATTGGTACCGACTTTCATGACCATCAGATTTTGTTTCCTATTCTAAACTTTTTCTTCGCTGTAGTTGAATTAGGTTAACAAATAATTGTTTATTATATTTTAGAATTTTAGAGTTGAATACAGGTATACTATACTATACCTGTGGGTATTATAATATTGAGTGGAATCCAATATGTTACAATATACAGGGTATTGAAAGATGCTTAGTTGGGTTATGGATCAAGTTATAAATGCAAGCTATAGTCCTGTCGATGTTTCGTTTTATTTTCAAGACACTATAAGATCTTCAAAATTGTTGTAACATTTTAAAAACCTTATATAATTAATTTAAAAGTAATCCAGGTGCGATTACTACCTTGGTTACTACACTAATTATTATTAACGTCTTTGAATGTCCTGAAGATCCCTTAAAATAAAGCGAAACGTAGACAGGTATCTAACAGCTTTCATTTATAACTCGGTCCTACATACCTCAAGTAAGCACCTTTCATAAATTCTCTTCGATCGTTGAAGGAATAAAAATATTATTTAATATACAGGGTGCTTCATAAAAAATCTAGAATTTACCGCTAATTTTTAATTGAAGCGGACCTGATAGAACATGTCTCCTTATGTGAGTAACCAAATTCTTACTAAGACTAAGGTCTGCTGTTTAGTTCGCCAGAAACCATCACCATGAGACACTCTGTAAAACTACGAAATTCCTATAAAACGCTACTGGTACCTGTTTTATAGGTATAATAATGCTAGAATTTCGTTATAATAATTATTCAGTTCTAAAAAGTCAAATGGATTTAAAAAACACTCTACAATATTGTCAAAAAGCAACACTGTCCATTTGTGCCGCTACTTTCTCCCAAAGTGAGGTTAGGATGGAATATAAAAAACCGTTTCGGTGAAAGACTCTAATTTATGTAAATCAAGTAACGAGATTGAAAATTTTTACGTTTTATTATACTTTCTGTAGTTTTCAATGTTCAAAGCATAAAAATATGCAAAAACATGATATTTTAGGAATGAAATCAACTGTAAGCTTTTTTAGACTCCTGTATATTATAATTGTATTTTTTCCTGATGGCAGTATTGTAAATAATGAGAATAATACAACAATCAGTTTGATGTGAGCTATCACTGGTGAGTTAGGATTTTTTTTGTAAAACCATGTACAAATTTTTGAAAATCCCCTGTATATTCCGAAAAAATGGCAATTTCAAAAAACGGGAGAAATTGTTTTTTTGTATCTAATCATAGATTATTTTGGTGTATATGACAATAAATAAAATATTGTTTTGTAAAAAATATCGTTAAATAAAATTTGGAAAAAAATGCAGAGTTTTAGTTTACACCCTGTACAAACCTTTTCCCATCATATCTGGCGATCCACCAGTCGAGTTTGTAATCTACACACCTTGAGTAAGCTGACGTCGAAAACCGCATTTCAATTTAGCTTACCGTTTTTGAAATATCGAACGTTAAAAATACCCCAAAAAATTACGTTATGCAGTTCGAGTGACCAGCAGGTTATTTGCTATTTGTGCAGGTCACCAAATTCTAATAGTAGCCAGTTCTTTGATGATCTTGTGAGATTTTTGGCCAACTTGGGTAAAATTGGAAACTCTAAGTTTGATTGCGGAGACTTTAACACAGACTTGTGTTGCGAAATTCGCTAAAGAATTACCTCTAATATTTGAATCTTATGGTTTGTCTTACAGTTTTTCTGATTGATCGAGGGTGAATGGTGGCTCTTTTTCGCTTATACAATATTTTCACCGACTTGAAGGATCCTGACATGCAAATATGGAAAGCTCACTTTTCAGATCAAAAAGCTCAGGTGGTGTGGTCCCGGAGTTGATATATGCCAAGTGGCAGTGTATAGGCGTGTTTTTCCCTGATATGAAAGCTCACTTTAAACAGCTTTTATCAAAAGAGTTATGGCTAAATGTATATGATGAAACTAGTTACAAATTATCTTTTTCTAATTTCTTTCAGACTTTTCAGAGCATTTTTAATACTGCTTTGCAAAAGAAATAAAAGCATAGGGTCATATTATGAGAGAAATGCTTAAAACACAAAAACATACAAATTCGCCTAACCTAAAAACTCACTATGGCCAATTGAAAAATACATAGAAAAAATATACAATATGTTAAGATATCGTATTATGATACGAAAATAGCAAACTCTAAGTTACGACCAATTCTTAAATTTGAAAGAGTGTTTTGATGCTAGAACTGAGAAGGCTTCAGCATTAAACAATCTGCACAAAAATTAATTGAAGAATCTCCTCTACCCTTAAAATATAAGTCCATACATTTTAATAATAAGATATGTTTGTATCCCATTAACGTCAAAGAGGTCAGCTATTATAAATAACCGAGGTACAGATAACATCCAGAACCAAAGACCCATATCCTCTAAAATATTTGAGAGGATATATCAAGACTAAAAATCTTTTCTTACTTCACATCAACTTAAGCCCAGACAATATGGCTTTGTGAAGGAGTACTCTACACAGGAGGTGATTTCACAGTTATCTTCTTGAAAACTTTAAGAGAAATTTAAAGTATATTGGCATTTTTTTCCGATCTATCGCGTGACTTTAACACCGTTAACCATAAATTACTATTTGACAAGTTGTTCTGTTATGATATATATGAATGTATCAAAGGCGGATCTTATGCAATTCAGCCCGATTGGAGCGCCAGTGGATATTGCTCCTGGGTAATACATTTAAATTGATTTTTAGGTTATTTTAATTGGATGAGCTTTTAATAAAAAGAAAAAATATTAAAAAGAAAGTAAAAACATTACCTTTAAAAAGAAATGGTTTTGAATATTCGACTTTTATTTTGAATGATTAGTGTATATGGGTTTTATAGACCTCACTAAAGTAACAAATAGCTTTTGGCACATGATCAAAATGTTAATATGATGTACAGACAAAACAAAACTAAATTTAATATTGGTAAACATTCTCTAATTGTTTCACGAGCTATATATAATTTTACTTCCTCTGTAAGTTCAGGCCTTAAGTTCATTCATGAAATTCTCAGAATATTTCTTTTAAAACCAAATCAAATGTAGAAGTGAGACATCAAAGACTAAACTTGTTAAAAGTAGGTAGAAAATTATTTGTCACATATACGCAAGATTTATTTTACGGCAGGTAACTTTGGGGCAATTTAAGGGGTTTGAAATCAAACACACTATGTCGGCGTCTTTGGGCTTTTTACGACAAAACCTAAGAAGAATTGTGTTTCCAGTTTACTCGGTATACTTCAAATAGGGGGATTTTTTAATAGATGTTTAAGTTTAAAAGTTAGTTAAATCTTTGACCATGAAACTGTTCCATATTTTTCAGATAGGAAGAAAAGATAAAGATCCATTTATATAAAATACAACTATAACAAACATATATAAAAACCGAAAAACACAACATCGACTATGAAAACACCAAAATACTTAGAAGAACAACAGAACTGATAAAAATAATCTGAGACATAATATGTACCAGTGGAGTACTTAGGATGCCTTCCTGGGGGGGGGAGAAGCATTTACATTTGGCAATTAAAATTGCTTTTTGTATGTTAACATGTTAACATTTGTTGAAAATAAAGCGTAGTTTGTTATACAAACGTTAGGTCAAAAGTCAATCATTAGGGAGAGAGATATAGTGGGGCGGAAAAAAGTGAAAAACGAAAAGCAATAGAATAATGAAATTCTGTGAAAGTATTACTATTACGGAAACACACTTCTTACCTATTTTTTACTTTTTGTAAAAAGTAAAAAAAAATTACCCTATAATTCTTGTTAACTAAATTTAAAGAAAAGAGGCTTGGACAAAATTTGGATAGCCTGATTTATTTAGAAACTTTTTTATCTCTTGCACTTTTTTTCATAAAACTTACCGTTCTGAAATAAAAAAATAAAACGTAAAGCATTAGACGTCGGGACGACAATTTATTGCATTAGTTTTTTAGAAAACAAAATCTAGTTGGCGGCTGTTATTTTTCACGATGTTTCCAATATTACTTTATTTATTTATGTTTCGTTGTGTCGTTTGTGCCATGCAAAACTTCATACTCTGTTGCATATTCAAGGTCTGCAAATTATTCTAATTCGCAGCCATGCAAATTCCCATGATGTCTAATGGCAACAAGTCTCAAACTACCGTTCTTTACTCGCATATTGATGATTCTGACAGTCCTAATACAGTTTTGCTCTCGACTGCTCAGGCGCAAATACTCGATAGTCAAGGTCATTTCTAGCCAATTTGAATTCTGATCGACAGGTCCAGTCAAGTTAATATTATACGCTGACAGTACGTTAAAATTTACATTTAAAAGAGTTCAAAAGCTCTGCTCCTCTACTTGGCTTACGCAAATCAGCCAGTACAACGTCTGGTTTAGTTAGTTGTACAATCTATCCTCATGTGGTTATGAAGAAAATATGTCTAGTGTCTCCCAAAGCTTCAACTGGCTGATCCCAAAGTTCGCATTCCTGGACCAGTTGATTTGTTGGTTGGTGTAGACTTCTTTCCGACAAGTTCACGTGATGGAAAAATTCTCGGTGATGGAATAACTTCTTTTAGGCAAGGTTCAAGGGTATCTCTAATTTGAATTTTCCTTTCAGCTCATTTTATGTATCTCTAGACTCTCTGCTTATCTCTCCTCTCCAGATAAGTCTGTTTGCGAGAATATTTATCAGTCTTCGGTGACTCGTGACGCAACTGGGCGTTACACTATAGCTTTACCCTTTTAATAGTACTACCATAAAACTCTTTGATGCTTCAGCTAAAGATACTTACAGTCATTCACTGAAGTCTGATATACTTCTCCCTGAAATGGGATATTTTTAACATTCTTTTGAATTTCAGAATTCAACAGTAAGGCGATATTCGAGAAAATTTTTAACATTCTTTTGAATTTCATAATTCAACAGTAAGCCGATATTCGAGAAAGGTACCCATACATTTTTAGAAGACCCGAATATAAGCAATATAAAAGAAATTATTTGGCGTTTTTTTTTATATAAAACCCTACCCTACAAGAATATCAATAACTGTGTTATTTATGATGTCTTCTCTGCTCCATATTTGGCATTTAGAACTCAGTTAACTCAAGATGAAAAGGCTAATTTTCCTTTCGCTTTAAAAATCATCATTAATGATATGTTTCTGAATGATTCAGTTTCGGGCTGTTCAAGTTTGGAACAGGCTACGGTACCCTCAAAGAGATGTTTCGAACTGAGAAAAGAAAAGAAACTAATAAATATTTCCTTTTAAGTAACTTTTCAGAGACATGAAACTATTTCTCTTAAAATTATTGGCTTACGTTGGAACTACTCTTCTGATGGATTCTCGTATTCTTCTTTCGGAGCTCACTTGAATATCTGATCCCTTGGCTTTCTCTCTCCCCCGACTTATTTTGCAATATATTTGATTGAGCATCTTTGAAGTTTGGAACTTGGTTGACATGATGAAATTCCATCGCCGACACAAGAAAAGTGGGTTCAATATAAATCAAAAAAATTAAAAAGGGTAGTTGCATCTTTGAAGATACGGAAAACCTTGAGAAAAATAAACCCTTGTCCAAGGCTCTTCAGAAACTAAATCCATTGATTGACTCACACAGTATTTCCAGGGTGGGCTCCTTTACTTAGAAATCATCGGTTGACAGAACTTTTAATGGAAGATGTTTATGCAAACAGTCTTCGTCCAGGTGATTCACAAATGGTTCAATTTTTTTGTCAACATTTTTGGATACTTTCTGCTTGTCGAACCATCGACACTGCCTGAATAAATGCACTAGTTTATTAATTACTTTAGTGCCGTATCATATGGAGCATAGCGTTCTGATCCGTGCTGACCATCAGCTTTCAGATGCACTAAGCAAGTTGACGTATCAATGTGCAAAACATCTGCCTTTCTTACATTATATCCCAATTTAAGAGAATTTTTCATCTTTCGAATGATAAAATATTTTGATGAGTTGCTTCATAAACCCTGTATACTTATACTCGAATTTGTTTATACATTTTAAAATGAATCTATAGTAACGTACTAGTTTCATGTTTTCTCTTCTCTATTAAGATACTAAATTCCGGCACTATAGTGTCTGTAACGTTCCCGTAAATTTTATTCTTAATACCTTTGCGTTTTATATATTCCCATATGCATTTTTGCTTTTCTGTTTGGTGTCAGTATTAAAATGGTCTCAGTTTATATTGCTGTACCCATAATGTTTAGAATACGAAACCCACAACACGGGATTTCCGAGGCAACCGATCATCACTGCATATTGGAAAAAGCTCATAGGTATATTCACGTTGCCTTTTTATAAATGACAATGGGTGGTAGTATGATAGAAAATATGCCACCGTTTCTCAGTTTTTAGGAATTAATTAACGATAGATGAGTATTCAACATGTAATCAGTTTCAAAGAAAATTAAAAAAACACGCATTGCGAAAGAAAAATGTAATGCTCCTTATTTTATTATTTTATTAGCAACCAAGTTATTACAAACGTGACGATTGAAAGATTCGATGTTATTACAAAGTCTCGAAGAAAATATTAGACAAAAAATCAACAAGCAGATGCAATTTGCAGCATATTAAAACGACATTGGAGCCATTAAAAAGGAAAATATTTATAACCGCGAATCTAAAAATAATAAATCGCGAGCGTCGGAATCTTTCTAAACATCTTAACCGTTGTTGTTATTATTAATGACTTGCTTCCTTTGTTGTTGCTAAGAGAGATTTTCGGCGAACAGGGACTAGAAAACATGTTCTTTGCTCTGTAAACAAAATGAAGCTGACATGATTCCGTTATGATAGACATACAAACATGTTTTGTTCAGGCTTCATGTTCATTATCGGTTCATATCCCAAGAATACATTTATTTTTGTGGTTCAAACTATTAATCTAGCTAGGGTGACCAAACGTCCTCTATTTAGAGGACACGTTCTCGTTTTAAGGTCCGCTCTTTTTGTCCTCTCTCTTTTTTTAATACTGCACTATTATTTAATCCTGTTAAAAATTAATATTTTTGTTTTAAAATTTAATCTGAAATAAGCCTTTGCCAAATGTTAAAACTGTGACGGCTTAAGATAAATAAATTTTTAATATATAGGTTTATAGTTTACAAATCCACACTTTTGCCTTCCTAAAATGTCAATTATTTTAAAAGTATGAAGTTAACATTAACAACGAACCGCTTTCAACTGCGCGTGCCACGTGCCACTTTGTTGTTCTTCTATTTTCTCCTCGGTGAAGCACCGCTTCTTCGGTTATTATATAGCCGTAGTTTAAGTAGTGAATCGGCAGGTAGAAGTACAACGTAGATGCGAAATCAGTGACAAGTGACGAGAAGCAGTGTTAAAATGTCGGGAAAAAGAAAATGTAAGTTTAACGAAGGCTTACAAAAAGCATATAAAATGTTCGAAAAAAACTGAAACAAATAATGATATGTATTGTACTATTTGCAATAACTTGGAGCAACATATTACGTCCTATAAACACATTAAATCTGTTGGATCGGCTTCGATGACAAAGTCTTTGGGTAAATTTGTTTTTACAAAAAATACAAAACAAGACGAGCTATTATCTGCATGTGAAGCTACGTTATATTACCACACAGTCTCCCACCATTTTACTTACCGGTCAACGGACTGCACTACTTCATTATTAAAAAAAAATATTTAATGACTCTAAAATTGCGACTAATTTATATAATATAGATACCGATTTTTTTTTAATCCGGCAGCCGAAAAATTGGTATACTTATTTTCCTGCTTAAATGACGAACAATCGTGTAAGTTTCTGACAATATCTCAGTATTTTTTGCCATAACTGCACACAATTCACAATTATAGAGAATTTTCAGCCTAATTCCAAGCCAATGGACTGAGAAAGCAACAGGTTAGAAGTTCGGTCGGTAAAGAATCTGTTAATCGCAAAGTGAATTACAAAATGAACTGCAAGGACCTTTTTGATTTTATCATTGATAAAAAAAGAATTATAGGTTGCCGTCCGCAGTTCTGAAAAATATAGTTATTAAGAGAAAGTACTTGGATTTTTGAACCTTAAAGCTATGTTTTTGTTAAGAATTTTGCTGGAAGGGTGGTGGTTTGTTGTGAATTAAAGTTAATAAATGAAACAAAAACCTTTCTGAAAGAACTCTATTGAACAACTGCCTAAATTAAAATTTGGTTTCGTTTAAACACAGATTAACAAAAACGCTTATATAGCAATTTAGGCGACTCGGCGCTCTCACACATATCTTGCCGGTGCCGCCAGCCGTAACTTAGTCTAAACAAACACATATGAAATTAATATTTTTAAAGCAATTGATTAACAATTTTAACACTCTCCCTAAAATATTAATTTTATGCTAACAAGTACATACATAATTAAATTCTAACTAAACCTAATTTTAAACGCAACAATTCATAAATTTGCTTTACTAGTGGTTTAGTCATTATATCGGCGATTTGATTTTCGCTCGGAACATACACTATATTAAATTCGCCTTTTTTATATAAGTCACGAATATAATGAAATCGGATATCGATGTGTTTTGTGCGTTTATGTCCTTCTGGGTTTTTAATCAGTTTAATCGCACTCTGATTGTCAATGCACAAAGACACATAGCTATATTTTTCCGAATTCACGCCGCTTTCTTTAAGTATGCGCACTAGCCACACTAAGTCTTTCGCCGCACTTGCTGCACTCATATACTCCGCTTCTGTCGTAGATAAAGCGACGCACTGTTGTTTTCTGCTTTGCCATGATACTGCTGCTCCACTTATTTTGCAGATAACGCCTGTTGTTGATCTTCTGCTTTCAACATCCCCAGCAAAATCAGCATCACAAAAAACTTCCAATGATTCGTTGGTACTATAGAGCAATCCAAAATCTGCTGTACCCTTAACATAACGAAGAATTCTTTTTACAAGTTTGCAATGTGCTGCAGTAGGATTTTCTAATGCTCTTGACGCAATGTTAAGTGCATACCCAATATCTGGTCTCGTGTTAACTTGCAAAAACATTAAACTTCCCACAATTTCACGATACGGAAAATTATCAATTTCCTGCGTTATTGACATATCCGTCTGCCATCCTGGATCAATAGGCGTGGCAACCACTTTAGAATCTTCCATTCCATATTTTTTTAAAAACTTTTGAATGTAAGTTTTTTGATGAATAAAAATTGAACCATCATGCTGTTTTTCAATTTCTATTCCAATGTAATTCTTTACATTACTTGTCATCTTGGCCTTGAATGTTTTTCCGATTTTCCCAAGTAGTTTTTCTAGCTCTTCTGCGTTTGATGATGCTACCAAACCATCATCAACATATAGCAGCAATAAATTTTTTTCGTTGTTGTTTCTGTTTATAAACAAACACGGATCCGAAGCACTCTCCCTGAAACCACATTCTTCAAGAAACTTTGAAAATTTTTCATTCCAACACCTTGGCGCCTGTTTTAAACCATACAGACTTTTTGTCAGTTTGCACACACGGGTTGGTCCGTCTTCAAACCCCTTTGGTTGCTTCATGAAAGTTTCCTCCGTTACATTTCCATATAAAAATGCAGTTTTTATATCAAATTGCCTAAGGTGCAATTTTTCTGTTGCTGCTATACTTAGTAAGACCCGAATTGTCTCAGATCTGGCTACTGGACTAAATATCTCATTGTAGTCCACCCCTTTTTGTTGCGAACAGCCCTTTATAACCAGACGCGCTTTATATCGGTCTATTATTCCATTTTCCTTATACTTTTTACGATATACCCATCGGTTTTCAAATATTTTCTTATTTGTTGGTTTTTCCACCATAATCCACGTGTTATTTTCCAACAAAGATGACATTTCTTCCTTCATGGCATCCATCCAGTCTTCTTGTTGTTCAGATGACACTGCCTCGTTGAAATTTATTGGTTCATCCGCCAAAAACGCGACAGGTACTCCATAAAAATCTGGCTGTTTCAATTTTTTTCGATCTCTTAAGTTTCTTGCCACAGGTAAGTCCTCAGGGTCTTCCTCAGGTAAGTTTTCAGGTAAGTTTTCTTCAAATTTTTCTTCCTGAACTTCCTCCTCTTTTTCTATTACGTTGTCAACTGGTACTTTGGTTGGTAGTATTTTTTCATTTTTGAAAATCACATCACGACTTACTATCACATCATTTTTCTCAGGTATCCACACACGGTAGCCTTGCACATTTTCTGCATATCCCACAAAATAGCCTTTAACTGACTTTTTATCTAGCTTGTGCCTTTTTTCTTTTGGAATGTGTACAAAACACTCGGTACCAAAAATTTTAAAATGCGAAATTTTTGGCTGCTTTCCACTCCATATTTCTATCGGTGTTTTTCCAGGAATTCTTGTAGGCCCTGTTCTATTTAAAATATACACAGCCGTATTCATGGCTTCAGCCCACAATTCTTTTGGAAGATATGGTTTTGAGTATAACATTGACCTTGAAGACTCCACAATTGTTCGATTTTCCCTTTCAACAAAACCATTTTGTTCCGGAGTATAAGGTACTGTAACTGTTTGTGTTATACCCATTTTGCTAAGCAAACATTTCACATTTTTATTTACATATTCTTTGCCACCGTCATTTTGAATCCCTTTTACATGATCAGTAAATTGCGTCTTTATTTCATTTAAAAAATGCTCCAATTTTTCGTACACCTCTGATTTATTTTGAATAAAATAAATCACTCGATATTTACTGTAATCATCCTTGAAAAGTAAATAATATCGATTACCGCCTAACGATTCCACTTCCATCGGGCCGCAAACATCGCTATGAATCATTTCTCGAACTTTACCAGCGCGCTCTTCTTTGCAATCCCGAAACGCTTGCCGGTGATTTTTCCCGTACGCGCATCCATCACAAACATCGCTGTCCTTTTTTAGTTCAAGTCCATAACGTTTCATAAACTCTTGCACGTGTTTATTATTTTGATGCCCAAGTCGCTCATGCCACAGTAACAAAGTGTCGCCGCCACTCTTGATTTTTTCCGAAATCAAAACATCCGCGCTCTTATCGCATGGCGTGACGATACGTAAAACTATGCGATAAAGATTTTCAGCTTCTTCGCCCACGGCCACCACTTTATTATTGCGCAACAGCTTGCAGTTTTTACCGTTATTGTTTATCACAAAATCGACGCCCTTTTTTGCCGCACATTTTACCGAAAAAAGGTTTCGCGCGATTTTTGGCACATATAACACGTCATAGAGAGCTCCCGGTTTCCAAGTTCCATCAACGTACGTTTCGACATTTATTTGTCCACTCCCGTACGCGGCGATACTCTCCCCGTTTCCGACACGTATCATATGAGGCTCTGAAAAAACTTTAAATTCCACAAACCAGTCCCTACGATTCGTAATGTGATTCGTCGCACCAGAGTCAATCAACCAAATGTCAGAGCCGTTTTGCACATTATTAATTCCTACAAACGCTTGTCTTTCCCCGGAATCGTCTGTTTGCATTTGTGCACTGGCATTTGATAAACAATCCTTTTCCAAATGCCTTTTTGACCCGCACTTAACGCAACCCGGACAGTCTCGCCGAAAATGTCCCGCTTTTCCACATGTAAAACACTTTCCCTTTTTAACCACCTGCGCCTTCTTGTTCTGAGGATGAAATTGAGTTTTTGTCACTAACGCGGTTGTCAATTCGTTAATTTCTGATTCACTCTTTTGAAGACGTAACTCTTCAGTCATAAGACGAGTTGTAAGTGTTTCAATGTTACGCTTTGACGAGTCCATGGATTCCCAAGCACTATGGAAATGATTAAATTTGACTGGCAAAATTGATAAAATTCTTGCCATCAACATTGAATCTGGTATTGGACTGTTGAGTTTTTTCATTTTGCTTGCCATTTGTTCCAATTTTGAAATATGCCCTGCAATGTTTAGTGACGAGTCCCATTTTAATTCAAAAAATTGCTTTTGAATTAATCCCAAACTTTCGTCCGATTTCAAGTCATACACGCTGTGTAACTTGACCCACATTTCCCTGGCACCTTCACAATTCATCAATAACTGCAATGGTTTCGCCTCCACAGTGGTCACAATGGTTTTCCTCGCTAACCGATCTGCCTTTGTCCACTTTCGTAATTGTTGATCGTAGTTCTGGTCTGTGCTTTCTGGCTTTACGAAGGTTCCATCGCAAACTCCCAGAGCATCCTCACTATCCAGCAACGTACTCACAACAAACTGCCATTGCTGCCAGTTGTCCGCATCCCTAAGCTTTTCAATTCTTGGTTTTTCACTTTCCATTTTTTATTGTCCACGCTTTCACGTTATCGAATGTTTACACAACTAACTTGCCACACCCGACTCGACGCCGCGCAACAAAAAACTTTTGCTCACAATAAAACCACCTTACTAACCTGGGTAACTGGGTCCATAACCTGTTAAGAATTTTGCTGGAAGGGTGGTGGTTTGTTGTGAATTAAAGTTAATAAATGAAACAAAAACCTTTCTGAAAGAACTCTATTGAACAACTGCCTAAATTAAAATTTGGTTTCGTTTAAACACAGATTAACAAAAACGCTTATATAGCAATTTAGGCGACTCGGCGCTCTCACACATATCTTGCCGGTGCCGCCAGCCGTAACTTAGTCTAAACAAACACATATGAAATTAATATTTTTAAAGCAATTGATTAACAATTTTAACAGTTTTGTTTTTCTCACATGTGTTTTGTTCTTTATTTTATTTTCAGAATATATTTTTTGATTTTATTTTATTATGTTCTTTAACAACACAGTGAAATTATTTTAAAATTGTATACAATTAATAATCCCAATGATTATACAGTTTACTCACAACAGAAATATTCCTGAAAACTGTAAAAACCATTTTTAATTTTTTTTAATTTCAAAAATGGTTTCATTAAGAATTCTTATTTGCTGTAAAAAATGTGAAGACCATTAAAGCAGCTTAGCTTAGAATTTGATATTTATATTTTCTAATGTTTTAGGTAAGAAAATGTAGACTATCATATTTATTTTGTTGAGGTTTATTTCGCTAATAGTTATAAAGGAGTTTGTTCAAGATATTTTTGACATCAATATACCGGTAACTATAAAGGTTATGTTTTATTCACCTCTTCCTGTTTTAAAATGTTTGTGTTATGTTCGACAGGAATAGATCGATCAACCAATTAAGACTTGTAATTGAAAAGAATACAGGCTCTTTAATTCCCAAGGTTTGTGTATCTTCTAATTATTCGTAAGGACCACAGTTGCCGTTTAGTTTATTTCATGGTATCTCCATATATCTTCTTGAAACTTTAGATTTGTAACTCTCATGGAGTTTTTGTACAGTTCCCCGGCCTCTCTAACTTTGGCATTATTATGCATCTCAACAACTAGTTTTAACCTTTTGTAGTATAAGGACACTTTAGAATTTCCTCCCGTCATATCCATGTTTAAAACATCTCTTAAAACTTATTTTTAATTCAAAATTAAGAGTTTATTAATTTTGATTGTCTGATTTAAATTTTACCTATTTTCTGCGATTTTTTGTTTTAGATGGATTACTCAGTCTTCTTTTTTTTTCAACCTATCTTTCACAATCTATGTATGTATTGATATTAGTACGTAACCGGATAATCTTTGTAGTGCGTTATATTCATAATATTACATGGGTTGTTATCGCTCTACGGGATAGGAAATTAAATGAAAATAAAATTTTTACTTTGGACTCCCATTATTTTGAAATGTCCATGTTTACAATATTTTCATCGACAATTATCTTTAATGTTGTTTAATAATGTTTACCGGAGACAAAATGACTGTTAAAAATAATAATAAGATATCTAATTAAATTTTTGGTTAAAAACGATAGGAGATACTTGTCAACGAAGTCTTGGAAATCGAAATTGATAGCATACATATGAGTAGGTTGATTTTTAGTTTCATATATTATTAATAAGAATTTGGCGGAACTGTTTTAACAGTTGTCTGCAGTATGGCCATACGTTTTTGGATATTCGGAAGAATATAGCCATTCTCGAAAATTTTAAGTCCAATTTTTGATTTCCGTCTTGGTAACCCTAGGGTACACACACGTGCATAGCGAGTCAGACAAAAAAATCACATTCTTTTAAATTCAACCGACCACAAAAAAATCGTATAAATATAAATTCAAGTATAACATTTAAAGGTTTGATACACTTTATATTAAGTCGATCTAACGTGAAGAAGGGAAGGGAAAAACAAAGTTGTCTATTTTTAATTTTTGTAAATGTTGTACCATCGTTTTTTTATCTAATTTTTACAACCATATATTTTAATTCGCTAAATACAAAAATTAATAATAAATAAGTCAAGCTAGTTTGTTAATGGAAACCTAATACGAAAAGGCTACTCGATTATTTGAGTTACTGCGTGTTCCCGAGGTTTGTATAGAAATGTGATACTAACAACTTAGTTGCAAATGACAAACAGAACGTGCCTTAAGCTTAGTACATATTTATGCCACAGTCAGTGCACATAAGAATAAAATTAATTTATTTGGGTAGGCATTTTGATTAATTGAATGAAGCTATAAAATAGTCTAAGTTACTTTTAACATTATTTGATATTCACTAATAACGTTTTCATTCACTAAAAATTCCCGACGCGACTGTAACATTTTCCGTCAAACAGTTCAAACGCATGGATATTTCTCGACAATACTACACTTCGTAATACTTTTAACCTTTTTACCCATATTAACAGTTCAACGACAAAAAAATTCCCGATTAGAAAATTCCCGATGCGACGGTAACATTTTCCGTCAAAGATTTCAAACGTATGGAACATTTATCGACAATACTAAACTTCGTAATGCTTTTAACCTTTTTACCCACATTAACGGGCAAGGTGTGTGAAAAAATCTATATACGATACTTGCAATTATGCATCATAAAATATAAAGACAAAATAAATTTTGCGTACCTATTAAAATAAATGAAGGTCTGGCGGACCCCTATTGCCCGGTTAGGTTAGGTTAGGACTCCTAAAAACGAATAATTGTGTACAAGGATGGCATCGAGCGGTTAAGACGCAAGTTTCAGCAGACCATCCCAATATATGAGGCCCTTAAAAGCAAAAAAAAGTCCATTGCCGCAAATTTGAAGCCCAAAAAACTGTCACTGTTGTAAATAAAAAGCGACGATTGTGAAAAGTATTTATAAACGTGGGAAAAAATATACTGGTTAAGGACTTTATCGGTTTTGCTTTTTTTTGTAACGTGGATCAAAAATACATATTACGCTTTTTATCTAGCCAACTTTAACGGCTGTTCTTTGACTATGGTAGACTCGAAGTATAGTACGACTTCCAATTTATCAATGTATTTCTTCTATCCTCTTTTGTACTACAAACGAAATGCATTCTATCAAAAACAGAATCCTAGGATATGTATAAAATATCAGGAATAAAGAAAACCAAAAAAATCGACTCATATCTGGGATTTGAACCATTACTACCTGTTCCTAAAAATGACATGCTGGCTTGTTCCAACAACTTCCAACGCTTGAACTCACCGTCACTCACCCCAGCAATGCAATAATTTTGGAGATGAATCCATATTTTTAAAGTCGAATTAGTATGGGATATTTTCGTTTTTTCTTCTATATGTGCTTCTATATGTGCCTGTGAACACTCTGTGTTCACAGGCACATTCCAGTTTTGTCAAGAATTGGACGTTATCGGTTTTGCTTTTTAAAGTATTATTACCTAATTACTTTTTCTGATTACTTGTGTGGTACAGACCACAATTTTACTTTCTGAAGAGAGTAATTACTGATGAGAATAATTACTAAAAAGAGTAGAAAAGTGTAAAAACTCAAAAAAAAAACAGTCTAGCACACTCTACTCGTCCTAAGAGGTAAAGTGTGAAGGGAAGTTTTGTCATTGTCAGGGAATTTTTCATTCCTTCAATTGTTTGTCGGGAAATGTTACCGTCGGGGAATTTTCCGTTGGTGAATTGTTGTCGGCTGTAATTACATAAGTGCGTCAAAATTACCGATAATTTTTAATGAAAGCATGTTGTCTAAAAACTGCATGAGGGTATATTCGACAACATAGTTGAAAGAAAATGGATTAGGTTTATGCTGATTATCGTGTTTTTAGATTTATTTTATTTGGGTATTAAACTTATCGAATCGTTTTCGAAGCGCAACATTTTAAATTATTGTATAATTTTATTTATGTCTAAATGACTACTTATTACAGATGTACCTGTAGGGAAATTTTCAGCGGGACTTTTTCGGTCCTGTCGGGAAATTTTTATGACATTTTTAATACACAAGTGAAATATTCGGGGCATTTCCTAGACCTTATATATATTTATATATATATATATATATATATATATATATATATATATATATATATATATATATATATATATATATATATATATATATATATATATATATATATATATATATATATTAATTCTTGTTTTTTGGGTAAAGGTTTATTTGCAAAATCAAACAATGGAATCAACTTGACGTTTCGCCAATCATAGTGGGCTTTCTCAAAAATTGCTCATTCCTTTATTTTTTTTTTGGTATATAAGGCTTTCCTTTCCTATCTACAATTAATTTAAAAAACATTACTAATTATAAGAACACATCTACAATTTTTTTAAAACTGGTTTAAAATTTTATACTATTTAAAAAAAATTATTACAAAATTAATAAAATAAGGTTACTTTTGTATAATTTTTTGTATTTATTTTTTATTAATTTTGTAATAATTTTTTGTAAATAGTATAAAATTTTAAATTAGTTTTAAAAAAATTGTAGATGTGTTCTTATAATTAGACTGCTAAATGTTTTTTAAACTAATTGTGGATAGGAAAGAAAAACCTTACATACCAAAAAAAAAATAAAGGAATGAGCAATTTTTGAGAAAGCCTACTATGATAGGCAAAACGTCAAATTAATTCTATTGTTAGATTTTGCAAATAAACCTATACCCAAGAAAGAAGTCGAATTAATATATATCCGGTTTAAGAAACAAATTATATATATTTTATATATATTATTTATTATTTATATATTAAAATATATATATATATATATATATATATATATATAAATTATATAAATATAATAAATAATTTAAGTTAATAAACATAAACATAAATGTTTTTAAGCCTTAATTGAAATTATTCATCTAAAACTGACTAATCCAACTCTATATTACATTCCCGAAGAGAAATTCTACTTCCCATTTCAGTTGTTAAGATAATAAAATAAATATTATATTGAATTAGGGTCTATAAAACAGTCTTTAAGAGGAAGGTGAATAATTTATTAATTCAGCTTAAACACAGGACAAGTACAAACATAACTATGCATGCGTTGCATTTTGTTGCTAATGGATTTCTATATAAGGGTCGTTTAGTAGTCTTAAGTAATCAAAATTTACTGATTTAAACGTGGACAAAACTACAATACGATACAAAAATATTAACGAATCATTTATCTATTTATAAAACTCACAAGTCAGTAAAAAAAAACCTACAATAAAAAACAAATCTTATGATTTAAACAAAATGGAGGTTACCTTATTTACTTAAAAAATGTCAAAAATGTATTTGAACTTATTTCGTTTATTTAGCCCAAATAAAGTTTTGTTTTGTATAAACAGTAACCCATAAAGAATTGTTTGCTTCAAATATGCATTTTTTAAATCAATTATATTATTATTTAATTCAAAAATGTAAAAGCGTCCTAATAAGCTTTATTAAAGTTAAATATATTATTTGTTTGTGTTAAAATGCTATATATTTTTATTATTTAGAATGTGATTCTTCTACTTTTCAGGAGTATGTAATTGAAGTGCAAAAGTGGGTAAAAATAAGATATTGGTCATTTATTTGAAGGTAGAAATTTTTTTTCGACATTAATATGTAAACATTTGCAGTAAATATTTGTTTTAACTAATACATCGGCTCATTCATAGCAAACCCCAACAAAAAAATGAAAATAATAAGTTATATATAACTGTAATAAATTTTAGAGCCTGGACAATTTTATTTTAATTTTTCTTAAAGTTCTCTTACCCTATTTAAAATATGCCTGTAAAAATGGCGTCATATTGACTTCTACCAACCATTTTTTATTTGTTTAAAACAAAAATAATTACTCAAAAAACAAAAACATATTTGCATCAAATAATCACTAACATTTCCTAAATAACAGTTTGTTTAAGAAAAACATAGTTATTACATATTTATTCGTGGCTTATAAAAGTCAATGTGACGCCATTTTTACATGCATGTTCTTGATAGTGTGAGGGAACAATTTAAATAAAGTAGTTCCGGCCCTAAAGGATATCAAAGTTATTTATAGGTATGTTATTTTCACTTTTTCGACATACTATAATAAATAAATATAACTCACTCTTCAAAACTAGATTATCAATACTCTGCACAATACCCCAGTCAAAATGAAAGTCAAAAAAAAAGGAAAAGAATAGAAGTGGGATCTATAACCAATATTTAAATGAAAAATTGGTTTCTTTTAATAAATATTTATTTACTAAATATATTTACAGTAGAAAAACCAAAATTTATTTCAAATTAATATTTTTTGTTTAATTCAACGATTCAGTGAACCAAACAAATATATAAAAAATATCAAATAATCAAGTAGTTTTAATACAAACAATATTTGTATAAACCAAACAAAAATTATTTAAGTGTAATAAAAATCAGACAAATAAAATGTTTGTTAAAATTTTTTACTGTTTTTTTTTCAGTGTACTCACTCTTTTTAGAATTAGTATATACTCAGTATATTCAGGCATGCAAGAAAGTAAACTGACTTTAATATAAATTATTGATAAAAAAACAAATTAAGGATTAAAAAGAAAATGAAGTTTAATTATATTATTTACAAGCATTGTTTCTGATTGTAAAAGATTAGGTTTTTAATTTTGTACTAATTATGTACCTAAATTTGATGAGCTGGTCACCAATCCCCCCCCCCCATTACAAAGTATTGAATGATACCAAAAATAAAGTTATCAAAACATAAAAATAAAGTTATCAAAACATAAATATTGTTGCTCCTGGACTTTTAGTCCATTAAAAAAGCTCACCGTTTATTTCTTATTGGCTCTTGGAATAATAAGCTGTATTTATTTTCCGAACCCCCATATCTAAATGTCTTCAAAGTTACTATTACCAGAAAAATATTTAAATTATTTTAAGGGTAAGATGTGCTTAGTGTTAATCTTTCAATTTATTTAAGCACCATCCTTTTAAATTCACACTGAACTTAAAACAAAAATATCAGCCATATAATTTGAACTCTTTAAGATACAAGTGACCTTTTTTCACACTTGTAATTCATTATGTGGCGCCAAGCAGTATATGTCATTTCAGCACTTTTTATCGTTAATGTTTGCCGCCCAGATATTAACTTATAAAATATCATTAAGCTGCATTCGTAATTGCTGTTAAAGACATTAAAGTCCATGTTTGGAAAACACATGATAATTGTTTACAGCTAGTAAAAAAGAATATATTACATATCTGTGAAAATATGGAGATCCGTGTTGGGGCTCCAGGCTGTGAGATGAATGACAAGACCGGACGCAGTGTAGACTTACGTTCTTGAATGTACTTAATCCGCAAATATAATTTAAAGAACAAAAATAATCAGTATAATTCTTGGTAAAAACTTTTATGTGGCACCATAAACATGAATTTAATTTGATAAAAAAAAGATAAATTCGCCTTTAACCACAACTCTTCTCGTACAGAATTCCACTACGTACTGTAACTTATACTATTGTAGCGAAAATTAATTAAATTTCCTTAAAATAGCTATTGCTGTGCGAACGGCAGCTCTTCATCAGTTAAGGGAAGTTATTTTAAAAAAAAATTGGGAGATGAAGTTCACGTCACGTCTTACACTTTAAGACGACACTCAGTTAAATAATCACAGTGTATACCGAGCCATTTAACTGAGAAATTCTGCTGGTACCTATCAAAATACGTATTATCTAACCGATGAGTATTTACTGCTCGAAACCGTGATAATGATTAGGTTTACATTGCTACTCACATATATGTAGTAAAATAATTAAATGAATCTTTGAGGAGTTTTGAATACAAAGAAGAAATTTATATCATGAAATTTGCCGGAAGGGCTTAAATTTCATAAGGTTATACGAGAAGAAAAATTATTATATATATGTACATAGGATACATAAAAAATGGAAAGAACTGGCCTTTAATCTAAAAAGCTGCAGTGGAACTGCAGAGGGTTAGCTCATACCACGACAGCTAGGCATTGGCACGTGTTCAATCAGACCATGTGGACCGAATAAAAGATTTATAGAAATATAGTCTGTTACATTTTTTGTTGAAAAATATAAAATGTGAAGCAGTAAGAAAACGGCTTCCTCTATACAGCCGGAGGGAGAAAGAATATTTACAATGCAGACTAGGGTCTTAAAAGTAAAAAAAGATCGCTTAAATTAGCTTAAGGGTCTGAGCAAATTCTTCAAAATATGGTCCTTATTATACCAAAAACTAAAAAGGACTTAATCTATAAAAACTAAATAAAGGTGCAAACATGCCGCACCAGGCAAAAGAAATGAGATAATCGTAAGGCGTTAACATATGCCAGTAAGTCTTTCGACTAAGAGATCCCGTCGAAAAACGCCTTGATCTTTCTTTTCTCGATTAACCTAACAGGTGACTGAATTAGGGACTAGCAATATTATATAGAAAAATCTGTAAATTAAGGAAATCAATAATGACAATCTATCATATCATATCAATCAAATTATGAATCTACAATATAAGCGAGAGAATTGCTAACGTTATAGATGAATGTCATTCGCAAGCCTGCTTTATCTATCGGTAGGTGTTTTCGAAGACACTAAATATGGTCATATTCCTCCCAAGGGTTGTGACTGTTGAGTAATAACGTCGAAAACGAGTGCAAATTACGATGAATATTTTAATTTTGCACTAGATAAACTGAAATATTTTCCTGGAAAATTTACTAATATCCCGGGACATGGTAGAAGCTGGCGAGGTCCGGAACAATCCCGGACATCCGGCAACCCTAAACACAGTCTATATATGCATATACATTTAAACTATACCAATTCTATAACCTTTAATGTATTTTATTTTTTAATATTATATATTTTTTATAACTTTATTTACAGTCCATAAAAAATAAATTACGTTATTCATTATTCTCCTCCATAAAAAAGACTTATTACCGACAATGGTACTGAATATTTAAACATTTTATTAGGTTGCCATTTTGTTTTGCCAAATCGGATTTGCACTAAAATGTTACCAGACTATTCTGTTCTACATTAGATTTTTGTACAAAATTTCAAGTCAATAGTATAGGAATTTTTCGGTACAGAATTTTTAAACATTTCGTTAGGCGCCTATTTTATTTCGCTATAACGGCTTTACACAAAAATTTTATCAGTTTATCTTTATATCATACTTGCAAAATTTGAAGTTCATTCGATATATAGTTTTTTAATGATTTTTTTATATTGGATTTCTACCAAAATCTTTCATCTCCATCCCCTTAATTTTTGATCAAAATTTGAAGCCAATCGGATAAGTACCGTAAAACGTGGTGTATAGGGACAGTCCGCCAACTTTATGAAGATGTTGCGGTTTTACTTTTTATTTTAATATTAGTTTCTGTGGGGCAAAAGTCCGAACATGGTGTGTACTTTTCATACCCAAATAATTGCATTTAAAAAAAAAAATGTTAAAATGATGCGCGTTGTCCCTTTTCGCCTGGAAATGTGGTGATTAGGGACGGTCATGTTATTCAGCAGTTATTCTCATTTAAATGCGGGTGAGATGTAAAGGGACAACATTTAGAAAAAAATATATCCTGTGATACCATTAAAATTCAATATAACATATTTTTTTTAATAAAAAACTTAATGATCTTGCAAAAGATTTATTTTGCTAAACTCTTATAAAAATACAACTGGAAAACTAAAAAACACTCTTTTAAAGATTTATAAACATAAAAACTAATCTCTAAAAGGAACATTCTCATAATACTGGAACTGCTTAATCCTAAATTGATTGAAAGTCGTTGGTATCCACATTCTGGATGTGTATAATCCACGTCTTTCTTTAAATAATTGTAATTTTTTGATGATCTGTTTCTTATTAAACTCTGCATCATCCGGTGTATTTGGATAATAGTAAACGGGACCAGTTTTGCCTTTATCACTTTCTTTTTTTCGTAAAAAAGAGCCAACAAAATTTTCATCTAAAATAGAAATAATTTTTCCTCTATAAACTCTGTTTTTTACGCAGGCAGTCTTTCTTTCTACTGGGAACTTAACTAAAACCCAGTCATCTATGCTAAAATCACAATTTGCCTTAAAGCTATCAGTCTCATTAAGTGGTAAATTATCACTGCAGTCTTTGATTTGGGAAGTGGTTGGAGATTCACTGGATTTTTTTCGCATCCAATTAGCTAGAGGAAGATCTTCACTATTATCGTCGCTTAATGTAGCATTAATCTCATTGGCGCTTTGCTCGGGAGAATCGTAAAAATCTTCTCCTGCTAAAACATTGTCTTTATCTGCATAATTATTAGGCATTTCATCCTCATGTAAGCTGAGATCGCTTTCGCTGGAGCTATCACACTGAACACTTTTGCCAGGTTCAACTGATAATTTTTTATTTGTATTTTTTTTCCTTGGTTTCTCTGAATATCTTTCAATAAATCGATCATTGTAGTATTCAATGCTTCTCTTTCATCTTCATCTAATTGTTCTTTGGGCAATAACTTTAAGACTTCTTCTTTGTTTAATGGTATTATTCCTGTCTTTCGAAACCCAGAAATGATATTGGTTTCGGCATTCTCCGATATTTTTTCTAATAATGCTTTTAACAAACGGGGAAATATCGTTTTGGGGATGCTAGCTTTTCTACGCTCTTCTCTTTTTTTCCATTTTTCTAAAATATTACGCCATGCGATTTTTAGAGGCCGAAAAAAGGCGACGTCTAGTGGCTGAGTCAAGTGAGTGGCGTTGGCCGGCAAAAATACCATATCCACGTTGTGATTCCATTACTATGTCACAGAAAATGTGTGACGCCAAGTTGTCTCCAATCAGTATTTCCCTACCTTCTAGTTGTCTAAAATATGGTATTGCAGTTGTTTTGACCCAATCTTCATAACAGTCCATATCAAACCACCCTGATGGTGTCCGATTATATCTAGTGTGGTACCCCTTCAGTCCATGCAGAATATAAATTCTGAGCCTTGTAGACCACGTAAGGTGGTAAAATTTGTCCATTTCCTGACACTGCGAACATTATTGAGGTGGCTGACTTTGTAGTATTCATAATACGTTCTGGATGCTTGCAACCCCTTCTAGTTATTATTTTTTTACGTCCTAAAAACAAAAGATGACATTACCTTTGTGAATATTACCAAGAGAAATTATATTTTACCAATATCATCTGACAAATTTGCCTCATTATAGTTTATAATATTGCAAGGTGGCACATCCTGTAAAGCAATCGAGAGATTGGTGAAATATTCATTTAATATGTCACGTGAAACTTGAGCTCTAGATCTTTTAATGTTTTCGCACATTCTTTTCGAAAGTTGTGATCGATGACGTTTTAAAAAACTCGTTACAAATTCGGGCCCTGGAAGATTATCCTTAAAACGAACAACTTTTCTACCCAATTTGTCTAAATCATTTTTGACGATCAATCTTAGGTCATAACATCGATTGGATAACCCCAATCAGAACATGTGTTCATGTCTTTAATCAGTAAATCCTCTTCTTCATTGTTTAAAACCGTCTGACCTCCTTGTGCCTTTACATTTCCTTTCTTGTGTCGATATAAAACTGACCTAGGGATACCATGAAAATTTTCTGCGTTAGGATAAGTCATTTTTTGTGTTATTATGTCTTGTACGGCAGCTTCAATCTTTTCTGGCTCATAATGGTGATACAATTTCTTTCCTTTATGAGTATAAAAGCGAGGCATGTCTGTTTTGCCGGTGTCCCTAATCACCCCGACCTAACCTAAAAAGTGTCCGATTCATTAAAAAAAAAATAACCTTATTACTTTTTACAAATTACATTTTATTTCGGCACAGGACTGTCTTAGGTGAAATTATTTACAATATGGTATTATTTTATTTACTTTTTCTATCAGTTACCACCAACACTCTCGGGTCTTTGAAAACAGCTGATTTCCAACTGACGTAATTCAGCCGAAGTCAAATGTCAAATTTGATTTTTGACAGGGAATTCAGTAGCGTCACAGTTAAAACATATATTTAGGAGTCAACTTGACAAGTGGTTGCGTTTAGAATGACTTTTATAAATTAAACTAAAAAATATATTGATTAAAAAAAACCTTTTGCCCCGATTCACCTGAAAGTCCCTATACACCTCGTTTTACGGTAGTTTTTTTGAGTTATGCCGCGTACAGACAGAACTGCAAACCGCTGGAAATGTGAGAACACGTTTTTCGGGTATTTGAAAGTAAATATTTTGTATTTTAGCCATGCAACTTTATAGCCCCATGACAAGGTAGGAATCAGAGTAAATATTTCATAAAATAGTGTAGAGTTTAGGGTATATTTTGCAACTTATGTATGTTTTATCCTTTAACTGTTATTGATAAATCCACCTGCAAGGTGCAAGGGTGCAAGATCGAAATATCAGATTCAGGCCACTAACAAGTGAAATTTTTGTGAAATGGCTACATGTTATTGAGGTTGTTCATCCGACAAAGGTAAATTCAATAATTTTCTTATATATATATATATATATATATATATATATATATATATATATTTGATTTTGAAATGTCACTGAATCATTAAATATGTAATAGACAACGAGTTTAATTATTATATAAATAATGAAATATTAAATTAAATATGCTGTTACTTTTGTTTTGTCGATAATAATAGTTGTTTGTTATTATATCAAACAGTTTATAAATAAATTATACCAAACTTTTAAACTTTGTTTTATTTTTATAAACCACGTGTCCGGGTGAAAATTTATAAAGAAGTGCAGCACCACTTTCAACCTTGTTATTTAAATTTTTATAAAAAAAAAATAAGTGTCAAATATGGTGTAAAATATTATACAGGGTGCTTCAGAATCACCAAAAAGTTTCGATTTTTTATTTACTTTTTTTATCATTGATTTCTTGATAAAAGTTGGAGGTTCAAAAAAATATTTTTGATAGTAATAAACTTTAGATCAGGATGTTCTAAAAAGTGGATTTCACTAACAATTTCAAAAAAAATAAAATTTTTGCGACGGTAGTTTTGAGGGCCAATCGCAAATATAAACTGAGTAAATTTTTTTATATTATAATTATGGAGATATTTAAGGTCAAACAGCAAAAAAACATTTTTTTTATTTAAATACTTCCTTAGCTACTACTAATATGATATAACTAATACTAAACCTTTATTTACGATTTTTTATGGCCTTTAAAACGGCCGCGGCAGTCACAAAAATTTTAATTTTTGAAATACACTTTTTCGTATTTTTTGAATGCCCTGTATATCTGACTTAAAGTTGAATATTGTGAAAACTATTTTTTCGACAAGCACTAAGTTTTATCAAGAACAAAAGTTTTCGAGAAATTGATAATAAAGAAGTTTCCCATTTAGTGCAGACTTCTCCACGACATATCTAAATTAATTGTTTTCAAGTTATTACTAAAACTCTCCCTTTTGCAATGTGAAGTCGTTCCTATTCATCTTAGAATAAAAAACTGTCGTATCCACCATACTAAGATTTGCGCTCAAAAAAATATAGCAAATAATACATTATCTCAAAAATAACTACGCCACTGACACGCCTCGCGAAGATATTTGACAGCGTTGCAATTTTCATCGCAAACTATGCGATCAGTCCGTCTTTTTTCCACTCATTCAGAACAACAAATTGATGTTTGACTATTTATTTCATTTTTATGAATGAAATGCGGGGTCTATTTCTTTTTGACGTCATTGACTTAGACTACGTACCTATTACGTGAGTTTCTCGTTTGTTCCTTTTTAAAGTCAGAAAATGACATGTTGTCTTTTGAACATAAGGTTATTATTATAACCCTAGGTTACATACGTATTAGATTAATTTCTCATTTGTTCATATTCAAAGTCAGAAAACGACATGTTGTGTTTTCAACATAAAGTTATTATTATATATGTTCCATAAAGCAATTATTATAACCTCTAGGTTACATACCAGCGTTAATTTTTTATTTGTTCATATTTTAAGTAGAAAATGACATGTGTTTTGAACACAAAGTTATTATTACTTATGTTTATCCCCATTTGATTGTAAATGTGTTTTATTGAATAGGTTGTACTTGTTCGTTTACTGCCAATAAATTTTAACTTTTTTATTATTATTTTTTATTTTAAACTTACTTCTACCTCTCCTATTTATCGAAATGTGATTACTTATATTGCAATACTTTATTTTTGCAAACATTATCCAATATCTATATTAACCCATCTTTCCCAGATTGCTTATTTTTCATTAACTGAAAAATTTGAAATATAGCAATTATTTCTTTGGTGGACATTAGCTACTTGCAACCAATCTTACTATACGAAACTTAATAGTTATATCAATTATATATGTAGCTTAGTTGCGGAAGTCTTATCAGACAATGATTGACCACCGCTACTTTGCTTCGCAGCTGGATGGAGAATCGCTACATAATGGCACCAAGTGTCCTTATCAATTGGCACATTTTAATATTTACGCAGCTTAAAAAACAGGCAAGTTATTATAGTGATGGTTATAAACTTTTGAATGAATCAATACGTGCTTTAAATATAATCTTATACTAGTGGGCCAAAAGAGATTTTCTCTAATCAAAATCGGGAGCTTTTGACTAAATCAATATGTGTTTTTTATTCAAAATTGATTAATCTCGAAACAAGATAGATTTGCTCTCTAATCAAAATTAGGAGCTTTTGAATGAATTAATATAAGTTTTTTAATCAAATCCTAAAACTATTGAACCAAGAGAGATTTGCTCTCTAATCAAAATTGGGAGCTTCTGGATGAATTAATATAAGTTTTTAATCAAATTCTAATACTATTGAACCAAGATAGAATTGACCTCTGGTCAATATAAAATGCAGTTATGTTAATGGAATATGCTATTCGACCAAGAAAATTTTCTCTTTAGAGAAGTTCTAAGGATTTTACATCAAGAAATGTTGTATGAATTAAAAGATATTTTGGTTCTTGTATCAAGAAAGCCCTTGAATTTTGAGTCAAGATTTTAATACTTTGAGCAAATAGATTAATCTCTTCCCTGAAGTAATTTTAGAAAGCTTATAGAAAGAGTATTAATGCTTTGGAAGAAGAAACATCTCTTTTGGACGTATTCAAAAGCATCAATGTCTTGCGTCAAAGTTATATGCATTTGGTAAAAAACTTTTTTCAAAGATACTTGTATTTAGAATAACTAAACTTTTATTATTTATTTTGCATCTTTACTTATAGTATACCTTTTTTTTAACAAATACGTCTACAAAATTAGAAAACAGCTTTCCAATAATTTATTTTGTTCACAAGTTATAATAATTTGAATTGTAGCATATTTTTTAAAATTGCGTAAACATCAGTAGTTTAAATTATGAATTTCATGATTCGTTTCTATCAAACTTAATTTTAGTAGGGAATGCTCTTTAAACACAAAATCAAAAGCCTACATTTTTTAAGTCTGGCATTTATTGTGTTATATTAAAGTAATTAGCAATCAGTCAATATCTACCTTACACCAAAACCTTTCACAGAATATGATTCCCAAGATAAATAAAAGAATGTCATATATTACAAAAGTTAAAATGTATCTTTTATTATTATTTCTAACTGCTTTATTAAGGATCATAAATAAACCACCCGAAATTTTTAATATTTGTAAATATGATGCTCAAGATTTATTAGCTCTTGAATGACTCAATAATATGTATGTACACATAACACACAGTTGCTACTCCATCTTACTGAACAACTAACACAACCTGTTTGAAAAACCATTGTTTTAAACCGTGGATTTACTTCATGCGGGCGAAATTTATGGCTACTTCCTCCTTCACAGTAAGTACCTATAAAATTATAATGAAAATGTCATTGAACTTACTAGAACTAATTATTCATTAAAATTACCAATTTCTGTATTACTTTTATCAAAGTGGATAATATATTAGATATAATCCATATATATCAGTATAAACTAATGATTAATTGCTAAGAACAATTGAGGGCTCTAAAACAAAAGGGGTATGTATAAGTTCAATTTTCAATATTCAAATCGATATTTTTCTTTTGAATCCCTTTTAAACGAAAGAAATACTATCATGTTTTCTTATACTTTTTTTTAAATCCTTAGTAGATGGCAGCAATACAATACTTGGGTACTGCTTGCCCCGATCGTTGGATTGGTCGTCGAGGTTCAACCGAATCGCCTGCTAGATTGCCCGACTTAATACCATTAGATTTTTTATAGGGCTACCTAAAATAAAACGTATATTTAATCCAGTCAGACTTCTTTTGGAGCTACAGCAAAGAATAATTGCTGCCTGTCACAATATTGAAGACGGCATATTTCAAAATGTTCGTGAGGAGTTTTCAAACATATTTACTATTTTACCGCCTGGAAGTAAAGGCAGAACTTTTCAACATCTTCTCCAATAGAGAGGTAAGCAGGTCGGTCAAGTTAGCCCCCTTCCACCCCCATAACAAATTTTTATTCCAAAATTTTAATTTGCACTCTTTTTGCAGCGTTTTGAACCCTAAAATTACAATTAAATTTTGCACCCCCTCTCCTGAGTAAAAACTGCCTTGTTTTACTGGGTGGGGGGCCAAATTGACCGTGGAGGGCCACGGTTGTCTAATTTTCAATTGCAAATCGGCATAATAATCAGTTAGATTAGCATCGTTTTGCACCACAAATTTTAAGTTTTGCACCCCTTCTATAGGGACTGCACCGGTTTTTTTTGTTTTCTTGGGATATGGTTCGTGTAGTCCAGGGTATGAAACCTATTTCATTTCCTAGAATATCTGTTACTTCCAGACGTTTTGGCCGAAATTCAGCCTTTATCAATGGAATGGTAACACATAAACAAAACTAAAAAAATATATATACCTAGAAGCTATTGTAATAATATTCAAGAAACAGAATTATGAATTTTACTTACTTTTTGGTTTCAGGAATTTGCACCACACAATTAGGTAATTGTTAATACATTTAAAACTTATGAGCATAAACAAAATATAATTTGAAGATTCACTAACACATTAAAATTGTCAGCTTTATTCAAGTCTGTATACTAACATATATATAAATTCCTACTAAGAATTAATTTATTAATGAATATCGCTTTGTTTGACCTCCCTGTAGTCTGTACTACACATGTAGAAAAAGAAAAGGAAAACTGAAATCCATGGTTTGTATTTCGAGACATTATCCTTAATTTAAAGCCTCTACTTTTTGGTCAATTTTAATATATTATAGGGCAGCATATAAAATGTTAAATATTACCAAAAAGGGCTTTAAATTAAGGATACTGTCTCAAAATGCATACCATGGATTCCAGTTTTTTTGTACATGTGTACTATAAACTCCAGGGTGGTCAAACAAGGCGATATTTATAAACAAATTAATTCTTCGTAGGGAGACTTTCTGACTACTTATAGATATATAAGATATAAGTAACATGTATCACTTTCATAGCTATGAGAGTTACTTAGATTAAACTGAAATAATTATTAAATGACTTTACAAAATTTTCTAACTTGGATCCTGAACCCATGTAATGCTCAATTTAAAAAATTTCAATTCGGCATAATTTTTTAAATTGTTTTGCCAATTCTTACAAATAGGGCTGCACAGTTTCAAATAAAATAATTTCTTTCATGCACATAGAGATATTAAAGAAATGGCGAAAGAGTTTTGCACGATCTTATCTAATACCCTGAAACTATTTTTATACAAATCCTTTTAGGCCTCGACTTAAGTAATACAATATTATATTCAATGAAAAAACCACATTCCATTTCCTTAAACTGAAACAGAGATAATCAGTAAAATCACAAGCAAAGTTTTAATGATTCTTAGTAATCGATCAGTAGTTTATTACTGAAACTTATCTGAAACGATACGACATTTTGCTTTTCTCAATCCGAGAAATCAGTTTTATTCAGTACAAATAATTTAAACTACGTAAGATTTCCTCCGAATAATCTTTTTTGTTATCAGATTAGTATTTTTAATGAGGTTTGCATATATCGGTTTATCTATTTTACTATCTATTATGCAGATAAAGGTAATTTTCTTCTTAAAAAAATATGAAATATTGATTACATGCTCGTCAACATATAGAATTTTTTCAATTGAGAAAAAATGGATCTTATTTCTTGAAAAAAAAACATCTTAAGGGATTTTTGTCCCCTGGCCCGCACTTTCTATATGTAGAGGCTCTATTCTTACGTCACAAGTGCAAATTAAACTAACTATTGCCAAATACCCATTATGCTTCGATCAGGCAAAGTTTTTGATTTTCTGTCTCATTATACTCAAACTTGATTCGACTGACGTATAAGTCGTTATTTGTTTCGTAAATGAAACTCAGGTGTAGTTTATATTTAACTGCACAACTAAGCATATTATCAAAAGTGAAATTATATGTTGTATATTACATCTATACCTAATTTGGTACGACAAAATGTATATTTCTTGTAATCAGTATCACTAATGTCTACTTGCAGTGTAAGCCTTTTAGGACATTAGAAAATCCAGCTGGTTAACCATATTGCTTTTCTTCCATTCTACAGTTAAACTTTTTTTTATTAGCAAAATTATGACCGTATTCACCAAAGTATGTTAAATAGCAGCAGACCAGATTACAAAAAACAAACAATTAAATTTGAAAATCTGTTAGAATATTTTATGATTTCCCTAATCCCACTTTCAAAAATTACAATAATTATAGTAATTCACATACTTAATACATCAGAGTTATAAATTAATACCTGCAGCGAATATCTGCAGCAGCTAGTTTTGTTCCTTTTTTCGAATTATCTCTCGAGAACACCATGCCCTGTTTAAATGTATATTTCCTCTGGCAGATACATCCTGTGCTTTTAGCCATGCAAAAGGTGATTATAAGCAACGTCTCCAGCCGAGCAAAAAGAAAAATGCGTGGTCTCAAGCAGGCAAATACAAAATAACCATGATGAAGGTATCGCATTTCGTGCACTTGTTATTTTTTTTTGTAATTTTGCGACGTGAAACCTCGAGAAATCCTATAATTAAATTCTCATAAAGAAATCCAGGTGGTTTCTAATTTGTGTAAAATTTAAAATTCCTTTATAAACATATGTTTCAATAATTTACCTTCTGTAGCTATGATTAGCTACGGAAAGAGTCGAAACAACGGAGACACGATAACATGGGTCATAAGATACACATACGAAAGTCCTACAATTTCAACTTGCGGAAAAAATATATACTTTTTTTATATAAAAATGTGATAGAACGATAATAAAAAAGGTACGAACATAGTCCTACTATAAAAAAATTGACTTTTAGTTATCAAAACAGTAGGACTCTTGTTCTATCAAACTTTTGTTATTATTGAAGTACACCCTACATGCATATATAATATTTTTCGTGTATCTTATGATTCATGTTACTGTCATTTTACTTAACAGGTATATATTGGGATACGTAGTGCCATTTTCTTTGTTTATCTAAAAATAATTTTTCATACTTATTTCGTCTGTGTATCTTATGATCCCTGTTTTCCAGTCCCTCTGCCTAATGGTATTGGTCATAATCATTGAATCCTTTGTTTCATTTTAATTTAAAACCAAAATGTTGATAGAAAATGAGAAAAAAATCGATATATGTAGTAAATGTTGTGTTTGGACTTTCGCCAGTTATGTTTCGCTTATGTCACTGTCATTCTGTAATTTTGACATTTAGAAAAAATATTTGTTCAATTGTTGAAAATGTCATCTTAAACCTGCAACTGTCAAGTTAGACCTAGCCTAAATTTAAACCTCTTTAGTGAATACGAGCGTTTAATAAGAAATAATGCTGTAAGGCATTATGAATAATAATTAAATAAGAAATAACACCTTAGGGCATTATTATAGAAAAATAACGCCCTAGGTAATTAAAAATAATAATTTAGTTTATTAATATTAAAACAAGATTTTTCTCAAAAAAAAAAACATTACGTACTCGGAAGGATAACGCTTTCGCCCTTGGGCCAGAGGCACTAGGGAAACAATGTGTCGATCTCAAGACTCTTGATACTTTAAGAACTATAATTTGACTGACTCGGCGGACTTTCCATTTAAAAAGTCCGACACACGATAAATGGTCACGAAGTTGCCGGGCTTATAACGATCAGATGATATTTTACCCCCAATAAAGCAATTAAGGTCTGGTTTGCAATCGTTTCTCAGTACAGGTCGGTATTTTATTTTTATCATTAAATTATTTGAACTGTGGCATTAACGGTATTCAGTGGTGTTAGGTATTTTTAGAGTGACAATCTTTTCGTGAGGTGTTATTAGTAATTTTTAAAACGTTTAGACCGTGGGTTGAAAACTGTGAATCCGACGACGGAATTGAAGAGATAAACGAGCAAATAAAACGCCATTTACCAATGTGCTGCATGAGGATTGTTTTACGAGTATATCAAGGTAACATTTATATATATTTTTTGTTTCTTAGACGTATCTAATAAAAAATTCACTCTAATTCATTCGGTCACTCACATTAAATAGGTAGTTTTAAAAATCTCCAAATAAAAAATTAATATTTTGTTTAAATACACAAATTATTGTTATTTGAATATAAGCCAAAAAAAATTTAAACGTTTTATCTGCAGTATGAAGCGGTAAAACGGTTCTATCGATACACTACTTAAAAACGATTTTTACGATATAACAATATCAATAAGGGGCAACCTTTTTCTTTTTCTAATAACGTAAAAAAACTTAATTTGAAAAATTAAATTATTCCAAATAATACCCATTCTTATATTTTACTAGTAATATTTATGTATTATAAATGCTCAAAATATGTGAAGGAACATTCCACGAAACATGCACTAAAAATAGAAAAAAATAAAAATATTAACAGATCGCTGCTCTATATTCTAGTTCAGTTCTGGAATGTACTACAAAATATACCTAACCCCTTTTTTTAAATACTTGGAAGCCAGCTGTTGGCCGGCGGCCATTTTGATTATTTTTAAAATATTTTTGTTATCTCTGTTTTCTTCAATTGTATTCATACGGTGACGTCTTTTGCGACTCCTTACAGAGTCTTTGACTATAGCACATCCGCCACTACTAATGCTAAGCTTTAAACAGCGTAAAATCAAGAAACGTTCAGTAATCTTCAAATGTTTGTCTGCAGGACTTCTAAAAGCGTCAGAGGGCATATAAGCTACCATTAAGAGGACAGTGGAGTTAACCGGCATTCCAAGGTCTACCTTGCGACGACCCCTTGTCCAAGACAATTCACTGGAGAGGAAAAACAGATCTGACAAAGGCACGATGAAAGTGTTTGGAAATGATGATGCAGAATTAATTCCCAGGGAAATGTATGAGTTGTATGAGCTTAAGCTGATTCCGTCACTTGATTCTATGCCAGAAAAGTTATTAGAAAATCGTCAATTCACTGCTAGTCGCGAAACGTTGCGCCGACTCCGGCATAAAAAAAGGCTAGTGGAATGGAGACAAAAATATTTAATCCAGATTCATTAGTTCCGCGCAGAAAACCGAGATATTTACTATTTAGATGAGACTTGGTTCGACATCCATGACACTACAATTAAAGGTTGGCAAGATTCTTCACCAAAGTGCATTTTAGATGTACCTATTTCTCGAGGAAAGATAATATCCATCTTACACTGTGGCTCGAGGGATGGCTGGGCGGCACGCTTTGCTACTTTCAGCAAAAAACATTAAGAACTGCTCGTTAGACTACCATCAGGACATGACAAGTGAGCTTTTTGAAAATTGGATGAAAAATTCTCTTCTTCCGAATATCCCACCAGGCAGTGTAGCCGTTTATGATAATGCTAGTTATCACGCACCTTAACTGAAAAAGTACCAAACAAAAGCAGCAAAAAAGACGTGCTGCAAGAGTTCCTTAGCGAACACAACCTCTATTTTGAAAAAAATTATACAAAAAAACAACTAGCTGTGGTACTAAAAACAAAATCGTATGATGAAACATATTGCGCAAATGAGGCTATAAGAGCATCCAGTAACATACCACTTAGATTGCCCTTATACCACTTCGATTTGAATCCTATAGAAATGATATGGTTTGAATTAAAAAAACAAAGTTAGACGCAATAATGTAAACCCAAAAATGTCCGCTAATGTAACTGATATAATTAAAACTCAATGTAAATTAATACTAGAGCAGTTGGAGAACATGCATTAATCATGTACTTAAAGTCGAAAATAATTATAAAAAATATTGGGAAAACGTAAAACCTTTAATTCTATCAGTAGATGAGAGTGATAGTACAGATTCAGACTATTGGGATTAGTTATTAAATCATTGATCGAGATGATACAGTTTACTCATACGTTGCACTCCTTTTTATTTTCTTTAGTTTTTAAGATATCGGAATAACCTTTTCTGTTTGGAACAAAAGAATAAAAATTATATAGTACGGCTTATTACTTTTCCGCATATCAATAATTTATGTCAAAGTCAGCAATACGCAATACATTTTTGTACGTACATATATAAACATTGTTTCAATCTTCCTACTGCCACCCTGGACCGGAATGATTTATAAGCCAAAAGAGATGCACAAGCAGACATAAAGTATAAAGGTTAGTCATGACCATTTATCGTGTGTCACACTATACCAGCGAGAACAGTACACCTACAAAATAATTAGGAGATTTGCAATTTAACACAATAATGGTAAGAAAATGAGTGATGTGCAGACATGAAAACAACAAAATTAGGTATAAAACTGAACCAAATTTCCAAACAACAAAGATATTGTATTTCAGGTTTTAAGGCCTCAAAGGGATTCTGATTACTGTCCGTAACATAGGAACTATAGGGTGGAAATTAAAAACACATTTCGGATTAGACACTTATTTATTTATTTACTAGTTCTTCAGAATACAAACATATACAGGGCTAAGAGAAATTACCAGGAAGGTCGATTATTTCAAAAGATGAAGGAGTTATCAAAAAATGTCTTACATAAAAGCTGAAAGGCTTTTAAAAATTTACATATATGTAATATATTGGAATATACAAGTTCGCCCACAAAGTTAAGGATAATTAAAGTTATATTTTTTTAAATGAAACACCCCATATATTATTACTTACTTTGATTATCCAGTCAATTTTTTATTAACCATACGTTATGCCTAAATTCATTACTTTCCTAGATATCAGCGTTTCAAATAATAGCGAATAATATGTGAATATTCGAACGTAGTCGTATTTACCGGTGAAACAAATTAGGTAATAGCATCGCGTGTTTACTTACTGAAACAGAGAGAACTGATATTTTAATTTTAAGGGGTATGACGATAAACAGAGATCATATCAGCAGGTATGTGATATTTATAACAATTTGCACCCAGATAGGTATATTTAATTTACAATACAATTTATAAACAAAATATAATTTTAAACGAAAGTCAGAGAATAACAATGGAAATGGTTTTAAAAACAAAAAGACATTTTTGCGACAATTTATATCATTGTCAGTTAGTAAATGGGGGCCATTTTCAACATTTATTAAAAACTATCTACTGTTTTTGCGTGTTAACTTATTAAATTGTTTATTGAAATTTATTATGTGTTTTGTAACTGATCAAAATGCAATGACTCGAAACGCTGTCCAAACAGCTGGTTTAAAGAAAAAGGTCAGGACACAAGTTAACACAAACAAATTAATAAAGAATCAAATTCCCTAGAAAAAAACTTGATGGGCAGTGTTTTGCGTCAAGTCACACGTACTGACTTTCCAGTAATTTCATTGTTTTTAATTTTTTTGTTGTTTTTCTGATCTTTTAAAGTAACTTTTAACCGAATTCAAAAAGAAAGGAGATTATCAATTCGATCCTTTGTATTTTTTTATGTACATACATCGATTATTAGGCACAGTGTAAGTTATATATTTTCCGCAATCATTTTGCGTTTTCCAAATTTTGCGATTTTGTTTTTGTGTTTTTAGCATTTTATTGTTAATTTTTTATTTAAAATTAGAATATTTTATGAAATCGACGAAACACAAGGTATGATGATCAGTTTTTTATAAAAATGTTGCACCTAAATTGGTTTTATATATTATTTAACATAATGTTTTATTCCCCTTTTTAATTTTTTAATCATATAAGAATTCGACTAGAGTATATGTTTATGTACTGAATTGAGTTGACTACATTCCTTGATTGAAACTTTTAGCTCAATTAATGTACTTTTTGAAACAGTAATACAAGTTTGCGGATTTTTGCAGAAATCAGGAAGCTCTATTTAAATTAGAAGACAAGGGGTCACTTTCACATCAGGCCTTGTGGGCTTTGCCAAATCATATTCTGTTGGATTTTTTCCCGCAGTTTTTCTGAAGGTTTTCAAATTGATAGCTGTCATTTTTTTTCATTGTAATAACAACTACACTACGCATTTTTTGAAGTGGATATCTAAATTTATTAAAAAAAAAACCATCACGCAGTGAAATTGATTTGCAAAAAAATATTTTTTTATAAACGATATTATGATAAATAAATCTTCTTAATTCCTTACAGCTTTTTATGACAAAGTAGTTTATTAATCAATGAGCATGTATGATCATTTCTGGTGAATTACAACACTCGCCGTGCGTCGGCTCGTTTCGCAAACTTCATCCTCGTGCATAATAGGTATTACATACGAGCAGAATAGTATACTTTTTTATTAGCGTTTATAGTAATGTCACCAGACATTGGTCATTTGATTAGTAGGCTCGTAAAGCAATTTTCTTTTATTCTGAATTCTGAAAGTTTCTTTGAAAGCAGGTAATGTTTATAATATTTATCTAAAGGAGCTAAAATTTTGTATACATTCTACTAGCACGTGATACCTCATTAAAATGTGAAAAATATGCTTTTTAAAATTTTAGGGTACGAGCCCATTGAACCCATGATTAATGAATTATTACACAGGGGTAAATAATAGGTATTATTATCAATCCAAAACCAGCGAATAATAGTAATATAATTAATAGAATTTTTATAATAATGCAAATATTTAGTACTATACAGTATTCCATAAGAAAAAAATACATTTTTTGGATTATTACTTTTTGAGACACTGTATAGTAAAAAATGTTTTTACGTTATGTACCTCTTTAAATCATGCAACACTCATATGAAATCTTTTTGAATATCTTATAGTTTAAGCGCTATTAAAAGCGAACACCTGTTGATGCGCCCTGTCTAAACATTGCTCTTAATTTTAGATTTTTCACAATGGTTTTAACAGGATTAAAAAACTTAAACCTAAAAAACTACTAAATGTTTGGCAAAAAATCGTTTTTGTTTAACTTTGGAAATATTATTTATTATTCGGTGGTTTTTCAGTAAAGGTTATTCTTCAAATATTCCTATGACCAGAGTCTATATATATTCTAAACTTTAAACTGTGCTGTGACCTCTTTCATGATTCCTTGTATAATCACATTCAGTGTTCAGATGTTATGCAGTAAAGATTCCTGAAGATGCCTCGTGTAATCGAAGGAGACACGTCGGATAGTAATTCCAATTTGACACGGTCCAATCCCAAGAACCATTACTTCTTAGTTTAGTCAATTTATTTTTTGACGGTACCCTGTATAAATTACGAATTTCCTGATATGTACGAGACGTTTTAACCTCCAACTACCTTCTTTTTTAACAGTGGCAAACCAAATCGGACAGATTCAAATTAAAAAATAGTTTTGGCCAACCGTTCCATATACCAGCTAACACTGTGCCCGGTTTGACCAATTTGGATGAAATGGGGAATATTTAGGATATTGCTGCAGTCGCTTTTTTTATAAAATTCTTTATTACTTTCCTCGTAAGAGAAAAGTACTGCAATCGTGACAAAATCAAGATTTTTGCAGATCTTCAGGTTTCAGTGTCCCTAGACGCCGGCAAACATATTTTCTCAGTTCCGTCGGTCTTTTTGTCTGTCTGCCTGTTCGTCGCATAGCTAAAAAAACTATTTATCAAATTGACTTCAAATTCAAAAAAATTAAGGGTCATATCGGGATTACATGGTAACACTTTGATAAAAATCCAATATCACGGAACAAAATGGCGGCCTAATAGAATTCTCAAAATAAAACTACTTATCCAATTTATCTCAAACTTTGCATAAAACTCAAGTGTGACCTAGGGATAACCTGGTAAATTTTAATGTGGAGCCATTATGGTGAAACATAATTGTGGCCTAATTAAATGTTTAAAATATTGTCAAAAAACTTCCTATGTAATTAAATTGAAATTTTGCACAAAAATCAAGTGGAAACAGGGATGATCTGAAATTTTGTCAATCCTGCTACATGTCAAAACAAAATGGAGGCCTAATTAAACGTTTAAAAAGTCAGTAAAATTCAATTTCCTAAAATAAAGATCTTTTTTTCATGGAGCAAAATAGAAAATGTGTTTAAAATAAAACAAAATTTTAAAAGGGTAGAATGGATCATCGAAGAAGAGGTTTTATTTAAATAGGTACGGTAAGTAAATTAATGTTTGTATGTACGTTAGATTTGGACAAAAAATTTGTGGAAATGACAAATGTATATTTGTTATACCTTTACCCAAAATATCTCTCGTAACATATTCCAGGAATAATATGCAGGAGATTGCAGGAAGAGATAGATCTGATAAGTGACTGGTGTATCACTTGGAAGATCAAAATAAACGCACAGAAAAGCCAAGCCATCCTCTTCCAAAAGAGGAGAACGACGCGACGCCCCCAGTGGCTATAAACATAGAAGGAACAGACATACCGTGGACAAACACGAACAAAGACCAGCAGGGCTATGGCTAGACTATACCCCCTTATGAACCGAAAGAGCCCTATGGCTCTTCGAACAAAGCTGACAATGATAAAGATGATCGCAAGATCATAACTGACATACGAAGCAGTAGCGTGGGCGTATGCAGCGCCGACCTACATAAACAAGTTAGCATCAACAGAAAACAAGTATCTGAGAATGGCAGTCGACGCACCATGGTACGTCAGGAACGCCCAGATACACCGGGACTTACAATGGGAACCACTGCAAGATGCAATCAGGACCAAAGCCATGAAAGTCATCCAGCGGGCAGCAGCACATCCAATCGAAGAACTCCGAAGGCTGGTGGACTACGACCCCTTGGAGAAGCGGCGGGCACACAGGGTCTACCTCATATGTCCGCGAAGCATATAGGAGAGGTGCGATGTAAGTACACACATCCGGATGTGTACGAGCTGACACACCTACGAGAGAGAAGACTTATGGTTTATTAAGGCCCTAGGCTCGTTAAACCGTAAGTACCTATTACAGAGAGGCGGTTCCATAGGTTAGGGCACCGGGTGGTGGTGGGACCTCGGGCCATTTGGCCCCTTCGCGTTACTTACTATAGGCAGGATACATTTTGTACTAGAAACTAACGATTTCAGTTCTAAATGTCTTCGCCAAAGTTCTGCATAACACAAGTTGCACTGTTGGACATCAATTTCCATGAAGGGCGAAACAACAAATTGAGCCACCAATGCCATTTTGTTGAAATCGTTAAACCGATTTTTGAAGTTAAGGTTCTATTGGATTTTAGATCTTCTCTGAAAGAACAGAAAAATGCTTGATATCATGGTTGATTAAGGTTTGTTCCCAAAACTCAAGTTTTTTTATGAATGCATTTATATCGGAAATCATTTCCCTCAGTTCTTTATCTCTTCCCTGAAGTTGCAAATTAATTCATTAATCTTGTCTGTAATGTCCACAAGAAACCCAGAATCTCTAAGCCAAATTGAATTTTCCAGTTCCTGAATCGGTTAGCCAAGTTGTTTGAAAAATTTAACTATGACAGATAGTGCTTCATTAAAACATGTTAACACTCGTCCTTTACTTAACCATCGCACTTCAGAGTCAATACTGACAATCAATTTCATCGGCTAAGATTTTGAATAATGTTTGAAATATGTGAGCTCTAATCTTTTTTACAATTTTAAATACCAATTTCAAGATGTTGTTTACTTTTAAAACATTGCCACATAATGCTGGCTGATGAATAATACATTGGTAACACAGAAATTGTGGAAAGCGTTCACCTTTACGACAAAATGCTACTAAACCCTTATCACACCCCACCATAGCTAGAGCTCCGTCAGTTGTCAAGCCTACCAATTTTGAAATTGGAATTTTCTCAGAAGATATAAAATTGTTTGGACATTTCCTGTCAAGTGGTATATCCTTTTAGTGGAATAAACTTCAAAAGATCTTTAATCATAAAATCTTTAAAAACCATCCTGACGTACACGGCCATCTGGGAGGTGTCAACCACATCTGTTGATTCATCCAGTTGAAGAGAGAAATAAACATAGTTATCTAAGTCAGTTTTTAACTGTGAAAAAATATCCTGGCTCATTATTAGCAGAAAGTTGCATAGATTTTATTGCTGAAACTATATCTCGTCTTTATTTTTAAAGTTGGAAAATAAGGAATCTGCAGCTTCTAGAAACGCCTGTTTTATCATTTCCTTGTCTTCATACGGTTTCTTTTATGTGCAAGTATTTAGGACACACGGTATAATGCTTCCGGTGCAGACTTATTTTTTTCAACTACTTTTAAAAATGTTGACTGTTGTCTAATTAACTGGTTCTTTAATTGTTTCAATTTTTCTTTTCTGCTAGCAGCATGTAACGGGAAATAACTTTCAAAATTCGGATGTACACTTTTATGATGCCTCTCAATATTTCCTTTTTTAGCAACCGAAACACGGGATTACATAACAAACATAGATTTTTACCTTTAACTTCTGTAAAAAAATACTATTCTTCCCATTCCGAATGAAAATTGTATTTTTTTACTTTCTTACTACTGCTTTCCATTATCTTTTATTGCTCACTTTGTGTACACATACATCTAATGCCTTTTAGTTTTAAACTGAACGCGTTGTATCCCCGACATGCGCATTTATCGCGTTCAAAGTAATCTAGATCGTTCTCGTGTTCTCAAACATTCATGCGATTCTGGCGCTCTGGTTAATTCTAGCAGCTGTCCAGAGCGCGGAACCCAGTGTTGCCGCTGCTTGTTTTCATATTGTGATTTTTTTTTCAAAATTTATGGACACTTCTATGATTTTTACAAGCTATGTTGTGAGCTACCAGAAATGTTTTCGCGAACTACCCGTAGCTCGCGATCGACGGGTTGGCGAACACTGATTCAAACTAATAATATCAAAATAGATTACATAAGATTCTATAGAAACAGGTTGGCATAAAAATTAAAAACTTAAAATGTATAAAGATATTTTACATAAAGTAACAAATATACTATGTTGTTTTAAAAATTATTTATATATTGTTTCATATAAATATTTATTTGACATTACGTTCCAAAACAAGTCATTCAATAAAATTAGGCTAGCTTTACCAATTTAATAAATTAGTATACAAATGCAGTTGGTACAAAAAGTTTTAGAAATAGAAAATTATTTGAAACTTTAAAGTTAATTGTTGATGGCTGTGATTATCTTTTAGTCTTAAATAATTCCATTTTGATCACCCAAATCGTTAATTTTTGTCCAATTTTAATACCCTCATTAAATTTCGACAAAACGGCGATTGAAGATTAAAAACAAATAGCCAGAAGCATGTTCACCCCATTTAGACCGACAGTAAATTTCATTCGAGACAAAAACAATGATACTAAATAATACCCAATGGGAATCTAAATTAAAAAATCATTACTGCCGACTGGTTAAACGACATTAGAAAGTAATTGAAGTTAATGTATTCATGTTTCAAATTTAAATAACATTGTCCCACAACCGGGCATTATTTATGAGGTAGCGTCAATGCCAGAAAGCCATAAATTCAAGGCGACGACTATTTGCGTCAAAGGTGACAAATAGATTTAAAATTGATTTTTCAGAGAAATAGGTAGGAAAATGTCTCATTTATGATATATTCAGAACAGGCACAACGTACAACTAATGGGAAACGCGTTTTTGAATAACAATATTACGCTGTCCTATAAAACAGAGTTATTGCTGCTAGGTAGATATTTAGAAAATAATACTTAGAAGTTGTTAGTAAAATCGGCAAAGAAGTTGCATATAACGATGTTTTTACGTTTATAACCACAATCAGGTTCCTTATGCAATTCGAAACTGAGAGACTGAAAAAGCCGTGCGAAAGCAGAAACAAAACTTTGCGAAATAAATTAGGCCCTCGGAAAACTCCGCGGAAAATGAGTAATCCCAAATGTTGGTTAAAGGGTTATGAATGATTTTTCCGTCGACTTGGAACAATACCATAGAGCAGAATACAAAGAAGAGGAGACAATTGGTACAAATTCTATCTCCAGAACACGATCAATTTTCAAAAAAAGAGCTAATCGATCGATTCGCCGCAACTACAGCAAAACTGGCACCTGACAGTCGATCTGTTTAGATCGAAAATAATCTAAAAATTTGATGTAAATATAAATATTTATACTTAATTTATATTTGCACAGATTGTTCAAATATTATGATAGTTTCACACAATATTTATTACATATCTAATTTAAATCAGATAGGTATCTGATTCAACCTATAATATTACATATTTCTATATCAAAAATAAATATTTTTTTGCTATAACATTAAGTCACTTTTTTTAAGAAAAACTTTAAACATTTAATTATGTTAAACACATTTACTATTAATTTAACATAAGCAAAATATGTCAATACCTTGTATGTTATAGCACTCTCCTACCCCTCTTAGAGTCTTTTTGTGTCCCCAACACTAAGCTAAGCTAAAAATCATTTTATTGTCTTACAGTTTTTCTAAATTTATAGTTTAAATTGGTGTCATATATGAGATAGATCTACAAAAAATTAAAATTTGAAAGAGAAATGTAGTTTTAAATATTCCCACATCAAGAATATTACTAATTGCCATAATTATCACTTTTTAGATGTCATTTTCTCGAAAATCGAATTTTGGCAACACAAATTACTGTGAACACAAAACATATTTGAATTTTAAGAGAAATTCAAAAATGCAATAATACAAGAGTGTTCCATTTATAATAACAATATAGCCACTAGTGTTAAGCAGAATCGGCAACATCGCATTTGTAAAAAATATGTTAAGTTTCAGAAAATATAGTGCTACACATCAGAAATCCGGTGGAAACAAGTCACTGTAGTCACAAAATCAAGCCATTTGGCATCAATGAACAAAATAACATCAGTATCATCAAAACAATCAACTTTTTGAATTGCATTTTTACAAACTACGAGACTATCCACAAAATGTATTGGCGTGAACATCAAAGAAGCCGACAAAGGTGACCCCTCTTATCGGTATTCTGCTCTGTGACCATACATTGATTTGGGTAGTCACTAGGGTTATACGGCATACATTAGGGCACCGTCAAAAGAACAAAATATGATACTCGAATTGAATGACGATATAAGGATACAGACCATCCAAGATGATTTTCGATTCGAATGGTTTTACATAAATCGGGTTGTTGTCTTGGGTACCCTCAAAGGGGGTGGGGCGGTGGGGTCAGCTATCCACCCCGGAAAAGTCTTTACTAGAAATAACAAAAATCTGATCTTTTTGTTACCCTAATACAAAATTGATTTTAGTTATCTCTTTATAACAATTAGTTTTACTCTAATACAGTGGGGAGTACCTTTTTTTGTAATTAGTTGATAATTGGTTTTTTTCGATTTGCCTCTAGTTAGATTTCATCCTGGCGGCGTACTTGGTTGTTGTCAATGGAATTTTAGCAGATCATTGTAATCTAAATGCACTACTAAACCTGACAAGCAGCAGAAAAAGCAGGTAGAATAACATTTTTTTGGAAATGCGACAGGTGGATAAACCTTTATTGTGAGGAAAAAACGCAGCTTTGTTGAAAGATTAAAGTTGTAAAGAATAATGTTTACTTTTATTATAGTTATATAGAATGTCAGCGGATAGAGAGGACAAAACGACTAAAAACATAATTTTTCAAAGATAAGTCTCTCTTAAAAAAGCTTCTGCTTACTAAAAAATAAGATTTACGTAGCAATTTTTGGATTTTTATTATAAATATGAAATACTGTCAAGAGTAAACTAGTTTTTTTATCTATGGGCATACCATGAAGGCCGAAAGCCCAAATATTAGGTACCGTGGTTGCTTTAAGTGAAGACAGGGAGTCTATTGATGAGATTTAAAGACTAGCAGATTAGGAGAAGAGGGTAAGGCACTTGCTGGTAATACATTCCTTGGTCCTTGGTCTTTGCAATAGGGCGATGAAGGCATACATGTGGGTCGACGCTCGTGTCTTCTTTGCAGGAATAACTAAGGAGGGCATAATTGAAGATAATTCATCAGAATAGAATCAGTAGTAATCTCTGTGAAACAAAGATAGATCGCCCAAAATTCAACGATGCTCTAGTCATGCAAGCTTCCTTGTGATGTTTCGATCATCAATCAGGCGAATAGCTTTTCTTTGGGCATAATCAAGGATATTAAGGATTGATGGAGAGGCTGATCCTCATATGTATGAGAAATACCCACTGTTAGGTCCGATTTGCGAAGTGTAAAGGGTATACAATTTGGCAGAAGAAAAGTATTGAGACGATGTGATCGTGCCAGCGAAGATCTTTCTGAAAAAATGATGCCAAGTAGCCTAAATTTGGTTCTTCTTGGTTGGTTTTAACACTCCCGCATATGTAAAAATCGATCTATTCACGTCTTCCTAGATTTGGCAAGTTATGTACGTTTTTTTACATTTTTTAATGGACGTCTTAAAAACAGCAGTGAATTGACACAATTGACTTAAAATACTTTATTTAAGAGAAAAACAGTTAACAGTATCAGAATAGCGAGGTCCGACAATCTTGTTTTTGTTTGAGGTGTTGTTGGCAATAATTATTGATTAGTGAAATACCTAGAGCAATGCTTCCAAAAGTGGTAAATCTTTTTCCAATAGAGAACACACCACTGATATTTGATCACAAAGTTCCTGGCTATTTATATCCGTTGATTCACCATGTGTTAAAATGGTTAAAATAAATTATTTTAGATAAATTTGTAAAGATGGTCAACTTTATAACATCAAGACCCAACTGTAATTACGCATGGGAATTATCCACATGCAGCATTACTTTAGACGGAGGTTTGCTGTCATTCTAGAGGGAAAAATCTCACGCACGTTTAAATAAGTCGAATATGACGTTACGTAATCAGCAGAAACAGAAATATTCCAAAGGAGGGCATAGTCGAAGCAATGTTAAAAAATTTATGTGATAAAAACAATTCGAAAATAGGAATTTTACATCGTTTCCAACACTCTGTAAATTCTTAGCAACTAACATCGATATCTTGCATATCCGATTATTAAAAACTTTATCAAACAGATTTAGAAATTAGTTCTAGGGAATACTTTCCTACTCCTGACTTTAGTAAATCGTTAGGCTTTAGAAATCAATAAAATTAAAGCCTGATTTTGGTTAATGTGTCTTATCAGCCATCTATAAATTTTGGACCAATCTTAAGACACACTGTCCTCTCATTTACGAAAGGCTAATAAGTGCTTATTATTTTTTACATCTGTAGGAAACAATACAAATAGGTCAGACGTGAAACGCTGACTAGAACTTCAATAACTATGTTCTTTGGATCAAAATTTAAATAATTCGCTCGCTAAAAACAGCACTTTGATATTTACTTAAGTAAGTGATATATTTATTGCTATTTTATATCTACAGGAAGGCGATTGATAAAATTCTGACAGAGAGTGTGCCTGCACCTAAAGAATATAGACGTCTGGTCTCGTCTTGAAACCATTAAGTCTGGACACTCCAGATGACAATAAAGGGGTCGAGAAGAGATGAGAGTCTTGTCTTCTCTCGACTTTTAGTAAAAGAAACCCTCACTTTATAGATATAAATACATACGTTTTTCCATTTCTGTCAAAGGATAATACTGAATCAATAAAATTCTTCGGATTTATTTTACTAAAACATTTCATTGTAAAAATTTACCAAATTCTGGATTGTTTCTAAAATATCGGTCTTTTAGAAAATGAAATGTCTTTCTTATATGTTTTATTGATTTTAAATTTAGGTTTTGGTTTTGTGCCTTTAAATATATTTTAATTTTAATAATAACAATTGTTTAACTACATGATGTATTATCACTTGATTTTTGTCTCACTAATGTTTCTCTGTGTAGGTTGTCTCAAAAAAACATAAAGAACAAAAATAAATATATAAATAAACTTGCTTGAATATTTTTTAATTATTCTTAAATTTAGAGCCTGTGAAATTTAAAAACCAAATAATACTCCATTTATGATACCCCTTCTGTACAACTAATGGCCTAAAATTACCTTGATAGAAACCTAGAATTGTTTGTTTTTAATTTTCCTCTTTTGAAGAAGAAATTCACAAAGTAGTAGGTTCTTAAAATGGAGTTCCGTTTAAAAATTACCATAACTCTTTTCTCTAAATGGGATTCATTTTGTAGTTAAAAATTTAAAAAAATAAACAATTTTAAGAAATTTAGATATTTACCTATTTAATATATTAAAAATACTTCTGAAACATTGCAAATCTAGCACCAATCGAAAATAAATATTTCAGATGTTTGACAATATTAATATCCATTTTATTTTTATTACCGATTAACCCCGATAATTGTAATTTATAACTTTTATCCAGAATGATACCATCGCCGCCGCCAGCTCCGAACAGTGGTTGATTTTATATGGAAACATGGCAATACATCAAAAGTATAAAAAATAAACTAGATATTTCTTAGTTTTCCAATAGTATTTTCTACGAACGCATATTTCTCATAACAATTTGGAATTTATATTTTAAATATATATTTAATTTAAAATATTTCCGCAAAACCTGTTACATATTAACATTGTATGGATTAAATGGTATTATTTAGTATAATACTAATTTGATTCAATCTACTTACATGCCCAGGGTCATGATATTTACACGATGCAATCTACTGGTTAGTGATTTTTAAACTTACATGATTTTAGCTATGTAATAACGTTTATTAGTTTTCATATAAATAATGTTAACTTCAATAAAACGGAAAAACTTCTAGCTAGCCACAATACGTGAAAATAAATAAAGAAAATATTCCATGGAATATCTGTCGTTTAGTTTGGCCTCCGTGCGTTTTGTGCTATGAAAGTATTGTCAATAAAGCTATGAAGAAAGCCCCAGAGAGTTTCGATTGGACAAAATGCATATAGATTTGCAGCCATGATGAACGAGCTATGTTAGGAAGTAAAAAAGTCTTCAGGTTCGAATTAAAATTATTATGCCCATAGCCACATGGCAATGTTAGCATGCGAGGTATTCGCCACTATAATTTAATCTTAATATTTAAATTATTTTAGATAAAGTTGTAAAGATTATCAACTTTATAAAGACCGCTGAATCAACGTGCAGTTACGCTTGGGAACTATCCACAGGCAGCTATTTCTTCAGGCGGAGGTTTACTGGCATTCTAGAGGGAAAAATCTCACACGTTTAAATAAGGCGAAAATAACGTTACGAGGCTCGTAATCAGCAGAAACTACGAATATTCCAATATAAAGACAGAGTCGAAGCAATGTTCAAAAATTTATATGTGACAAAAACAATTTGAAAATAGGAATTTTACATCGTTTCCGACACTTCCGTTAATTCTAAGCAGCTAGCTATTTTGTATAACGATTATTAAAAACTTTCTCAAACAGATTTAGAAATTAGTTCTAGGAAATACTTTCCAACTCCTGACTTTAGTAAATAAAATTTAAGTCTGATTTTAGTTAAATAAGGGACTTATTAGCATAGGCGAAGTTAGGGAGGGGCTTGGGGGAGCTAAGCCCCCCCCCAAAATATTCAAACTTGAAACATATACTAAAAAACGAATAAAATATATATTACGTATCTTCATATTAGGGTTGAACTTTAGCCCCCCTCCCCAGATTTGATCATAACTCCGGCCATGCTTATCAGCCATAGAAAAAAAACATACATTAGTCTATAAATTTTGTGTCAGTGGTAAGACACACTGTCCTCTCATTTACGAAATGCTATTAACTGCTTATTTTATTTTTTACATATGTGGGAAACAATACAGAAATAGGTTAGAAGTGAAACCGGGACTATAACTTCAATAATAATTATGTTCTTTGGATCAAAATTTAAATAATTCGCTCGCTAAAAAAAGGACCAGCTAGCACTTTGAAATTTACTTAAGTACGTGATATATTTATTGGTATCAGAGAATTACTGTTACAAAGATTAATTTTTATATCTTCAGGAAGGCAACTGATAAAATTCTGACAGAGTGTGCCTGCAACTAAAGAATATAGACGTCTCGTCTTGTCTTGAAATCATTAAGTCTCGACAGTTGAGACGAAAATGAAGGGGTCGAGACGAGATGAGAGTCTTGTCTTCTCTCGACTTTTAGTAAAAGAAACCCTCACTTTATAGATATAAATACATACGTCCTTCCATTTCTGTCAAAGGATAATATTGATCTATAAAATTCTTCGGATTTATTTTACTAAAACATTGCATTGTAAAAATTTACCAAATATTGGATTGTTTCTAAAATATCAAATCTTTTAGAAAGTGAAATGTCTTTGTTATATTTTTTATTGATTTTAAATTTAGGTTTTGGTTTTGTGCCTTTAGATATATTTTAATTTTAATAATAACAATTGTTTAACTACATGATGTACAGGTGCACGATAAATAATTATCACTTGATTTTGTTGTCTCAAAAAAACATAAAGAAGAAAAATAAATATATAAAGGGAATTGCTTGAATATTTTTAAATTTTTCTTAAATTTAGAGCCTGTGAAATTTAAAAACCAAATAATACTCCATGAAATGTTAAAAGTTTTTCACAGCCCTTTTATGATACCCCTTCTGTACAACTAATGGTCTAAAATTCCCTTTATAGAATCCTAGAATTGTTTGTTTTTAATTTTCCTCTTTTGAAGTAGAAATTCAGAAAGTAGTAGCTTCTTAAAATGGATTTGCGTTTAAAAATTACCATAACTCTTTTGTCTAAATGAGATTCATTTTGAAATTAAAAATTCAAAAAAACAAACAATTTTAAGAAATTTAGGTATTTACCTATTTGAAATATTAAAAATACTTCTAAAAATTTACAAATCTAGCACCAATCGAAAATATTTCAGATGTTTCACAATATTAATATCCATTTTATTTTTATTAACTACCCCGACAATAGTAATTTGTAACTTGCGATAATTTTTACCCAGGATGATACCATCGCCGTCGCCAACGCCGCACAGTGGTTGATTTTATAGGGAAACATGGCAATAAATCAAAAGTATAAAAAATAAACTAGATACTTTTTAGTTTTACAACAGTGTTTTCTCCGAACGCACATTTCTTATAACAGTTTGAAATGTATATTTTAAATATATATTTAATTTAAAATATTTTCGCAAAACCTGTTACATATTAACATTGTATCGATTAAAGTGTATTATTTAGTATAATAGTAATTTGATTCAATCTACTTACATGCCCAGGGTCACGATATTTACACGATGCAATCTACTGGATAGTGATTTTTAAACTTACATGATTTTAGCTATCTAATAATGTTTATTAGTTTTCATATAAATAATGTTAACTCGCTAGAATAAATCGGACAAATTTCTAGCTAGTCACAATAGGTGAAAATAAAGATTTCGAATTTGACGTTTGGATGCTTTAAAGCACTTGGTTATAAAAATATACAAATCTAAAACCTACATTTCAATAGTGGCAAAGAGTAAATAATAACCCGCCAATGAACTAAATAGTATTTTTAGTTCATTGTAACCCTCTTATGCAATTTTATTTTCTTCACACTTTTCATAAAAAGATATTCTAGCTATGGAAATGAATGAAATCTTGTATACTTTATATAATGATTTAAAAAGAAATATATAATTTTCGCTTTACTGGTCAAACTACCTGGGGAGGGGGGCAATCATAATTTAATTAAAGAACCTTTCAAAACAAAAATCTATATTCAACTGATTATTTATTCTTTTCACAACTTTCAAATACAAAAACCTAATTTAAGCTCTTCCCTGCAAAAAGGCCATTTATTGCCTTATTATGTTTCTCAGGCAATTGAAGGTATCGGCACAAAAATAGATAAATTTATCTTGTGACATAAGAACATACCTACTCTTTGGTCGGTGTATTTTGGTCAAGATTACTTAAACCCCTGGAGAAAAGCTGGGATCAATTTCTAAATGCCATTTTTTTAAATATGGAAATATTTATTATTTAGCATACAAATGCCGCTTCTATAGTAAACACACTGTTACAACAGGTGGCCCCCGAAGCGTTCAAACTTGTAGCAAAAATAAATGTCAAAAAATTATTTTATCAATTTATTATTATTAATTTATCAATTAAGCTACAACAATAAAATAGCATTAAAAACTATTTCAGTAAAACGTCATAAAGGAAATACCCTCACCAAAAACTGAATTAATTAATTTTTCTTTGAATACCATCTAAAAACTCCTAATTAAAAAAAATATGTATAAATTAGTAACTATATAACAGGAGAAAATAAACCAGTTAAAAATTGAAACCGTAAAAGCCTGTAGCTTTAATTACTGAAGTAGCCTATTTGCCATAATAATTATTATCTAACTTTTTCACAAAATATTTCCTTTTATCACAGTTCTAGGAATCAACTGATGGCATAATAGTACCTACCAAATACCAATACACATATTTCAATCATTAATCGAACAAAAATAATACCGAAAAGGCTTATGAAATTAATAAATTTTAATTGACGCAATAATCTTGTTTATTGAAACTAATAAGTAATTACTTATCTCTTGCTTGATTTTTTCCTTATTTTTGATGTTTCATAACTTATTCCCTTAGGCGCAACTAATAGCCACAATCTTATCGCATTGTAAGTATAAATAAATACATTATAAAAATTAGTGATAATTTATTTTTTATTAAGCAAGGCATTTCAAGCAGACGAAAAGCTTTACTGATAAATTTATAGATAAATGAGGAGTATTAGTAGCATCATTTCATTGGATATACAATGGTAATAAATACATATATATATATATATATATATATATATATATATATATATATATATATATATATATATATATTATATGGTAATTGTTTTGGAATTTGGAATATTCTTTTGGCAAAATAAAATATATACTCAAAAGTCATCTAGAAGAAAATAAGTTTATGGGCGCTTTTTTCGCAAACCTGCAAAAGAAAAGTCAAACTTGACCCTTACAGTCCGTGTTAGGTCAGATATTCGAAATGAAGAAGTGTCAAAATAACATCATTTCGATTATTATTTTTAGTATCAAAGGGACATATTTTTTCGGAATGAGTACTCTCATGGAATCATTATAGTTCTAGGACGGTAATGAATTCATTACGGTCCTGAAACAACGAGAAAATAGTGTTTTTCAGCTGACGTCTCGTCTGATAATATTCACACGATTCATGATCGGTATTTCGATCCTTATAATATAAATAACTATTATACCAACTTGTCGAGATAAAACGGTCAACTTTTTCTGTAAATGAGGAGGTAAATGACAGTAGTTCAGATTTCTTTAAAAGTAGTTTAATCACAAAAAAGTAGTTAAACTATTTAGAGTAGTTGAACGTTATAGTTGTTCATTATTATTTGATTATTTTATTTATTTGTTTATTTTTATAGATAGAAAGTGGCAGTTTTCGCGACAGTGTGCTACTTTTTCGTAAAACTAAAGACGCCGTTAACAAAATTATCATAGCCCTTTTAGTTTTTAAGATACGGGGCTAAATTGAAAATGCTGCATTTTAAGGCACCACTCGTATCTCAACTATCAGATAACTTATCGAAAGTGTGAAAACTTGTTTCTTATATAACTTTTCCCGTAGAACTCAATTCGGAATTAGTATACAGGGTTAGGTCAAAAAGTTATCAGACCCTACTTTATTTTTTTAATTGGAACACCCTGAATATTAATAGACTATAAAATTTGTAGTTTTTTTACCATTTCAAAAATATATAATAGTGTGCACTTTTTCTCAGAAACATGCTAATAAATGACAACTTTCTGAAATTTAAAGCATAATTTAATAGTAACACAAAAAAATAACATTATTAAAAAAAAGAAAAACACATTTTTAAAGGTTTTATTAAAATTGACGATCATTTTCTCTAACGCAAAATTGGCACATTTTTGTAATTCTTTGAATAGCGTTAAAAAGAACCATTGGTCTCATTCCCAATTTTAAAAGGCTAAATGAATTGCCTGTTGGAGTTCTGCTATGCCATCATATCGTATTTTATATACTTCATTTTGTATATAGCCCCACAAAAAAATCTAAAATTGGCAAATCTGGATATCGTGAATGCCATCTAACAGGTCCGTTGATACCTATCCATCTTTGAGGAAAGTTATTATCCAGAAATTCCCTTAAGAGCCTAGAGTTGTGACTTGGGGCACCATTTTGCCGTAGGTAAACAGCACTATATTGGCCTAATGGAATATTTTCGAGCAGTTCTGGAATAAGTTCCTCTAGGATTTCTAGGTATCTACGTGTTATAAGACCTCTTTCAAAAATTCTATAAACTAAATGTCTACCCAAAATAAAACATGACCCCAACTCCAAAGCGTCCTTGTTGTGCCCTTTCAAACATTAAATACTGATTTTCACTATGTCAGTTCCTGGTACTGTGACGATTAAAAATTCCCGCACTTGGAAAAAAGCATTCATCTGACCAGATAACAAGTCTGCCAAATAAATCGTTAGCATCGATTTGTTGTACCAATTTCCTTCTCAATTGTTCTACATGAGGACGAAGGTGTTGCTTCTATATATCCCAAAACATCTATCTCTTTTCTTTCCCTGTTCTCTTTGTTGTATGGTTTAGGACACGGGTGAACAAATGATCCGTGCTCAACTAAATTTGCTTTTAAACGAGCAAATATTACAAAAAACGGTTGCCTTCTTTCTGGATATCTAATAAGCAAAATGTATAATGATAATACAGATTTTCATAGCCATAATAGCTTACTTACCTTTGAAAATATAATTCTGAGGTCTTCTTCAGAATTTTCATTACTCTGTATAAAACATACCAGCATATCATATTTTTCATAATTTTCATATCCTGCCAAAAAGTTTCCATCTGTTTGCACTAAGAGTTTACGCTGGTTCTTAGCCCGAAGAAGGCTACAAAGAAGGTGGCGAATTCGCCATGTTAATTTCGGTAGAAATACTCGAAACTCCTACCAGTATTACCTTAAAATTAAAGACAATGAACCCAAGCAATTTTTTTTAATGGACGAGGATGTTATCTGTATATATTAATATCAAATTCATTACGAAGGACGGACGTTTTGAAAAGCCCTCCACAATCCAGCAATTTCATTGGTTGCAGCTTAACGCAAACGTCGATTTACGTTAGCCGCTCAAACGGATGGTCGCCAAAAAATATAACCGTACCCATTGCTTTACGTTAAGTAAACTTGAAGGACAGCGTAAACAGCGACGCAAACGATTTCAATCTATAACCCAGAATTTATAAACCAAAAGTCGATCCAAAAACCGATGAGATGAACAAATATTTGACATTTATTTTTGTTTGTTGTCATAAACAATAGCCATACCTACTATTAAGTATGCATTTAATTTCAGAAAATTGTCATTTATTTGCGTGTTTCTGAGAAAAAGTGTACACTATTATATATTTTTGAAAAGGTAAAAAAAGACAAATTTTATAGTCAATAAATTTACGAGGTGTTCCATTTAAAAAAATATAGTAGAGTCCGATAACTTTTTGAAGTGACCCTGTATACTAATTTCGGCGGAATTAAGTTCTACGGGAAAAGTTATATAAGAATCAGTTTTCATGTTTTCGATAAGTTATCTAATAGTTGAGATACGAGGGGTGCCTAAAAATGCAACATTTTCAATTTAGCCCTGTATCTTAAAAATTAAAAGGGCTATGAAAATGTTGTTAACAGCATCTTTAGTTTTACGAAAAAGTAGCACACTGTCGCGAAAACCCAACTTTCTATCTATAAAAATAACAGGGACACCCCGCAAAAGTACCCAAAATGGGACACTCTGTACAGTGTGTCTCAGGAACAATTGCGGAACTGCAGAAATTTTGAGCCCCTTGCAGGTTTCGACAAAGGGCCCCCGATATGCACGTACAGAATTGATGACAAAAAATCATAGTTTTGCTTAATCTTTTTATAAGCAAATGCCACCCCAAAAACAGAAATACAGGGTCGGAAAATAACTACTAACTGATGACTAAAAATTAAAAAAAAAAAAAACTGGCTCTTGGGCACACCCGCAGTACCCCACGCTATAAAAAGTGTTACGAATAGACAATCAAACTAAAAAGCTGTCAACTTCATTCAGATTGATTTTTTGGGAACATGCTACTCTTCGCCTAAAACTTCTAACTAAGATTATTCCTATTCAGGGGGAGTTACAACTAAAATTATGAAAAATTACCAAAAGCAAAGCAGCTTTATTTTTTTATAACGGGCCAAAAATGTATACGAAAAAGTTTTTCATTTTAGAAAGTAATATCCAAATTTGAATAAAACATTCTAGTCAAAATTCTCTCTTTCTAATTTTTAAAACGCAATCATTAATAAAATTCAATATAGCGTGGCTTACTATGATAGTAGTTATTTTTTCCAATAATGCAATATTTCAAATTGTAAATTCTAATTTTTCATTATAGTTTACATTTCAAAATTGGTTCTTTTGTTGTTAATAAACCTTTTCTCTATTTTCAACAATAAGGATATTTTAGTTAATATTTCATATTTTTAGTTATAACTCGCCATGCATTATATCAATTTAAGTAAAATGTATTTCCCAATTTCGTATCAAGCCGTTCATGTTTCGAAAAAGCCATTATAAATTTAAACATTTTTGGTCTGGGAGCTGGGAGTAGCTTTGCTTACTGAACAAAAAGCTCTATTGTGAACTATAACCGGTACGTTTAATAGCGTAACGCGCGGCGGACGGATACCTGCTTATTAAAGTAAAATTGTCACACAAATAATACCAGTAAGGAAGATTATCAGTCTATATATATATATATATATATATATATATATATATATATATATATATATATATATATATAAATATATACATATATACATATACATATATTTTAACGTTTTCGTTTATTAAATTAGTTATTTTTAATGTCAAAATTGATGAAAAGGACTTATGAAATGTGAACAATGCATAGCCAAAGCATAACTTCTTTTCTCTCATCAATAGTTGATATTTTGAATATACGGGATCTTCAAAAACGATGTGCTTCTGTCAGTTAGAAAACTAGGTCTAAATCAATATTATCAAATGTAATGTATGGTATAAATTACCAATCTTTTGAGTTTTAGGCATTTAAACATACGCATTGAAACGCCTAATATTGGACTATATCGCAAAGTAGACTTGTTACGACGTGACGCAAATAATTTTCAACGTACTAAGCTAGTTTAAATCAAATAGCAGGAAATTATACAAACATCGATATCTTAAATTTATTTTACATTCATTGCAAACGGCAACAAGTAGCATCAACTGCAACTGTGTCAATTAAGTTTATCCGTAGCTATCGAGACATTAAAAATAGTTGGTCATATTTTCGAAACACTCCTAAATTTTAGTAACATAAAAGCACGACTATCGCTGCTCAAACTAGTCACCTGGTCAGGAGTTAACGAAATAGTTGTTTTTGTGTGTAATCTTTACTAATTTCCATATGCTACCAACCCGTGTTTTGTTAATGATATAGAATATATATCCAGAGGTGTGAAAAAGGCTTATTAACGGAAGGTCAGCTCGAGAAAATCCAATTAACAAATAAAAAATATATATGGGAATTTCGTGTTATAGCCGCTATTTATTATAGGGGCAAAATGCACTACAGATCTATAAAATAAAAAAAAATGTCAAACAAATTTGTAGTTGAACCTAGTATTGATGGAGTTATATATTAAAGTTTTAATAAATCATAGTCATGGAATAATTTTTTATCATTAAGGAACCAATATTTGATATTTATAATGCATGTTAATTGCATTTGATGTGAACATGAATGTAAAATAAATTTTCCTTCGACTCCTATAAAACTGCATATAATATAATTCCTTATTTCACACGATGTGACGTCACACTGTGCGAGATAATATTTCTCACAGTCTATAGTACAGTCACACTGTAGCTAACAGTGATGTGTGACTAGTTCAGCTATACTGGCTACAGTGCGGCCCTACAATAAACTATACTCGCCCACAGTGTGACGCCACATCGTGAGAAATCAGGAATTTTCAATGCAAGTATGCTATGCAGATTATATGCATTATAATTTTATTATTAATTAAATTTTCAAAAAGTTTCCTATGAGATCGTAGTAAATGTATAATATGAAACACGTGCGAAAACACAGCTTGTTGCCGCACTCCCTTCGGCTTGTCACATCAAACTTCTATAATCCTATGAAATGTGCGTGTTATGGCAGTTGTTGCACCATATACTATTAAGATATTATATATTTGGCAACACGCTAATTTCGCGATATACCTACTCCAATACAGACCTGAGGTATCGAGTACTTTTAAATTATCGTTAGGACAATGTCGTCAGTACTTTTATAGGAAAGTTGTACTGGTACTTCCAATTTCAAATTGTGGGTAAGTATTACTTATTACTTAAAAAATGTACTACAAAATCTTAATATACTTAAAGTACTTGGTGGAAGTACTTACGAATTTTAAATACTTAAGTACTTCTAGATTTAAAAGTCTGGAATGTAGAACGTATAAGACTATAAGACATTTCACCAAAAAATCATATCTACGAAATAAGCACAGTTCAGAATTTAATATTGGGCACTGTGATTGCAAAAAAGGATGAATTCCAAACAACTTTCTAGTTCTATTAATGTCTAGTTTTATTGTTGAGGCCAGCTTTAACGATTTTGAGGATTAAAGCTTGACAGAATTTAAAAAATACCTATCTAGGCATGTTTTAACAGTCACAAAAAAGACAAGATTTACTTCAAAAATACCTACTGTTAAAATATTCTCAAAAATGCCTAACTTACAATGTTACTTAATATAATAAAGAAATATGGGATTCTTTGGTATATAAATTTTAGCTAGAGCTTTGGTAACTAATAACTTCTTGGGTTGGGGTCCTTATAAAACGAACAACACACGTTTTTTGCAGTCATTCAAAGTTTAAGTACATATATATTATTATCATTATCATAATAGTTATTGCAAACTAAAATATCTCGAAAGTATTAAATATGTTAAAACTCAAAAACGTAGCTGTCAAAAATAATTTACTTTTATTTATTTTTTTTTAAGTGTTTATTATAAAATATAATTTTAATAGTGTCGTTTACTTCTCCAAATGTCACTTTTGGATATTCGTATACTACAAAATATAATATTCTTACGAATGTAATTTGTAAAAAGTCACTAAAAAGTGAGAAATAAAATAGTAAAAAAATATTAGAACCGACTTAAAAAAAAATCGTTTTTATTTATTCTTTAAATATAGACAATTTGAAATCGGCGCCCAAATGATGATTAATCTGTAATAATTTATATCAAAAAATTATACATATACACGTATTACCTATACTCGGTAGTAATCTTAAACTTCTAACGTAATACAGATTTTAATGTTATTCAGAGAGGGTCACGTCACTATTTGGAAGTCGAACTACCGTGTAAATTTGGCCACTGCTGGGGTTGGAGTTGTTTATAGTTTACATTTAGTTTACCTAGGTGTATCTTCTATAACACGGTCGTCAATAAAATCTGCATGCACTAACCTAACCAACAGTTGGAAGGTCCCCAAAATATTTCTGCGCATGTGTCGAAATGCGAATTCGTTATTGGTCTGTTTGCATATTTATAAATGTCCCAGAGGAACTCAATATCGCCATTTGACTTCGGGCTCAGCGATTGGATGGAAATAGCAGTTTGTGCTTACGCAGTTCCACAAAGGGACCCTGAGAGCAAGTGCAAGGCTAGCTATATATTTGGTTTATATGTAATGTAATAAAAATTATAACAACTATATTTTGTAATGGCTGGGTGAGCTTGCTTTGGGCGTCCACTTCAAAATGTCTATATTTAAGGAATAAAATAAAGTATTGTTTTTTACTTTTAAGCGGTTTTTTTTAAGTCGGTTCTATTTTTTTATATATTTTTAACACTATTTCAAAGTCAACAGATTTTTGGTCAAAAGTCAGTTAATTTACTAGTTTTTTAGCTAGGTCGCGAACAGACAGGCAGACAGACTGACCGACAGACCGAGAAAACATGTTTTTCGTCATCTGAGGACTGGTAAAGTAGAGATCTGAAAAAATGTCGGAGGGTGATTTTTTCGCTATTACAATACTTCCCTTTACGAGGAGAGTTAAAACGTTTTTTTTAACACTACAGTTGAGACATTGCAGTAATTATATAAAGTAGGAAGTAAATTGATTCTTATTGACAGTCATCCATGATACAACATGTATTTGTTGCATCATGATATCCATCTGCAATGGTCATAACATGCAGAGTTACTATGAGAAAAACATTCAGAGCAGCATAAAACCATGGTGAAAATTTGACGAGATAATAATAAATCCAAATAATACGACTACTGTCATTAATAATAATAATAATAGTATTACATTCAAATTTTTTTATTCAACATACATACAAAAACAACGTATACGTCTAATTAATCTATTGTCGATTTGACTGAAATGTAATACTGAATCATATTTGCTTTCACTTTTTCAGTATTTCCATTTTTTATATCTGGTTTTCGTCAAATATCTTAAACCGAAAAAAAAATTAAAGGTATACCTTATCTCAAATTAAGGAACAGTCAAACAAGAGATATGTTTAAATATTACTGGTTTATTGTGTCGTGTTATTAACTGTTTATGAGTATAAAATACACTTTAAAACCTCTCATGACCGTGGCATAGATAGATGATTATCATTTATAACCTTTCAACTAATGCTACTTAAGATTGAATAAATTGCCATAAACTACATTGTGTTAATGACAATTGGTTGCAAAAAATGCGTAGGTCATTAACTAGGTACAATCTTGTTTTTATTTGAGTGTTTAGAGAAGTAGTCTATTGATTTAAGGTGCTAATAACTGCTGAAACAATTTACGCACTGTTCCAGTATTTCAAACTTTCGCTTAGTAATACAATTCTAGAATGAAATAAGTGTAATCCTTTGAAAACAATTCAAAAATTACCAGTTGCTGTGTATATTATATTACAATTATAGTCACAGCTCACAGCCAAATTATAGACATTTGGGCTTGCATAGTGTTTGTAAGTTATATTTTCCTAAGAACCTTTCGAGTATATTTGTTTTTTTTTTCACAAAAGGCCATTGATTTTATTTACATACACCCTCTTCTCACACACCCGTTGGTACAATTTCTTCCATAGTCCTGTAATGGATTGCTACAAGTTTAAAGTCCTTTAACAAGAATTTCGTTATCACGCGCCTGACAATTTGCATTATTTGTGTAAATTATCTACCAAATAGCAGTATCCAATACTTGGTTAAATACTTAGCTAAAGACACATTATTTTAAATGCTATAAGGGAACCTCTATTTTTGCAGCCTTTGACCAAAATCTCTTGCATCACTTTACAGGAACAACTACTGACTATCGATGCATTGCTTAACTATTTAGTTGACTATAAATTGTACTGAAAATTTTGAGTTGTCGTAGGGAAAGTAGTATATAGTATATATATATATATATAGGTATATATGATATTTTCTTGGACCTTCTAGTTTATATATTTAATTTTTATTTTCTTGGGTTAGGGTCCTTATAAAAAATCACCTTCCGACTAAACTAATTGACTTTTGACCAAAAATTGAGTTCATATGAGGATGACCTAGCAACATTTTGATAAAAATCCAAAATAGGGAAACAAAACGGCGATCTAGTGAAATATTAAAAAATATTACTAAAAAACTGGTTACTGAATTTTCCTCAAATTTTGCACAAAAATCAACTATTAAAATTTTGGTACCAATCCAAAATGGCGGCTTAATAAAATATTTAAAATTCAGCCTGAAAAAAATACCTAAAGGATTGCTTTCAAATTGTGTACAATAATTAACTGTGGTATAGAGATAAACTGGTAAAATTGTGGTAAGAATTCAAGATGGCGGAATAAAATGGCGGCCAAATAAAATGTTTGTAATCGTGAAATTGAGGTAAACTGATAAAGATGTGTTATGCATTCAAGATGACAAAACAAAATGGCGGCCAAATAAAATGTTTAAAAATCCATAATCAATTATTCAGCTGACGTTACATTTTACAGAAAAATATAAATGAGATTTAGGGATAAATTGATGCAAATTCAATATATATTAATATATATTTTCACCTGCTTGTTCAAATTGAATAATTAATTTATTATTATTATTACCATCTATTAAATACACATTGATTACAGAAGAAAGAAAATTAGTACTTATAAAAACCCTGTTTGTAATTGTAAAATGACGAGATTTACTGATTTTTTAAATGTTTCTGAATATTTAACAGATATTTGATTTAATCTATTTGTTAACTTTGAAATAATGTTTCATCACGCAAGTAAAATAAAATATATATAAAAAAATAGAACCGAGTTAAACAAAAACCGCTTAAAAGTAAAAAATAATATTTATTTTATTCCTTAAATATAAACATTTTGAAGTCGACGCACCAAGCAGACTCACCCAGCCATTACAAAATATAGCTGATATAATTTTTATTACATTACATATAAACCAAATATATAGCTAGCCTCATATCTTTTAAAACTGATGCCCGAACCACTTGCTCTCAGGGCTCCTTTGTGGAACTGCGTAAGCACAAACTGCTATTTCCATCCAATCGCTGAGCCCGAAGTCAAATGGCATTATTGACTACCTATGGGACATTTATAAATATCCAAACAGACCAATAACGAATTCGCACTTCGGCACATGCCCAGAAATACTTTGAGGGCCTTGCATCTGTTGACTAGGTTAGTACATGCAGATTTTATTGACGGCCGTGTTATAGAAGATACACCTAGGTAAACTAAATGTAAACTATGAAACACCTCCAACCTCAGCAGCGGCTAAATTTACTCGGTAGATCGACTTCCAAATAGTGACGTGACCCTCTCTGAATAACATTAAAATCTGTATTAGGTTAGAAGTTTAAGGTTACTACCGAGTATAGGTAATACGTGTATACGTATATTTTTTTGATATAAATTATTACAGATTAATCTATATTTAAAGAATAAATAAAATATTATTTTACCTTTTAGCGATTTTTTTTTAAGTCGGTTTTAATATTTTTTTAATATTTTATTTCTCACTTTTTAGTGACTTTTTACAAGTTAAATTCTTAAGAATATTATAATTTGTAGTATATGTATATCCAAAAGGACGAATAGAGAAGTAAACGACACTATTATATTTTATAATAAATACTTAAGAAAAATAAATAAAAGTAAATTATTTTTGACAGCTACGTTTTTTGAGTTTTAACATATTTAATACTTTCGAGATACTTTAGTTTGCAGTAACTATTATGCTAATGATAATAATATATATATGTACTTAAACCTAATTTAACTCGTCCTTACCAAATACTAATTTATTAACTTGAAAATTTGATCTGAAGACTTATAAATTAATAAAATTACAAAACGGAATAGCAAAACAGGTATCTTTTAGCAAATGGGGTTTTATGTCTGTTATAGACCTCGATGCTTTAGTTTAAAAATGTAAATTTAATTACAAAACTCGCTGCCTTTATCGCCTTTATACCTATGTTTTTTTAAATACTATTATTAAAAAAAAACGGGTGAACGGATTTCAAATCAAAACGTATGGGACCACCAAGAAGAAGTCTACCACAGTGGGCAGAAAATTGTTATTAACAAATAATTGTGTCAATTTTTAAAAAAGCAATATTTGCAAAACTAACTAATAAACAAAGAAAAAAATGAATTTTCGCGATTTTTGAACGCTAATAACTTTTGACTGGATACATTTTTTTCGATGCTATACGTAACAATTACGTTTTAATTGTGTAATTCGGTTATAAATAAATAGCTTTCGACCACTTATTTACACACGCCGTCATGTGTGGCGCGCATAAGGAAGCCTACTCTCAGGCGTCTCACGCGGCCGAGAGCATATAGTTCAGAATTACTATTTGCACGTAGAACAAATATTTTCCTGATAAATAATGAAATTTTGAGGAACAATCTTGTCAGAAGTATAGCATAGAAAAAAATATACATTGTTCAGGATTGTGCTTCTTTTTACATGAATTCTTTTCACATATGAACAAAATTTACATTAAGGTATACCTTAAAAATTGCATCGACATGATTTTGTACTGCAAGCACAATTACATGCAGCTATTAATTCATCTGCCGGAGGAATAAGAGTATTAACTTTTTCTGGCATTAAAAGATAGATCATCTTGTAGGATAAACCCAAATGAAGTAGGGTCTAATGTATCCATATGTAAGGTCAAACAATGTATCTGGACAAATACAACGTAAAATGCCCTGAGAATATACAATCGAATGTAATTGGACGTTGGAGGCAAATCTTCTTCAGTGAACATTTAATTCTTAAATCGTAAAATGATTTGTAATTTACGCTTTTATCAACTAAATATTCTTCCGCCTTTTTCACACTTTCTTCTACTGTTAATTCAGAACAATCTGTAAAAAAATCAATAACAAAAATGTTATAGTATATAAAAAAGTAGTTTTACTTTTAGCCAAACTTTCCAGATGGTTTCCAGGGGCTCAAAATACACAAAAAAACTTTGGTAGATCCGTAAACATTAAAGAGGTGATTGGGACGACCGCTTTGGGCCCTACACAATTTTCCATCTTGTATCGAAAAAGCTATTTAGTCTGTAACTAAAAATGTAATTAAATTGCTTATTCTACTCAATGTACTAATCATACTAGTATTGCAAGTGGATATTAATCAGTTTTGGTATTAATTTTTTTTCTTTACTGCAGACACCAGGTTTCTAAGAAACTTATCTGAACAAATAGAATCTTTTAGATGTTTTCTTGACCAAACTCGAGGCAACATTTTCATATATCTTTTTTTGGGCCAGCTTTCCTCATAAATAAGTAGGAGTTTATTACAAAGATTATCCGTGTATAAGAGAGTCGGGATACTAAATCGAATGCTTTCGCTAATAATTTGAATGTTCCCAACTTCTTCGTGTCAAAACCACAGCTTACTTACAACAGCTAAATTACTCTCGCTGAAATAAAAAGTTCGCGCATGGGGTCCTGCGCTTCTCGTCTTAGGATCCAGACCGTCTACTTCGATTCTAGTCTTTCGCCGGAACAGTCGATTGGACAGAGCCGTATTTTGTATTTGTTTGCAGTTGTGAGTGTAGTGCTTAAGATGAGTAGTGTGAAACGTTGTGCAGCGTTAAGGTGTATTAACAATTCAAAAAACTGTCCTACGGACGTCAAAAGGTTTGTAACATTTTATTTGTGTATATATCATACTATTTCTTTACGAAGTTTGATATAGAACTTAATTATTTATGTTTTTTTTAAACTTTAAACACTCTTGAGGTGTTTTTTATAAAAAGCCTGTACATTATTATTTCGTTCTCTAATAATTTTTTGCATATTAAAGAAAAGTATATTTAACGTGCCCATATGTTTATTAAATGTATTAATACTATTACACTTAACATAAATAACTTGAGTTGGCTATTTTTGCTTCGGCTGTATATTCCATCAAACTTTTACTAAATTGTTGTACCGGCCGACACATTATCCATTTGGGATTACTCGGTAATATGAATATGTACCTTTTGAATTTCCGCACTTGATTAGACTGAAGGGTCGGCGAATTTGTCTAAGATATTCCAAGTACTAAAGCCATTAAATTCATTACCTACTGTGTTTATTTTTTATTACATTTTCAAAATTGCCACGATCCGAAAACAAGAAAAGCGTTCAATGAATTAATGCTTTTAAGGTTTGGCTTATTTTTACTTTTCAAATTATTACTAATTTTATTTTGTTTTAGACTTACCAATATAAAAAAGGCAAGAGTGGAATATCATATTTAACCGGTATTGCTTGAAAATAATTTACTGTATATCAGGCACGTTCTTGATAATTATTTTACTTTTAGAGCAAGGATTTGGCTAGTAGCGGCTTCTAGAATGGATTTACTAGACAAGTTAGAAAACATACATGAAAGCTCATATAAACTGTGTGGGAGTCACTTTGAAAACAAAATGTTTTCAAATAAAGCATGCAATAGGTTACATAAAGAAGCAATACCACGCTTATTTCCTACACTAGAAGGTTCTTCACATTCAGCAGAGGAGCCAATGGTTCTTGAAACAACTGATCAAGGTAAAATAGAAAACAATGTATAAAAATATAAATCTGATTTCATTATAAAGTTCGTAGGCGGCAAATTTTAATATAATCTGCGGTTACTTTCTTGTGAAATCTTTGGTTTTTAATTTAAGAGAGCTATCGCGAATAATGGGGCTATAGTTCAATAATTTTATTGAGTTGAGAACAAAGCTGACCAAATATCGTCTAAATATTTAACACATTAATGTCCTCAGCTCAAAAAATGAATGTTAGTATAGTGGAAGTTCTACTCAATAATTTCTGTTTAGCGAAACATTCTTCGCCAGGATCTTACAATGTTATTTTTATTCGGTTTTAAGAATAAACTTTATCAAACAGCTTTGATTTAACGAAAATAACGCCTTCAAATATGGACCTATTTACATATTTAAACTTTATTGCAGCCGTGCGCCGCGCCGGCTGGTCGTAAAGATTATTTGCAATAGGTTGGTACGGTAATAAATACCATTTTTTATGCTTAGGGTTTTTCCTATTACGGCATAAATCTCATTGCTTGTTTAAAAGCGAAATAATCCGAAGCCCCAAAATTTTGATTCAATTTTTAGTTTAGAGTTGGTCTCGGTATTCGCTTGCATTTGAGAGTTTTGAGACAGCAAGAAAATCACTACAATTTAAAAACGGAGCCTAGGAAAGACATTTTATTTATTTCATTGAGTGTGAGGGGTTTTATGAAAAGAAATCGTATATTGTGTAACATATGCATGAAGCCAACTTTTATACAAGAATGTAATATTTGCGGCCCTAGCTGAAGCCGCAATATCACATAAGGATATAAAAAACTTAACGCACGTGTTGCACACTACTTTTTCTACGACTGTGTTTGTATTGGCGCTTTAATAATGTGCCCAAATATGGCAACGATAGAAGCACGGCCGTCTAATAAAATTATTACCTGTGTCTAAAATTAATGGCGGTAAATTTATTTAATATGAAGCCTGTGCCTAAAGTAAATGCCATAATAAATCGCACGAACTTTAGTTGCCATATGCGTAGATAGAAACATTTTCCGTGGTAGGGTCAAACCGTAGTAATTTTTTTACGGTCCGGTCCTAGAAAAACTATTTTTAAGTGTTCCCAATAAACCAAAATTTAATTAAATTAAATATAAATGTATTTATAATGTTTTTTTTTGTGAATAACAAATATTATGTAATTAAAAAAAATATGTTTTTTTTTAAATTTATTTTAGTGTTTCTATTCTATTTAAAATTTCAAAGTCTAATCTGAGGTCTACTTAATATTATGGTAAGAATAAAATTCATAAATGTTTGGAATTTCTGTTTAGCGACATTTCCGTTTAACGAATTATTTCCGAGTAACTTCTAATTTTGTTTGAAGTTTCACTATATTAAAGTAGTAATTTATACGTTTGTTACTATATTATAATTTTTATAACTAATAGTAAATATTATTTCAATGACATTTTAAGTTCGGTTTTTTTCGATATATTTCATACTAGTTGCTGATGATTATTATTAAAATTCCATTACATCTTGTTTATATACATAGAAAGTTTAAATTTTATTATTGTGAACTAAGGATTTAGCTTAGTAGATAAAATTATTCCAAAAGACTCTCTATGGGTGTCCAAAGAAAATAATTTTTGCAGCTTCGTTGGATAATGTATTGAAATATTCAATTGATTGATATGTTTAAACTAAAATGCCTATTCTTCGACACTGATTAGTGTCATCATCAACACAACAAAAGACAAATCATCCCATTAATAAAGAAAACAATACATTTTTAAGTCATATTTAAAAATATGCAAATACAAAACACACACAAACACAAATTAAAATCGTAAATAATATTAAACATTCAAAAACGGTCACAATCGATTTAAAATTATATAAAACTAGCATTTATAAATATACATTATTTATTATAGAGCAGAATTTTTATCACAATTGTGGATCGTATTTTTAAAATATGCCTTAAATGTTTTTTTTTCTTATTGATGGGATTATTTGCTCTTTGTAGCCTTGAGGACGACACTAATCGGTGTCAAAACGTAGGCATTTTAATTTCAATCTATCAATCAGCTGCCCTGAAAGCTGAAAAACCCATTTTCTTTGTATTACCTTAAGGATGTAAACTAAGAAAATTATCTAAAGGTAATAGACCGACTGTATTTATTTATTTCAAACAAAAGCCTCTAAATATTGATAGAGGTTTACAATCAAAGAAAAAGATAACTGAGCTATATTAATATTGTTTTTTGTATTTTTGTATTTTTGCGTTTTTTATTTTTTATAATATTTCAGGTGAAATTCAGACCGAGTACGAAGAGCCATCAATGTCCGATTCTATAGACGAAACTGCTTCTCTAAGTCCCCAAAGACCTACAGATCGCCCAACTCAGACTACATCTGATATCTCGTCGCATACTCCCAGAAAAAATATTTTAAGAAACAAAATAAAAACTTTACAAAACGAAAATTTTCGTTTAAAACAATATATTAAAAAAATTAAAAGCGAAAGGCCAGAAGGGGACCTTGAAAACATTACACTGGAAGACTACAAAAAGTTAAGTTTTAAATTTTGCCAATCTGAAAATTTAGCCAGATTTATAAATGTCCAAGTTAGCCAAGGCATCAAAAAACCCAAAGGACGAAGATATTCCGATGATTTTAAAAGTTTTTGTTTAGAGCTGTATTTTAATGGACCAAAATTGTACCGGAAAAAGTTAGTTAAAACATTTTCTTTGCCCAGTGTTTCAACTTTACAAAAATTTATTAAGCACATAAGTATAACTCCCGGGCTAAATGATCTGGTCTTTGACACATTGAAAAAAAAATCGATAATTTTTTAGATATGGATAAATCATGTCTACTTTGTATCGATGAAATGAGTATTAAGGGGAATTTATATTATGGAACAGATACTGATAAAATTATTGGGTTTGAAGATTTAGGCGAGGGAAATAGACATTTTAAACCAGCTCTTGCAGCTACAGTTATAATGATAAGAGGAATTCGTACAAATTGGAAGCAACCATTGTCCTACTTTTTAGTAAATTCTACGTGTCCTGGAAAAAAATTAAAGGATATCATATTAAGCGTAATAACAAAATTAAATAATATTAACGTAAAAGTAGTGGGGGTTGTATCTGATATGGGATCAAACAATATTCAGTTATCAAAAAATTTAAATATAACTCCTGAAACGCCATTTTTTTTTCATGAAAATCAAAAAATTGTGTTTTTGATAAGCCGCATTTACTTAAGGCTTTACGCAATAATTTATTAAAGTACAAATTTCTTGTAAATAATGCTATAGTTTCATGGGAATTTATTAAAAAGTTTTATGAACATGATAAGCAGTACTCGTTGCGTGCTGCACCCCGAATAAGTGATTCTCATATTTCACCTAACAATTTTGAAAAAATGAAGGTTAAATATGCGGCACAAATTTTTAGCCATACGGTTGCTTCTGGTTTAAATTTGTATATTAGATTTAACGCACTTCCTCCAGAAGCTGCACCGACGGAGGAGTTTGTAAGAAAAATAAATTATCTGTTTGATATGCTAAATTCTTCATCTACAGTAGGTCCTACCAAATATCAGGAAGCTTATAGGGGAAATGATGACCAAAAAAATTTTTTAAATGAATGTTTCGACCTTTTTAGTAATCTGCGAATATTAAATTGGAAAGGTGAAGATGTAACGGGAACAATAAAATGTGTTAACGGTTGGAAAATTACAATCAATGGTATTATGCACTTGTGGGATATCTTAAAATCAGATGGGATGGAATATCTGTATACAAGGCGAATAAATCAAGACTGTTTGGAAAATTTTTTTGGTTCAGTCAGGCAACAAGCTGGCAATTGTATAAATCCAACTGCTATTCAATTTACCCGCATATTTAGAAAATCCTTTTGCTTAGACCTAATTCATTCGGGTACGGAAAATTGCGAAAATGATGATGACCGAATATTATTAAAGGTGACTGATGTACCAAATATTGAGGTAGATAGTGCTAATTTTAATGTCCAGTCAGAAGATAACATAACATTAGATAATGATTTTCGAAGTTCCGAAATTTTGCAGGCAAATTTTGCAAAATACGTATGCGGGTACTTAATAAAAAAGTGCCTTTCCAGGCACACTTGCGAAACTTGTGAATCTTATGCAAAATCATACAATGAATTAGACGAAACCTCATTATTTTGTTACCTGAAAGCGTACAGTCATACCGAAATCGACCTATTTGGCAGTTTATATATGCCACACCAAAATTTTGTCGACTTTATGACATCTATGGAGATACTATTTCAAAAAAATTTTGAAAATCTTTCATTACAGCCCAATGTGTCTCAGGAATTTGTAAAATTATTTAGTGGTGTACCATATAGACACCCTTGTAAGGATTTTCCACTTAAATACGTAATTACTTTATATGCTAGGTTAAGAATATATTATACATTAAAATATATAAATAGAAATTTTAAAACACCAAATAGAAATCGAAAACTTATAATATGGAAAAATAATTGAACTGTTTGACCATCAGAGTTGGGCAACAATTTGAAAAAAGTAGTTGAGTATAACTACTAACTACTTAAAAGAAAATTATTTTAACTACTAACTACTAAGTAGTATAGTATACTTAAATTTTCAACCACGTTTGTATTTATACTAGTTCAAACTTTTATTATATTTGATTTTTGTGTAAAATTTGTATAGGTACTTTCTTTAATTGATTTTTTAAACAATTTGTTATCCTAATATTTCATTTCCATGTGACACTTTATTTTTGTTTACAAAATAATATTATTAGATCTTATTTTTTAAAAGCTAGCAAAACGTGCCCTGGTGTCTGCTTATAAAGGCTTTTTGTTTAACTGGTATACAATAAATGTATTATTATTGTATTATTATAATAATATACCGTTTGTATTTAAAGTGAGTAGTTAACTACTTCTTTAACAATTTTTTAGAGTATTTCAAAGAAATTAAAAGTATTTGAGTATAATTACTTTAAAATGGAAAGTATTTTGAGTACTACTACTTTTTCTATAAAAGTACTACGTAGTTAAAATATTTTAGTAGTTTACTGCGCCCAGCCCTGTTGACCATTTTTTACTATTATGCTTATTTATTGTTTGCTGTTATTTTGTTAAACTTTTATGTTCTGAATTTTGCGTGTTACCAATGAAATTTAACTTTATTCCATTAGTTTTAAGACAATTTTGTAAGGAGTCATAATTTGTTATCTATTCACATAGAGTTTATTTTCAAATTTGTAATTAAGTCATATGCTACCATAAGTTATATGTTAAACATTAAAATAAATAAATTTAGGAAACTTCTATTTATGTAAAAATATATGTAATAAAAATAAATTAACCATTGAGTCAGATTTTGTTTCTTTTTCCATATGGTAGGTTTCCACTATTTTTAATCATTTTTATGTTGTATGTTAGCAGAATAGAAAATTTACATTCTAAAAACATCTAATACGGTCCCTGTCGTCAAACCCGTTCGGATGGCTTCTCGAAATGCTGCTCAACGACGAACTAGCAAGGACACATGCACTTGAATTGACTTTTATAGAACAAAGTGCCGACAAGAGAGTAATTTAGCTGTACTATCTAAGCTGTGTCAAAACGTTTCAATAGAGAAATATTGAAACGCTATGTCTCCTACGCTAACCTGAACGAACTTTCTAAATTTTGGTTCACGCGAAATCAAATGTGACTTCATTAACGTTCCCGCTAACTAATATAAGTTATTTATATGTTTTTCGTCGAGAATCTTGGTAGCGCAGTGGTAAGGTTCTCAGCCCGCGTTGCATTGCTTGTGGGTTCGAATCCCGAAAAAGATGAAAATTTTTATTTTAACAAAATTTGTAATTAATAAAAATTTGGATTTTTAAAGTCAGATTAGGTTAGGATTGGTTAGGTTTGCTGTAAAGAAAGCGCGCGGTAGTGCACCAACAGAATTCCGAGTTTATATTAAAACAAGGATTTTTTTAATAAAATCTATATTGTTAAGTGAATTAGATTAGTAGTCTGTCATTCACAATTCTTATTTAATGTGAACCGACTTTTCATTCCCGTTAGCGTGGAAGGAGCAACGGCCATATTGTAAACGGAATAACTACCATATAATTTAGATATAAAAATGAAAGTTATAAACTACATATAACATCTTGTTTTCCATTTTGTTAAGCATTTTGTTATTCTTATTTAATATAAGTAAATCAATCAACAAGATCATTTTTATCCTTTAAACTCTTTAAAATATTTTTATGAATGTTTAAAATGTTTAATGGATTTATATAAATCCTGTGATCGGCACCAGAATTGTTTCACGTTTATGATATTTCCAGTGGAATGCTGGTATTTAAGTTCAATACCAACCTTTATTAAACCGATTAAGTTCTTTACGTCTAGTGAACAAATAGCGTTTCTCTCATGTAAACACAGGGATAAGGAATTATATATACACCTATGAAATTGTACTTATGTTAGATTATTATATCTTTTAACTGATTGCTTAATATCTTCAGTGCAGTAGATCTATAGTAGTTTATCTATTTCCGATAATAAATAGTTCATTGCTTTTGTTCTAAATGGTGGTGAGATTTGCATTTGAGTATCTATAGCCATGCATTGATTTTTGTGTATGTACCTAATCTCCTAATGTCTGAAAACACTCTTCCAACGTGAAAAATATTTCAACTTAATTTCAATTTATTTTAACTAACCAGAACTATTCTATTTTACTATAATTTCTCCCGGACTACTATGCTTATTTACTTTATAGCCCCGAACTTATTTGCACAGTGTGTACTACATACGATAAACGAGGTATTCTGCTTTCTTGGAGGTGGCTTAGCATCCTCCACTCCCGCTGTCTACATAAAGTTTGGTGCTCGAATCTGAGGCTATGAAAATAATGCAAATATCTATGGAAACGGTGCATTACTCATTGGTGAAGGGCTAAAACTCTACATATCCATAGAAAAGGTCTGCTTTTGACAAACTTCCACTTTCATCGGGGCTTCAGATCCGTGCGGCGTACTATACTGGATACACTGAAGCCCGAACGTTGAGCTTTCCGCGAAGAATATGAGCGTGCCAGTACTGAATAAGTCGTTATACTGAACACTCGCTCTCTCACCCGTAGCACAATTTTCGTTTACGCGAAGTTTGGCATGTTGTTTAGAAAGAACCATGACCATGAAATGTAATGGTGGATAATACCATGGTCCATTTATTAAATCAAACGCACGTTTTGATTTTCACCTTTATTTATTTCTACTTCAATTCCTCAAGTAAATTCTAACTACAGCGGTACATTTAATGGCCGCTTGTTCGCTCTAAAGTGCAGGAAGGATTGACGGGCCACGTAAAAGCATGATATGAATGATTCTGCTTTACATGCACGATATTATGGCAGTTAGAATATTGTATTTGGTTAGCTAAATCAAGGCTAATCTTGGTTTGCTAGCAGTAATGGTTTTAGCAACCCCAATGGCTGTATTACAAGTAGTGTATTTTTATTAGCTGACTAGTACCACTTTAACAAGACTGTGACGTTTCTGTTTCCTGCTTAGAATAAACTGGAAATTTGTCTTTCAACTGTGTAGGGCTACAAGAAAGTGACCTTTTATTAATACTCAAAAAAATTTTGGTTTAGATTAAATATTTTTTACAATCACATACATTTATTTTAATTTATGAACTTTTCTAACTTTAAAATTATTGAATAAGTTAGTTTTAAGCACATAAATAACACATTCGATTTCTTAGTAGTATTTTAAATTTAGAAGTCCGACATGTTTTAGATCCGGTGCAGTTTTAACAAGTATTTAGTTATGCTAGAGGTTTGTCAGTAGAATCATAATTATTTGCATCTTCATTCAGGATGTAAATCGTGTTTTTACCTCGCAATATCTCTTTGCTGCGGATTTATTATATACATCGTCCTTTTTATCAGTGGTAAGAGATTGCACTACTTTTGTGAATTTCATTTAGTGTAATTTATTCAGATTACATTTACATATGTTTCAAATATAATTTTTATTAAAATATTACATTTCGTGTATTTATTTCAAGGCACGCAAGTATTTAAAAACTATTCTAACTAGAAACAATAATCTGAAGACCTATAGAAAAAGCCCTATCAAAGCGCTATAGTTGTCTGTTAAAGATAAAAGGCTATTATTGGTGTAATCATAGTTAATCTTAGCGCGGTTTGGAATAGTGTCCCTATTCATCCTTTGGACATTTAGGAAGGAAATTAATTCATTTGATTTATTTCTCATTAGGAATTTAAATTTTTGAGTTGTTGGTTTAGATGGCTCAGAAATATAAGATTGTCCTGTATATGGAACCAAATCACAAAAGTACCATCTACATATCTGAACCAATGTTTTGGTTGGGTGTTTGGTTTTAGTAAAGTTATTCGGTATACCACAGGTGTTCCATGGCTGTCCCTGAGTTTTTTAAAATATGAGAAAAGCTAATGTCAGACAAGGTTCAATTGTGTCTATAAGAATGATATTAATTGTATTATATTTAATGAAATATGTGATATAAAACACATTCGAACATTCGTTTGTATTGATCATAGATCAAAACCCACCAAAACAGATTTAGATGGTTTGTTTTAAGTTTTTCCACAAAAAGTGCAGAATTTTTTATAAATTAATCAGTATATTTAAATTACGTATTAAGACAATTTGAGTGATACATAGTTTTTATGTGATCGATCGGTCGAAGTGAGTATATTTGAGTACTTGTTCCTCTGGGGTACGTGGGCGAAACACAACGCTTCATATCTAGTAGACTTAGAGGACAGGAATGAGGTATTAAAAATAAACAAAGTATTTAATCTGCTCTAGCCGAACACCAGCATTTCACTAAACCTATCACAAATGTAGAAAAATTAAATAATCCTCAAGAAAGTATATTTCATTTTTTAATTACACAAAAAATTTTAATATAGATACGATCGATCTATAATATACTAGGAAACCGATCTTGTATTTGCGATTTAGTACGCACAATCGAGTATAAATGTCAGCCTAACTCGCAGAGACAGCATTTAGTGCTTTAACTTCGTGTTGTACAGATCTCTGAAGATGCTTAGTGCAATCAAAGGGGAAATGTCAAGAACGATGATTTCTTAATTGAACGAATTCGTGAAAGTCTTCATTTTATGCAATTTATTAATTATTAAAAATATGTATTAAAAATCAGCCTTTTATAAAAAGTTGGCTAGCTATTTTAATTTTTTTATTATATTAACGTTTGTTAAAGAAACGCTGCTTTTAGTTCGACCAGGGGCAGGTAATTTTAAATATAAAATATAAGTAATAATTGTAAGTCATTCGGATGAGTCGACAAATATATAATACAAAATAACGTTACTAAAATACAGAAATTAACATTAAAAAAAATCTAATCACAATCTAATTCAAACTCACCGTTACGATGTTTAACCCAAATCCTGTAATATACAGGGTCCAGCTTGGCACTGTCGATTCGTGAAAGGGATGTCGTATACTCTCATCGTCACAGAAAAATCCTCTGTGAAAGGGATTTCCCCAGAGATATAGGAACAATATGGGCCACCCCACTAAAATCAATAAACACAATGAATATATGTCACGCACCATAAATAAAGGACAACAAAAGACTTAGTACGTGTGGTAAATGAGCATTTTACAGGGTTTGTTACGACGTGAGATTTATATTGCATAGTCTTCGTATGTTTTACATATAGTAATTCCGAGAGTAATTCATTAGAATAATTTGCACGAGACTTATTTCTCTCTGGAATAATTTACTTTTAATTATTTTATTCGCACATAAATTAGTTCCAAATAGAAGGCAATACGAAATCAGTAGCAAGTATAAGTAGCATTAAAGAAAATTATAAACTCATTTTTTTTCTGTTATTACAATTTTGTTTTACTATAACAGTGTTGCTAGATCTTCTTGGATGTAAATGAATCTTTTCTATAAATCATAGCCTAGGTTGTAACATATGAATTAAATAAAAAATTGCTTTGCAGTCAGATTGACATATGGTTTTACATATATCGTCCCAATGAATCAAAATATGTACACGTATATAGGGTGTATCATTTATAAATCAAAAGTCAGTACGAGAATTTCGGAAATAAAGGAAGATATGGCAATGATGTCATGAGCCACTTATTTGTAGATCCCGGTATATGTGGAGAAAAAAAGTGTTGACTCAAAAGTAATCTTTTTTTAAGTAAAATCATCAACTGGTTACCTTAACTAAGTTAAAAAGATATTATTATAGTACAATTTAGTAATTTAGCATAAACTGAAGAAGGTAAAATACCTATTAATTTCGTCATGCAATGTTTCAAAAAAAAACTTCCAAGTGGCCTGTTCACTGATTTGGTTAAATTTGACTAAGACAAATCAAACTTTTTTATGTTTAGACAGACCATGAAGAACTTAGTGAGGCTAAGAACCATGCAACCTTACATTAAACCGTGGTTTCCTTACGCTTGAATTGCACGGCGTGTAGGGCATACTATTGTAATTTTCGCGAACGAATCTTTTTGAACGAATCAGTTAGCTGAACGATTCAAATAACTGATTCACTTTGTAAAGATCCGAATCTCGTTCATCTGGCTTTAGAGCTGAAGCGTTCGCGGACGAACGAATTTTTTTAACAAAATCAGTTCGATTCAAATAATTAACTCACTTTGTGAAGTTCCGAATCTCGTTCATCTGGGTATTTGGGAGTTTGGGGGGGAACAGTCGAAAAAATCGATAGCAGTGGCTTGTAAACGAATTTTATGTAGTTCGCATCACTTCGGTAATGTAACTAAACGGGATTCAGTAAACCACCGGTTTAAGTTTATGTCGGAGTTAAATAACCTTTACAGCAGGTTAGTTATGACATTGGGTTATTGATATTTAATTAAATCTACCCGGAATTGGCTTTTTACTATATATAGAAGATAATAAAAAATGATATTTGCTTATTTGAAAAAGATATATATATATATATATATATATATATATATATATCTATATATATATATACATATAGAAATATATATATATATATATATATATATATATATATATATATATATATATATATATATATATATATATATATATAATAGGAGTGTAATATTTGTATACATTAATTAACCGTATGCCTTGACATACAATTCCTAAATAATCATAATTAGTGATCATGTAAACTTTCGAAAAACTGTAAAACTTTTTGAAATAAATATATATTTATGTTATGTTTATATTATTATCCAAAATTCAACGGTTAAAAATTTCAATTACAAATCAAAAGTTTTCTCTTTTTTTAGTTTTTAGTTGATTTTCATTACTCACAAATGTTCGATATCACAGCGTTAAATACGCAAGGAGACGAGTAACGTATTACCGTTACTGGAAATCTTATTTTCTTGGGTCTAGTCCTTAACCTTAACCCAAGAAAATAAGATTTCCAAGTATACATTATAAATATATGGTTAAAGAAAAATCCCATATATATATATATATATATATATATATATATATATATATATATACATATATGTTTTTTTTTTATATAAGGGCGTAGGGATAGCACGCTACCCACAAGTGGTCCCCCTGAAACTTCAAGCCTTCATCCTGGAACCGCTTCCGCATTACTTCGGGATGAGGCTTTGTCTAGCCATATCCTTACCTTAGGGGTTCAGGGGCTCTGCTTTTTGGTCCAGTTTCATTATTATTTTTCATTTTTGCTACTTACATTTATTCAGCGTCTACTCTTCCTCTCCTTCGTTTCAATTATATTTCGAATTGTTTGATAAGCTTCCTTCCATGTTATTTCACCTTCAGTCAAAGCCGTCAACATATTAGTTTCATTAAAATTGCTACCTGTGTTTTGAAGAAACTTTACCCTTACTTGCTCCCATCTAGGGCATGTAAAAAGCGTGTGATTCACATCGTCCACATGCTAACAATAGGGACATCGGAAAGACTCCGATCTCCTGCGGTCGAACAGGAACACTGTATTAGGAAGTAGTCGACTTCTCCATATGGTCTAAGCCACTTTTGAATGTTGGGTATTAATCGGTAGGTCCAACGTCCATACTCTCCATTATCCCACTTTAATTGCCAGCTGTTCATAAGGTTTTCCCTAGCTCTTACTTTTTCCATACCCATGTAACTCTGTCTTCTTTCCCTGATTTGGAGGTCTATAGGAGGATTTCCCGCAATAACTCCCACTCCTTCCGCACTCACCGTCCGGTATGCACTACACACCCTGAGGGACATTGTTCGTTGAAGTCGAACAAGCTTTTGGGTCGTCTTTTCTGTAATAGTATGCCAGGTTGGTGAGCCATAAAGGAGCTGGGAGTGAACTACGCTGAACAAAATCCGTCTCTAGCCCGGCCTAGGTTCGCCAATGTTGGGCATGAAGTTTATTAGCGCTCTAACTGTTCTTTCCGCCTTCTGGATTGTTTTATTGACGTGCTCGGAAAAGGTCAGCTTAGTATCGAGCCAAATCCCAAGATATTTAACTGTCTTACTGATCCCAATATATATACATATATACATACATACATATATATATATATAACTATATATATATATATATATATATATATATATATATATATATATATATATATATATATCAACTAGGGATTTTTCTTTAACCATATGGAAATCTTATTTTCTTGGGTTTGGGACCAATTCAACTTATCATCTCAAGCGATTGACATCTACAGTCCTACAGTCTAGCTGCACGCGCAAAACTAACAAAGCAATCGTTCATTCGACCGAATCGTATTCAACGAATACTTTGAGTGAGTCAATTCATATGAACTGAATCATCAAAGTGATTCAGATTTGCCATCTTTGATAGAGAGACAGTCGCTTGGCGTGTGATTTGACGCGCCACGCACCATGAGACGATGTGGCGTAACAAACTTCACGCTGCGTGTTTGGTTCCGTCAATCGATTGTAAATTCGCCGCACTGCGGGGTGACTTGTGTCACCTTCAGCTGAAATTTATTTTGAAAACTTAAAGGGCTGTGTATACGTGCGGAATTAAAGAAACAAGAAAATATGCCGGTATATCGTGTATAATCTCCAAGTCAATTATCATAGCAAAGCGCTTTCGACTAATTAGTCATACTACCTGCAAATAAGTATATTGACTAATGAAACCTTCAATTTTAACCCTTCGTCAGGAGCAATGGGAAAATCACGAGTTGAGGCGCAATGAATCCACATGCAACACAAATAAACGAAACAGCAAAAAATGTGATATATTGATATTAACTCCTAATATTTAAACAAAGTAAAACATTTACTTCTTATAAATGAAACACAGACAAGGCGATATAAAAAAAAACTAATCGGAATTTTTCGCATCAGCTTGATTGCCATCGAAATTTGTTTTGCAGCAAATTGCACATACGATAAAAATTTGCTACATAATCTGCAAAAATGTTTCGAGTACTATACTTGTTTTTTATTTTGTGCGCAAGGTGCACACCGTTTTCTTTTATCTGACGATGTGAAGACCTCAGGTTCTTCAGAGGCTTCTGTTTCAAACGCTTTTGAATTTATGTAGTTTTTGTTGCAGATGCGATGGAATTTGATACTAACGTAGAATCTTTTTGAAAACCTAACAAACTTGTTCTCAGGTCTACCTTTAGCTGAAACAAATTCAGGCGGAAGTTGACGTTTGTTTTTTTACAATACCAACGTAAGACGGGCTTTTAAATTAAAGAAATGTAAGCAGTTCCATATCGGTTCCAGTTATCAGCGGTTATGTTATGGCCAATGCAATAAATAGGTTCTGCCAGTCTTTTGACAATATCAGTAGATTTAAACCTTGCTTTAAATAGACCCTCCGGCTCCGGGTATATTTCCAAATTGAAAGAATATCAGACTCTTGCATCCACTAACGAAAATATTTTTAAGCCACATTTATTTGGTTTAGAGGAGAAATATTGCCTAAAGGAACACCTCCTCTAAAACCAGCAAATATCTCAACACCTGCAACATTTTTACCAGGCGAGTAATTTATTTTTCAACATAACTCGTAAACACTTCGCGGATAGCCGCAAGTTTGTCAAATCTTTTTCGTTCTAGGTGAGTTGTTCTGTCACGTATACACCGAAGAAGAAACTGCAACTATTTTAAATTCGTATCTAGGCGAAACATTTCCACTCCATAGATATCATCTCCCCCCCTAACTCTTCTAGGCTTGGTCAGTTGCTGTGTGGCAAGCCTGCAAGATATATACAAACGTCTTTATTTCGATATAGTCTGTAAATCTAGTATCTCGTTCACGAGTGTAATTTGCTCGAATTGTTGCAATATCCTCATTTATGTAATCACCGATCTATCTGAAGATGGGGGTAGACTTTCCCCCGAAACGTCCAAAAAGTAGATACTTTTCACTATCGTTTCTCAGGTACCTATTTATTTTTGTTTAAGGTAGAAAACTGATAAATACTTTTAAAGAAAAGAGGTGGGGAGTTTGGATAGGAAAAGGAACAGGAAAAGTGGGTGACAAAAGTTGCCCGACGAGAATCGAGGTAGGAACATCTCAGAATTTCAAGAGCAAGCAGTTCTAAGTAGAAAACAATCTTTACGAACGTTTTATTGAGATTAACTTTTGTGTTGAGACAATTTGGGTTTTACTTAACTCCATTGTGGATCACTAGATCTTCAAGAAAATCAAGCCTCATAAAATTTATTGAATGAACAATAACTAAAAGCGTAAAATTATTATCAGGATCAAATATATGTTTACTAGACTGAATATGATTATCAAATGGTGACTTATTAGGGTTATTAATGTGTTCATTAATTCGAACTGACAAAGGTCTGCAGGTTCTTTCTATGCATGCGACGTTATTTAGTTGCTTTTTAGCAGTTTATAATGTCAACATATCGTACACAAACGATTTAATTTGAACATTTTTAACTATTAATGAACAAGAAGAAGGAATTTGGATTCCCAGGATTATAAAGACCAAAATGTTGTATTTTGGGTGCGAATCACACGTTTATATATTAAAAAAACAATAAACGAACTGAATGAAAAAATGAAGAAGGGGTGCACACATTCCGAAAATTGCACTCTCCACCACCGTTTTTTCTCTCCTTTTTTTCGGAATCATGCTTTTTACTGTTTAACAAGATACAAGCTGCAAGGTAATCAATCATCCGTTGTGGAAGCATCGATATTTTTAAATGAGAAAAAGGTCCTGTCTACACGTGGCGCGAACTCTAATGGGCGGTACGAAACTTATCAATCTACAGGTTATCAGATTGCGATGCGTATCCACCCATCACTCATTACTCCGCACTCAACAGGCTAGGCGCGTCTCTTCACATGCCTGGTAATGCCGCCATAAGTTACTTTACACCCTGTATTACAAGTCTATATTTTCTGTTGACGTTCTCCATATACCCGAAACGGTTCCTTTACTGAGAACGCAGCAATATAGTCAATTTTTAATATTTGCCTACACTCCTCATGATATTAGAAGTCAAATTTAGAATTTATCTCAAAAATATTTTTGTAGAAAAGGTTTTTGGTTTCCTTTACCAATGCGCCCTCTACCTCTAGGAATTTGCAAGTATGCTACATTTGACTCAGTTTCATTTTGACTAACTAACGTATCGATATATTTAAGAAATTTAGAAAGCTTTTTCTCAAATATTGCCCTTTAGTGATCAACCCGAAAAATAATAAGTGAATTTTTAATACTTTCTCTCTCCTCTCCTTTATCTGATGGTACTGATTGACAAGTGTGTGTAATTCATTCGAAACAATATAACGTTGACCGGCATTTGGTGTACTTATTTCATTTACCTAACTTAAAAGACAATTCAAGCTTTGCTAGAAAAAGTGAAGAAATTCAACAACTTTTCTCAGCTGAAGGCAAAAGAGATTGGGAGATTTCATTTAAAAATGTCAAGGAAGTGCACCAAATATATCATTTTTTCAGAGAAAGCTCTGTAGTCTATCGGCCAATCAAAAATAAACAATAATTTTTTATTTGGTTAGCAACGTTTGAAATATGATGGCCTCGTCTCAGTGAGGCCAAGTTTGTTAAATGCGATCAATAATTTATAATTGTGGGTAGTTCTTAAATTTAGTGTGTCCCGTCCACTCATTCCTTAACTTAACAGTTACAGGAGTTAATAAATACTTAATTACAACCCCTGGTGGCAACTCTATAAGCTTGAAAACAATTTCTAGGAACTGGAGCTCAATAGGTTTGAGTACTAATTTGGACTAGGGATGGTTGATAAAATTGAACGATGATCTAAATTAAATAATCAAAGTGTGTTAACCTTCTTTGTAAGAATTTTGCGTTTTACGGCTCCTAGACCCCGAAAAACATGGTACCCTATCTTCGCCGGTTTGCTTGTAACCGGCAAAACTCAAAAACACTTATTCGGATGACTTCAAATTTTGACCAAAAATTAAAATATATATTGGGATAGAATAATAACGTTTTGGTAAAAATAAAGAACAACCAAATGGGGGCCCTCAAACATTTTTAAAAAATCATTTTTAAGAAATTACCCAAGATACTTCTTATAGAATTGACTCAAATTTTGCACAAAAATCAGATGTGTTATAGAGATAAACTAGTAACAGTTTGGTATGAAGCCATTATGGCGACACAAAATGACCGCCTAATAAAATATTCAAAAATCCATAACCCAAAAAATATGTTGGAAAAACTAGTACTACTTATTCAATTGACCTGAAATTTTGAAAAAAATTACGCATGAAAAAGGAATATAAAAATTGATAAATGTTTAAATATTCAGTAAAATTGCAGTTCTCCTTTTTATGGAGGACATTTTTGGATAATTTTTATTTGGTAATTTAAAATAGAATACGCCATGTTATTTTTTTTAACATCCGCTAAATTTTACCAGTTCATTATTACATCACACATTATTTTTACACAAATAAATATGAATAAGTAGTTTTCAATACCGATTTTTTAAATAATTCATTAAGCTATTTTGTTCGGCAATATCGAATTCGTACTAAAATCTTTTCAGTTTATTTCTACGTCACACTTTAAAAGAACAGTTTTCTTACAACGTTTCTTATCAAAATCTTACCAGTTAATTTCTTTGCCGAACTGGATATTTATAAAACAGTTTATGTTAATCGAATAAGCCATTTTATCCACTATTTTTTAAAACATTTTAATAGGCCGTCATTTTGTTCCGCCATATTGGATCCATATTAAAATATTACTGGTTAATTTCTATGTCACACTTGATTTTTGTACAAAATTTTAAGTAAATCGAATATTACACTGATGGTTTTTTAAACATTTTAATAGTCCGCCATTTTATGCCGCCATAATGAAATCGTACCAAAATCTTACCAGTTCATTACCATCAAAATCAGTCAAAGTCAATGAAAAAAGTTATTTTTAAAATGTGGTAGGTATGCGATTCGCAAAATTAGAGCTTCAGCATTATTCCCCTAATCCTTGAACCCTTCTTGTTTTTCCCCTTTACAGATATATTTAAATACATACATCCTAGCACTGTACGCATTATTTCTAGTTTATATCAAAATATTCGTCTCATTGTCACCTACAACCCGCCGGCTGTTCATTTGTAATGCTCTATAATTATTTGAAACAGCAATCTAATTCCTCTTACCTAATACTACCGGTCAGAAATATATAAATATATACTCATGTAAATTTAAAATTACAGTCACATATTTTAATAATTTTCTTCAGTAATACGCTGATGTCATTCGAGCCTCACACCGTTAGGATTGTCTCTGAACTTTAAAGAAAATAAAAATAACTTTTAGTAATGAACTTGATTTGGCGTAAGCTTTATTTCTGTATGACACGAGTCGATTTAAACGGCCGCCAGAAGATAAATAAATATTCTTGCTTAATGTATGCAATGACCTAGGTCAAAGATACTACGTAAGTAAAATAAAAACTCAGAATGCGTTAATAATGTAATTGTTATAAAAATGAAATAAACGATATTTTAAACACCATTTCGAACATTATAAATAGTATATCTTAGATAATTTACTAAGGTTCATTTCCTTTCCTTTATTAAATGAATGAAAATGTACTAAGTCTCTTAAGGTTCGTTCAAGCCAACGCGGGATTGCGGGCGAGGGTAGTGCTAGAATCCGTCGCAACTTTTGCGTAACTATACACTGGGGATGCCACGAATACTCGGCCTAATATAATAGCCTAAATACTGTTCTGTGTAGAAATTTCAATCAACGGAATATTATGATGTAAATATTTTAACATATCACCATTTTTTGTTGCGTTTTTCCTCAAAGAGCTATACGCCCCCGAAAAAAGTCGTTCACTGAATACTGTGGTTGCTGGCGCGGATAAATTCTTATACACATATTTTGATGATATAGGAAAGCCTTTCTTATGTTTGAACCACGAATAAGGGCAGTCTTTCTTTCAATTAATGGTATTTTTATGTATTTCTTAACTTCGGCGTCTACATCGTTGATAGTTTCAGTGTCTTCTGAAGAATAAGAAGTAGAAACAACTCTCAGCTACTATATCCCAGACAGACATAGACGAGTTTTTTTTTCTTAAGGCGGCTAAGTGGTCCATCATCGGAATCCGAGCACAACAGTAGATCCTAACAAGGAACCGTGTACGCTGCTGCATTGTCTGTCCGCGTTTCTAATTTTATTATTCCCATAAATTTAGATTTATGTGACCTTTGTTGTTAAAGAAACTGCACTTATAACTTGGCTCTCAAAAGGTGGCAAAAGTAACATTTTCATTTAGTTCTATATCTGAAAACCTGTTCTTTAAATTATCTTTTAATGTTTCTGGCATTATATACAAGCGTGGTTCTTTTATTTCTAAAAATAAGGTATTTTATGAAAATATTCGAATAACCTTCCACACACTGATGAACTGAAATATTTAAGCAAGCTCAAAAATGTTCACCTAAAAACCACTTATTTGATTAAAGTGACAGTATTTTTAGCTACTAATAAGTAAGATGAGAGCCATTTTTAGCTCATTGAGTCGGTCTAGTATATAGGAAGAGTTCCATTAGATTGGAACAACCTTGACAATTTTTTTAACAGGCATATTAAGTTCTTTTTGTTGCTTTTCTAGTTTTTCCCTCGAATGTGATGAATAATGTAAATGTGTTGTAATATTTCTTACAGCAGTAATTGTCTCAATCACAGTCTTCTGAGATTTTATAGAATCTAAAACAACCAACTGTAGGGAATGAATGAAACAAGATTCATGATTCAAGTTCATAATTCACGCACCTTAGATAGCTCCCGAATCTGGAATCAACAACTGTATATTACTAAGAGGTATTTCTTTGAAGTAATTCAATTAACATATTGCTTATATTCTCCCCTGTAAGACTTCTTTCAAACAGCCGAATGCTTGTCACTGAATACTTTTTCGCAAAGTCTTTACTAAGCCAGTGAGTAATTAAACTAATATAACTATTCAAAGAAAAAAATAAACTAGTCGCCCCTTTGCATATAAAGGATATGTGATCGACATTTGCATAGTGTGGAGTGGAACTGAACAACAACTGCCTGATTTCATCACCTATGTCAACTCTCTACATACTAAGATCTCTTTTACAGTGGAAAGTGAGAAAGAAAACAAACTTCCATTTTTAGACCTCTTGCTAATTCGGAAAGACAACAAGATCGAGTTTGAAGTATATAGAAAACCGTCCGCAACAGATAATACCATTCAAAATTCGTCCAATTCCCCTCATTCACACAAATTTGCAGCCTTCAACTCCCTTTTCTATAGATTATTTAAATTACCGCTCTCAAGAGAAGCCTTTAATAAGGAACTTACCACTATAAAACCAATTGCCTCAAAAAACGGTTTTTCAAATTTTTCTATTAATAAACTATATTATAAATTTATCAACAAATATAAGCTTTCTTACAATATTATTCAATTAAAATCTACAGACAGGAAATATAGTAGTTTGACATTTTTTGGTAACATCTCTTTGAAGTTGGCTAATTTTTTTAAAAATTATAACATTTCTATTGCTTTTAAAACTATTAATACTCTCAAAAAACATTTAGTTAAAATAAAGGATAAAACTGAGCTTTTTTCAAAATCGGGAGTATATTCTTTATATTGCGAAGATTGTTCTGCGGTTTATGTAGGCCAATCAGGAAGAAAAATATCAACAAGAGTTCAGGAGCACCTTAGTTTATTTAATAAATACAGGGTTTCTGACATTACAGAAACCAAGTCCGCCTTTGCTAATCATCTATTAGCTTCAGGACACAATTTTTCAACCTCCGAAAACGTCAGTGTTTTGCATGAATATCACAAAAGTAGAAAATTGGACTTATTGGAAAAAATTGAAATTGCTAAAGCAAAAAGAAGTCCAGTCCTTAACTGTGTTATATTAAAGACTCCTAGTAATAAAAAACAAATAAATTTCATCAGGTTGGTGTTGAGTGATCTTGATATCGGACTATCAACTGAGAGGCACGAGTTCGATTCTCAGTGTAAGCAATAATTTTTTTATTATAAATTGTACAACAATATTTGATTATTTTAAAATGTTTACATTTATATTCGATGTTTTTATTGAAGTTTTTTGATTCGACATAAGTGTGGGTAGTAAGCCTATACTTTTTAATATTTGCACCTCAGTGTTCGTCTAATATGTGTGCTGTATTCCTAGTTGTTTTATGTTTTAGTTTATAGTGGACATCTACTTATAAGGTATATTAACTTTTTTATCCTTTTTGTAAATGTAATTAAGGTTTTTCGGATATTTTAGGTCTGATGATGACCGTAAGGTCGAAATACGTGTCACAAAATCAATTTTAAAGTAAAACAATTTTGGTATCTGACTGAGACCGAGACTAGTTTATTCTTTTCTTTGAATTCTTATAGTCAGGTCTCTTAGAGAAATATGGACGATTTCTTTGAATTAATATAACTGTGATAGCTTATATTAAATGCCCATAGGTCTGCCGTAAGTGACAGCCATTTGGCATCTGCTGGGAATCCCTTTATTGCTGGCTTACATTTTTCAAAAAGTTGTGAGATTACTGTTTCAGTAAAATATGTACGACCCGGCATTTCATAGAGAGGTTGTAATTTGTTTATAAGTTGTCTAAAGCCTAAAAATAAAATATGTAATGCATTCTACCGTTATCTTCAACCTCTGTAAATTGCTGATTATCTATTATCATTTCTCCTATTGCCCTATGAATTTCTAAACAACTATTTATATCCCATTTTTTTGGAAATTAGCTTGATATCGACACCTGATTCAATACTTTATGTCCGCTCTGCTTAAGACTTTCTTTAATTTCTGTTTGCATTAAATGTGAACGTTGATATATAATATGCTTCTATAAACTTGTCTTCTTTCCCACGCCGGGAACTATTTTCTTATTGCACTGTTTGCAAATTGCTTTGCTTTTATCGTTTTCATCAGTAGCAAAATATTTCCGGATTTTCATCCATACTTCCCCGATGTAAAGGTCGATAATCCTTTAACCTTGAAATGTGATTGAAAAACAACTGTGCCGGCCACTGGCGCCGGTTAGGATCAGGGTGGCTTTCCGGTTTAAATCATAGTTTTGTTGATTTTTTAAGTCCGGAAATTATTTGACCGAATACTCGACCCGGCCGGATATTACTTTGCCGAATATTCGGATTTGGCCGAATAATGAAAAGTACTATTCGCGACATCACTACTATAGACAACTGGGGCATAGAATATACAGGTAGGTATCGGTAGTAATCGGGAACTTTATCGAACAACCACCAAAAAATCGGGACACTATAAAAATTATATAAACACGTTTTCTTTTTTTTTATATATCCGCAAACAAAGATACTTAAGATAATAACAAACATAAAAGTTACTCCAAACATATGGCACGCGTAAAGAAATACTAATAAATAAGTGTAATAATAACGGCCTACAACAGATAGGCGTCGAGTCGCGTCGGCGCAGGCATGTGGGGTCGTAACGACACTCGCGTGGGGTTGCACGATATATATGCACGAGATACATGGATAGTATACTTTTACTACAAGCTTATGAAAAAGTAACTGGGGAACTGGAAATGTTTTACGTGCTAGAAAAGGATTCGTGTAAAAAATCAAATTTAACTAAAATTTTTATTTAAAACTCGGGATTTTCTTCGTTCCTCGCGGAACATATATATTTGGGTCAAAATTTGGGACGTCCAGCAAAAATGCTGGCAACACAACTCTTGCGTAACTATAAACTCGTTATTTTATCTGTTTTAAATTAGTTTATACAGGGGGGTGTGACATATTTTATATAATGTGGTACACATGAGAATTTAACAGAGTCCAAAAAATGAAGTAATTGTAATTTAAAATTATCTGCAGAATCACCTTAAATAATCGACGCTATATATATTTTGAAATACATATAATATTAAACTTTTTACAATATTCTTCAATTTTCCTAGTGGTAAGTTAATCATTATTCTTATTTAAAAAATTTTCAACCATTGCACGTATCTGTTATATATAAATATACCATGAGAGCTACAGAAAAGCACATACACCCTCGCCTACACTCTAACCGAAATTAAACAAAAAAATAAGGATTTTTGCAACTATCTGAGAACGGTAAAAAAGAAAAAGAAAAAAATATACAAAAAAAATAAATCAGTTAACCTGCCTCATGAGAACACTCAAAGAATCAAAAAATAGTTTCACGTTATCGCCACACATTTCATTAAATGTATGACACATATAATATATTGGAGCTCTAGTCAGCATGTTTGTATGGGGGTGATTACAGTAAAATATGCTAGTATTTCGGGCATTGAGTGACTAAAAGTTTTAATTTATTTAGTAAATGTATGCAGTCAATCTGTATAAGAACGATAGAGCTGTTCTTTTTCTGCGAATGTCTAATGATCATATTTAAGCAATTTAGTAAGAAACTCTACCTAGTTCCTCTAGTTGGATAAACACCCCTCATTGCTAGGTACTTAACAAACCTACGCTATACAGATTCTAACCTAAGTATATCACACTGATAAATGCCACCCAATGCTCCATATTCTAATTTTGATCTAACGAAAGAGTTAAACAATAATATAAGAGTTACATCCTTACTAAAGCTTTTGCAGTTCCTGAATATGAAACCTACAGTTCTTGAGGCAGATTTAATAACATTCATTATGTGAGTTCTAAAAGTACATTTTTGATCGACGGAAACAATGAGATCTTTTATTTCGCTACAACGAGACAGCGTATTCAATTTTATCTTATAATCATACTGTATACATGTATTTCCAAGAGTGTAAAAAACAACAAAGCGTTTAGAAATAGTCAGATTAAATTTATATCACACCTTGTACTTATACTGTTCAACTCACTTTGCAAGAACTGACAGTCCACCATCAATACTAGTATCTACTTTTAAATCGTCAGCAAATAAGTTTTGAAAAATTAAGATTTCTGCAAACTGCTGCCGCTCAGTCAAGTGAGACTTCAAACTTCAGAAATCAAAACTGAGGAAAAGCCCATAAAGTCCAACTTCAGAAAAAAAAACACACAAGTGTAGAGCAAATGTATTGGGGCAAACAAATCAAATTTGTGTCAGATGATCTTTTATCTATAAATCTATGCTGATCAGGAGAGATTATGTACCCAACCTGACTAAAAATCTGTTTATATATACATATTTCAAAAAGCTTGGATATTACAAATAATTAAGATGGGCCTATAATTGCACAGCTCTGATGGATCACTATATCAGATTAATGAGATGGAAATTGGCTTATTTTATTAATCTTGCTAGAAATAGTTGTTTAATTGCATTAATCGCTGCTTTTTCATATTCAATATGTATTTCTTTAAGGAAAATATGGGTATAAGTTGCCGGATCATCTTGAACATCCTTGTGCTCTACAAAAAGTTTACACCATTTATTCGGTAAACTTTGTTTACTTTTTATGTGGAAGGAAAGCAACATATCACGAACAATTGTTCTTGTTAGGTGAGTGGTCCTTAAGTCAACGAGTATATCGATGGGTTCTTCACCAAACATCGTAAGCGTCATAATTGTTTTATTATCTTAAACGTCTTTTCAACAAAAACAACAACAATATTCCTGTAAATTTTAAAAGCTCTATGTTATTAACTTTTAAAATTTACAGGAATATCGTTGTTTTTGTTTGAGAAGTGTTTTAAGATAATAAAACGATTATGTCGCTTACGATATTTTGTCAAGATAGATGAATGCAGTGTGTATAAATGCTCAAAAGAGGAGTTCTACATTTGAAGCGCATATAATTCGGTTCCTTCAATAAACAGATATTTTTCGTTCTCGGCAAGAATAATAATTATTATACTCCATTTATTAGAACATACTTTCGCATTATAAATAAAATCTCTTTTTCTTTTCGGGACTTTAAGAGTTTTGTGTTCTTTTGTATCTCAACAGTTAAACCAAGACAGAAATCTTGTATTTTCTCTAGTTCCAGCTTGTAGATTTATGGTAATGGAAGTAAGTCTTCACGACTATGTTTATTTGCCTTCAACAAGCCGTTCTCTGTTTCATTTCTGAGAATACTGAAAATACATAAGTGCGCGTTTTCTTTCAAAACTTCACGGCTTGAAGTGGTCACTCAGCGCAGATCCAACGTGAGAATTGAATATAACAGTGCTGGGTTGCTTCATTGAGTTTCAATCACTAGACATCCATATTGTTTCGATGTAGGTATATAATAGTTGTTGCGAATGAATCGTAAGCGAAAAGACAACAAAATGAGACTGATATATGACTTAATATTTATATTATATTCTTAGCGACCGGAAGGCGTCAATTATTAAAGTACAATTTAAGTGTTTTGGGCAAATTTTAGGAATTTCCGAAACCGGAAAGTTTTGCTTTAAATAATCATTTGTTCCTCAGACCAGCTGCCAATTTTTATAATTTTTGCAATAAAAGGGCACACGAAACAAATTTTAGTTTTTGCCCTGTAAAAAGAACGGACGGTATAAAAGATGTAATTGGATTTTGTTTATCTACGGTGTATAGGGTTTTATTTATTTGTTATATTGGGTCTAAAAGCTTTTTCCTTCCCTCGTAAAAGGAAGTATAATCGTAAAAAGATCACCCTCTTAGATTTTTAGATCTTTACGTTTCAGGGTCCCTAGATGACGAAAACATGTTTTCTCAATTCAAAACTAAAAGAAAAACCCGAATTATTGGACATTTTGCTAAAAAATTAAGTGTCATATGGGGATGACCTGGTAACATTTTGATAAAAATCCAATTTGATTAATTTTAAATTTTTTTTTTCTAAGTTGTGGTACCAATTCAACATGGCAGAACCAAATTGGGGTAAAATTATTTTTAAAAAAATATTCAATTGACTTAAAATTAAATGTGATATAGGGATAAATTGGTATGAATTCAAAATGACGTATCAAAATGGCAGTATTGGCCAATGTAAAAACTACTTATTGAATTACACTGGTTAACAAGAAATTTGCCACAGAAAAAAAATTACCTGTTTTTGGTGTTTTTTTGTGCGCTGAAACCAAATATATTTTCAGAATTTTTCTATCACCCACAGTTTTTATGTTCCAGTATAAAATAGAATACAGGTAGTATATTAAATTATAATTCAGGTAGCAGCTCAATATAGTGCACAAATACTTAATTTTGCAGTACACTACCTGTTTTTATTATATATTTAGCATAATAAAGTTCAGATAAGAGAACATTTTATTATATAGGTAATATAATATAGTCTATGCCGCCGCTGCTGCCGACGACACGTAGCCATTTTATACACCTATGACGGTCAATCAGTCCAACGGCTAAGTCGTTTGTTAGACTTTACCAAGCGCGTTTATCGTGTCTCGTGTGCAATCCGGAATTTAGAACTATTCAGTTGTGTTTTATTTTTGGTGTATACCAAAATACCGTGTTTTCACAAAATGCCTAGAAATTGTGTAAATCACCCAAACAGTTTCTGCTATATCTGCGGCGAGTTAACGTTTAAATTCCAAAAACGTTCATTTACACCTCTGATTAAAAAATGCTACGAACAGTACTTTGGCTGTAAAATAGGAGATCAAGATAAACCTTGGGCCCCCCATATTTGTTGTGTTACTTGTGTTAAGACTCTCACAGCCTGGGCAAAAGGAACTCGTCATATGGCATTTGCTATTCCTATGGTTTGGCGAGAACCTAAAGATCATAGCTCGGATTGTTATTTCTGTTTAACAAATATAACTGGAATAACATCAAAATCCAAACACACTGTCAAGTATCCAAACTTACCATCGGCAATAAGACCAGTACCTCACAGTGATCAGCTATCTGTACCACAGCCTCCGGAGCATATGATCCTGAGTGATGATGAGTCGGAAGATGTTTTAGAAGTAAACAGGGCAGAAACAAATTTGCAATCTGATCCGCTATTTGACCCAGGTCATTTTTCAAATAAGCCACATTTGTTAAGTCAAGGGGATCTGAACGATCTTGTACGAGATTTAAACTTGTCTAGGAAGCAAGCCGAACTTTTAGGTTCTAGGTTAAAGAATTGGAATCTCCTTCAGAAGGAAACTAAAGTTTCGTTTTATCGTAGTCGTCACCAGCAATTCAGTGACTTCTTTTCCATTGAAGATGGGATAGTGTTCTGTCATGATGTTATATCTGTAATGCGGGAACTTGAGCATGAATATAAAACAGATGAGTGGCGATTGTTCATCGATTCGTCCAAAGTCAGCTTGAAGGCGGTTCTACTGCACAATGGAAACAGTTTCCGTCCGTTCCTTTGGCTCATGCTACCAATATGAAGGAATCATATGACAACATGAAGCTTCTGTTGGACAAAATTAATTATAAAGACTTTAAGTGGGCCATATGTGGTGATTTGAAAGTTGTAGCGCTTCTACTTGGAATGCAACTTGGTTACACAAAGTATTGTTGTTTCCTTTGTGAGTGGGACAGCAGAGACAAGAAAAACCATTACACAAAGAAAGTATGACCAGAAAGAACATCTTTGATTCCAGGGAATAAGAACATTGTAAATCCTCCCCTTGTAGATCCTAGGAAAATTTTACTACCCCCTTTGCATATTAAGCTTGGCTTAATGAAAAATTTCGTTAAAGGTCTGGATAGAGAGGGTAATGGATTCGCGTACCTAAGAAATAAGTTTCCTAAAATCAGCGAAGCAAAAATAAAAGATGGTTTCTTTGTAGGACCCCAAATCAGAGAACTGCTTAAGGATGACAAATTTATTTCAGAACTCAATGCATTTGAAAAAAAAGCATGGCTATCGTTTACCAGGATTTGCACCGATTTTTTGTGAAATTACAAATCAGAAAACTATCAGGAAATTGTAAATGATCTTTTAAATTGCTATCAAAAAATGGGATGTAACATGAGTTTAAAAATCCATTTTTTGCACTCACTTGGATTTTTTTTCCGAAAAATCTTGGGGCAGTCAGTGACGAGCATGGAGAAAGGTTCCATCAGGATATCTCTACTATGGAAAAGCGTTACCAGGGGAAGTGGAGTCCCAGTATGTTGGCAGACTATTGCTGGACACTCAAGAGGGATATACCTGAAGCCAAATACAAGCGAAAATGCCACATAACTACATTTTGAGGACAATTTTTTATTGTACAACTGACGTTCTTGTATGCTTATTTATGAAAAAAAAAATATATATATATATATATATATATATATATATATATATATATATATATATATATATATATGTTGATTTTTACTCCTTCACGGATGGAAAAATACAATGTGTTTTCAGAGACTGTCAGTCTCTATTCGGACGCGAGAAAGAAAGCTTCGAAAATGCCAAATGTGATTTTGGCGAAACGTCAGCAAAACTGTTCTTTTCAGAACGACAGTAGTGAACGGATGTACACCCGGAATGAAAACACATATATATATATATATATATATATATATATATATATATATATATTTCAAAAATTAAAGGCCTTGTCACTATAAAACTATGCGTGATGGAAAAAATCTGAAAACATATTTGAATTGAGCGTAAAAAGTTTTATATAGTGTACCTTATTTAGTCCGTGTGGCAAGAAAAAAGTTTAATTTTGTTAACCAGTGTTATTACTTCCCTCGAAGAAGGGTATTGTAATTGTGAAAAAAATCACCCCCCGATATTTTTTTAGATCTTCACGTTTCGGGGACTCTAGATGCCGGAAAAACATGTTTTCTCGATTTCGTCGGTCTGTCTGTTTGCGCCATAGCTAAAAATTACTTACCCGATTGTCTTCAAATTTTGGTCAAAAATTAAAAGTTATATGGGAATGACCTGGCAACATTTTGATAAAAATTCAGTCATCATAGATACTTATCCAGTTTACTTCAAATGTTTTCGCAAAAATCAAGTATTAGGTAATAATTAACTAGTAAACTTTAGACATGGCGAAACAAAATGGCGCCTTATAAAATATCTAAAAATTCAGCCTTAAAAAATTACTTAATAGATTGATTTCAAATTTCGTACAAGAATTAATTATGATATAGAAATGAACTGGTAAAATTGTGGTACGAATTCAAGATGGCGGAATAAAATGGCGGCCAAATAAAATATTCGTAATCGTGAAAAAAATTGTAGGTTTTACATGTCTGTACGTTTCAGCGTTTCTAGATGCCAAAAATGTTTTCTCAATTCCATTTGTCTGTTGTCGGTCTGTCTGTTAGTTCGCGGCGTAGTTAATATCTGTTTACCCTTTAAATTCTGGTCAAAAATTAAGGGAAATGTGGGCATGAATTGTTATTATTTTGCTAAAAATCCAGTATGACGGAACAAAATGGCGGCCTAGTGAAATGTTAAAAAAAAATATTACTAAAAAACAAATTATCTAATTTACCTCAAATTTTGCAAGAAAATTAATAAATCAACTTGTAATATTTTGGTATGAATGCAAAACAAAATGGCGGCCTAATAAAATAGTTAAGAAATTCAGTTTGAAAACTTAGATTAATTTTAAATTTTGGCCATCCATTAAGGGTAATACATCATAAACTGGTAAAATTGTGGTACGAATTCAAGACGGAGAAACAAAATGGCGGTCAAACAAAAATCTAAAAAATCTTTTTATTCGATTTACTTAATATCTTGCAGCAAAATTGAATGTGATATAGGGAAACCAATGTATTTGTTTCGGGATTAGAAAATTAGTTAAAGAAAATCCAATAATTTATAATGTTTGGCATCTCTGTGAATTTAATATATAAACGTGGAGACAATGGTAAGTAAAACATTAAGTCTCGGATTATGTATTCTGTTCATCTTCTGGTATAATGTCAAAAAAAGCTTTCCTCTCATCTCAGGATAATGAGTAATAATTATACATGATCCGAACAAAAACTTTACATATACATGCAGCTCCTACTAAACACATCATTTTTGTTTTCTCGCACAGTGACTGCTTCTGCGGTCACACGTTGATTTCCACAAACCTTTAGAAAGAAAGGTCATCATACCTTCTGATCATATTACATTTATTCTGCGTATAAGAGTGATACGATCGTTGATCGGTTTGATTATTGAGCATGGTCTCGTATCTTATAATAAAATGCATGTTAGTTTATGACATCATTCGAAATAACAAAAAAAAATTGTTTTTGACATTAAAAGTAACCACTCACGGAACTCATATTGTAGGTTTTGAATTACCACACATATGACGATAACAAACGAGTCACACACTCTCAATTGAAGATGGAGATTAAAAAATCGATGTATATGTTGCTTTGAGGCAACAATCGCCAGGCGGTTATTGAGAAAGCAATGAACTGACTCCGTCTGAACAAATAGAAGTCCAAATATAGGATAACAGTATAAGAAAATGTATTTAAATTTCCAAATTATATACATCCTATGAAAAATTAAAGAGTAGGATAAACAGAACCGTTAAGGAGAAAGGTTATATTATAACATTACAAAACGATAGATCTGTCGGCGACATAAGAAACTGTACGAAGTAAAATTAATAAAATGTAATTACCTTGTTTATTACTACATAATAATATAAGATAGGACAAAAACTCTTCTCATATTTATTTATACCTAGATGATTAAGTATAGCGTTTATGTTACTTTGTTATTTATAATCTTTAAGTAACCAAACCTTTACGCCTTTTATAAATATTTTTTCTTAACACCTTGTAAGACAGCTTTGCAAGTTTCTGGAATAATTACTCCTAAAGCTTGAGGTGAAATACAAGTAGCGAACTTCATATATTTCAAACTTTGTCCTCCGCCTAAAAATCTGAGAGTACCAATCAATCCTTTTCATCACTAACAGCACATCTCATTTTTGTACTTTGCTTCACAAACATCCATGGCTCATGGGTAAATCCTTTTTAAACCTTTATTTCTTGATTGTTTTAGCTCATAATTGTCATATGTGACAAGGCATTTCTTTTTTGCAATCCACACTTTGACCCAAATGGTCCTTTGTTTAATTTTTTGATTCATTATTTATCAACAAAGAACAATTTTTTTTTCGAGAGAGATCCAGGACACCACAACACAGTTTTCGAATTTATGATAAACTGAAAAGCCAAGGCCAAATACTGGCCCAGAATTAAATGCTCTATGTATGGTAAAATGCTTGATGACCTGCCGGCCATCAACTGAAAAACAACTGAGTAGCCATCAGTTGTCGACGCGAGCTAGTGTATGTTGCCCTTTGATTACAACCTGTGGTTCTGGCTTGCAGGCTATTGTCAAACTCCCCCCTCCCTCCCTCAAAAACTGCAAGTAAATGGCTGCCTTAATAAAAGTTAGTCAGTTGAAACCAGAATTATAGAAGAAACTTACAATAACGATATTTTTTTAAGAGTTTCTTTCTGTAGAGCCTTGGGAAATATCAGCTATAGCAGTCAGAAAAGTATTTAAATATTGATCAATACACTATATTGCAATTAAATCATCTTAAATAAAATAATAAATGTTGTTTTAAAGGGCCCGATTTTGCACTGGCAAAACTCTCCATTATCTTTCAAAAGGCGCCTAATCTCTTCTGTACCACTGAAGGTTTTAAAAGTCCTTTATTTCTTCAAAGATGGTTCAAAGACCTCTCTGTTTGCACCAGTGATACAGGAAGGATCTCGGGAAAGGCATAAGAGATTCAAAGCCAAAATGGCTTCCGCGATGGCTACATAATACGGTTTGCAAAAATTCACATATTTTTTAAGTAGTGTTGTTTGGCTTTAATGTAATTTAATTTTGCTTAATTAACGTTATGCATAAATTGTAATATAATTTAATTTTCTTAGTAAATGGAAATTGCATTAATTGTTTTGTCTCGGGTTTTACCGACGATTTTTACCTATTTTTCATCAATGTACCGGGGACTTACCTCATAATTAAACTTTTGCTTTATTAAAAAAAAAGAGAAGTATAAGTATAGGTATATTAGTATATAGCATAACAATAGAAATATATACCATAATCTGTCTTATCTGTTTGTGGTGGAATTCATTGCGGGGAAAGTTCCGGGATTTAAATTACCGATTTTTTTGCTTTATAATATTTTGTATATATCTTTTATCCATTTTGCTAGATATGTACGTTGTGATTGCCTAGGCGAAAGTCATCGTTCTCTTGAATAGCATCTTGCCTATACGCAAACAGGAATTTATGACAATACATCTGTTATTAAGAGAAACTAAAAAAAAATAAATTATATCACTTACAGTAGTAGGATCAAATTTTTCTCAGTTTTCAAACGTACATAATTTTAATTTCTTTATATTTTGATTTCAATTTGGGATAGGTTTAAGATGCACTCTCTAAGTATATGCTGCTAATGTAAGTACTACTAAGTACTGCTTTAGCGAGTTATATAGGACGTAGAACAATCGTGTGTAAAAATATGAAATTTCATTCACGACTGTGGCATATAGATGATTTTTTATTTATATTTTATGATTAATGATTTATATGGCATTGAATTACTATGAGCCACATCTCTAGACGTTTTTACAATTTTAAGGTTGTCTGGATTCTCAAGGCTTACTTGATACAATCTAATTTGGTATATCTTTCAATTTTAAATTGGCGGAATTCGGATTTTATTTATAATAAATTTCGTAATGTGTACTATCGAATCACTAGCTAGAATTTTATTACCCTGGCAGTTTTCAAGAGCCTTGTCATAAGCCAAGTCAAAATTTGTAACGAGGTCTCTTATTTTATTAAGTGAAAACCGAGTTAAAAACGAATTAAGAAATATTTTGCGTTTTAGGAGAGAAGATAATTTTGGAAAGTCCAAAAGTGTATATATGCAAATTATAGAGAACGAGAAACATGATCAAAAGTTACAAGCACGCGACTAGATAGCTTAAGAGCTGCTATACGAGTACAACTATCAACCCAAAGCATAAGATATTTACTTCTGTAAACTTTGGCGTAGGGCACCGACTGCATGCCAGGCAATTGAAGGCAAGAAAAAGAGAGTCTTGTCTATTTTTAAATGCGGATAATAATAAGATAATATGAACGTAAGGGTTGCATTTGTAGGTGGAGACCCAACTCAATGGGGGAGACGTAGCGAATTAGTTACGTTTGTTGAACAGACAGTAACTACCCAGGTATATAGAGGATAGATGCCACATACTCCTAAATAATTAATTATTTTTACATTGTTACTACTATAAATTTATTATTAAAAAAATGTAACAAACGCTTGGCTCGTGAAACCTATCCACATACATAGACGTTTTCGTTTTTGATTGTCACATCGATGATTTCTTAATTAAGATCTTCTTGGATACAAGCCTGCTTGAAGAGGGTAAAGGCCCCGAAATCGATCACAGGAGGGGTATCCTGTGAAACATTCAAAAGCAATGTCTTCTCGTAGACCGCTTACATGCCAAAATTATATATTTTTGCTTTTTGATATATACATGTATATATATATATATATATATATATATATATATATATATATATATATATATATATATATATATATATATATATATATATATATATTATATATATATATATATATATATATATATATATATATATATATATATATATATATATATATATATATATATATATATATATATATATATATATATATATATATATATATATATATATATATATATATATATATATATATATATATATATATATATATATATATATATATATATCACATAAAAAACAAGTTAAAAATGAAGATAAACCAAATTAGATGATATCATCGGTTATCATGAAGTAAGCCAGAAAATCCAGATCGCTTTAAAATTGTAAAAACGTTTAGAGATATGGATCGTAGTAATTAAATGCCCTCGTAAATGCTATAAAAATCATAAATAATTGATATTATTGATTATCTGTTACAAGAAGAATAATTATAATGCTTATAACTCAACAGAAAAGGAATTGTTTGCTATTAAATTTGGCATCATCCGCCTAAAACGGTAGTGTCAGTAGTTGCAATTTTCTGTCACATTTGGTGAACACTTTACGGTTGGTTTTGCAATAGTAAAACTTTGCTTTTTGTTGATTCATAAATTTTCTATTTCACTGTATAGTAGAGTCTATGTGTAGTGAACTCGTCAACTGCATTTCAACGTTAATTCGGGCGCCAGCTTAATATATTATTAATTATTATTGACCATTTCGTTAACGACTTTTTTGTCCTAAAGTAGGGATTAGGTGCTGGTTAGTTATTGTTTGCGATTAAGCGTGGGGCATAAGTTAGAAAACACTTAATTGTAAGTAAAAATAATATAATAATGCAGTAAAGTCAGGTAGAAACATTGGTTTCAGATAAAACTGTAAGTATTGTCCAGTGGTAATTTTTCGTCGCTACCCCATAATGAGAAAATGCGTTTAAAAAAGAATGGCCGACCATCAATGGCAAAATTCCGCCGTTGTTGGTAAAAGTCGAAATAGATCTTTTAACGTCAAATGATATCAGAAATATCCATGGCTTAAGAGGAGTGAGATACGTAGTAAATTTGTTTAGTTGGGCGTGCTTGCTTTTTTCAGATAATCAAAATCCTTGGACTCGCAGAGGGTATGACAATGTTCCAGGCTTTGCAAAAACATGATATAATATATAATAATAATAAATGGATTTTACTGATTTTAAAATCACAAAATACAAAATGTTTATAAAACGATATGAGGCGAAGTCTAGCTATATACCTACTCCACTTAGCCTATATATATCAAAAGAACATACATATAGTCAACTAAAGTTAACTTTATTTGGTAAGCAAAATATTCAAATCGCTTTAAACACTGCCGAACAACAAAATCTAAAAAACATAACGAAGCTGTCAAAAAGACTTAAGGTTAATCGATATTACCTTTTTCTTGGAACACAGGAGTTGCCATTCAGGGGCCATGATGAGAAGTAAGATAGTTTGAACTAGGGTAGTTAAAAGGAACTTATAAAACTTTTAAAAAACTACGATTTTGAATTGTAGGAACTCTTCCTAATTCAAAACCGATTAATTGAGAGCATAATTTACGTTTTAAATAATGCAATTAAAGACGAACTTAAACAAGCAAGTTGTTTTTTCTGGCAAGTAGATGAAACTATAGATGTGTCGTGCTCCTCACAATTATCCAATGCTGTTTGTTATGCCTTAAATAGAAAAGTCTATGACAGATTTTTTTGGTTTTTGGGATATAACGAGGGATATAAGAGCGTCAAAGCGGAATATATGTTTAGATATTGACTTGCCCACTAAACTAGTCGGTCAAACTTAAGATGCTACGGCCGTTATGTCGTGAGAACTAAAAAATGGGCTACAGAATAAAGTTAAAATCATTGCAATACAAGCTTTATTTAACCATTGTCACGCACACCGATTAAATTTAGTTTTGCAAGAAATTAGAGAGTGTAAACAATTTTTTTGCTAATATGAGCGCTTTTGCCTTATTTTTCTCAAACATAAGAGAACGCACATTTTAGAATGCGTTTTAGAATGCGAGTCTGAGAAAATTACCTAATGTTTCTCAGACTCGGTGGAAAATCCCGGCTGGTTAATACAGTTGCAGATTTTCGGAAAAATTTGTGGAAGTATTTGGAGAAATTATTATTGAAAACGGTTTTGAAAAGACATTTCTATGCGAGAGGCGATCGGATTAAAAAATTTATTAAACGATTTCGAATTTAATCTGTTGCTAAATATTTTTAAGAAAATATTTATTCATACTGATGTAGTTTTCGATATATTACAGAGCTAACTAACAGATATTGTTTACTCACAAAAGAGAATAATAAAATTCCCTGAAATACTTGAAAACTTCCGCAAGGGTTGTCACTTAGAATTTATTTTAAGTAGCATAAAAGATCTTTTAAATGTTTACAGAACTTTCTGTTAAAAGGCACAAACTATTGTTGGTCAGTTAGAAATTCGCCTTTCCAATTTTGAAGCTCTGAAATTATTTAATTTATTTGACCAAACTAAATTTTCCTATTTCGCAAAAGTTTTCCCAAGGATTTATTGGTTAGTTTATTAAAATGTTATCCTTCTTTTTTTTTTAATTAAATAAATTTAGAAAATGAATTAAAGGTGTTATATGCAGATCCAGATATATTTGAAAAATGAGAGAAGTTGCTTGAGATGTATGCATTTATTTATTCAAACGACTTGCAGATTACTGTTCCTAAATTTTTAAACTATTTTCTTTAGCACCAACATCAGCATCAAACGAATAGGATTTCTCTTGTTTAAAACGCAGGTAACACAATTAAACAAGTTCGATTAACATATTTTTCATAAATAGAAAAAAAATTGTTAAAGGAAACAGAAAAAAAAACATTTTGCTACATCATTAATCAGTATTGGATTCATGTTTATATTCAGGCAATTTTTTTATATTTGAAATTTTTGCTGTTATAATATTAATTCTATGTTGAAGTATTAGTTAATTAATTATTGATTAATGAAAAACAAAAACACTCTCAATAAATACAAAACAAACTTTACATACATTAATGAAATATATTCGCGATGTTTATACTGATAGAAAATTTTTTTCAATATTTGGAGTTTTCTCGAATTTTCTAGTAGGTATTTCATTTCATTTTGTTTACTTATTACATTGATATCATTTTATTTCATCTGTTATAATATCATTATTCCTGTTTGGATTTGACCGATTTTTCATTTTTCTATCTATTATTTATATTTATGTTATAATTTAGAACGACACAGTTACTAAAATATTCATATGGAAATGGCGTTCAAATTAGCATTCGGGACCATTGTGACGCCGGCGACGCCTTAAATTCAATACTTTATTTGAATAGGCTGTGCGAATGAAATATAAAAAGAGCAAAGTAAAGTCAATAAATGTATTCATTTGAGCACAGGGCTTCCTATGCATTTTTCATGGTTAATGGCATGACACGTAAAAGTAGTAAATAGGCTATTCGCATATATGTGCAGAACAAGCAAACACTGGCACCACAATGCAACTTAGTTAAATGAAGGGTATTTGGTTTATATTTGGCGTCTTAAATATCAATAATATAGACCAAAGATTTTCTCTTAGTCATGTTGTGGAGATTTCAGTTAAATCACATACAAGATAATCCCATGAAATTAGCTAGTTAAAAAAAATGTTTGCGCCTGTCGCGTCGATGAGATCCAAAAGAAAACCTCCATAGTTAATTTTAGAAGTGACATTCGGAAAACTAAACCTCGGTTTTAAAATAAGTTATAAATACTAAAGAAAAAAATGCAATTTGCAAGAAGTAAGTCCACAAGTCAGGGTGGAGAACAATCAAGATATTTTTTTTTAAATCAGATATCCCTGATTTAATTTAAAAATCTTGATTTTATTAATTTCTTAAAGTTTTTTTTCAAATTTTCAAATACAGTACAAAAAAATAAAACATAAATTAGAATTCGGTTGAAAATTTGACAAGACGAGAAAGCCTGCCGGCAATTAGCAAACGAAGGCAACCTGCTTCGCATTCACCCTTTTGCTCTGAAAGTCGCGTTAATTGTTAGTCGAGGCAGGAAAGAAGACAATATTGGGTAACATATTGTGAAATTAAATGCTACGCGCAAACTTGGATTCGCGTAAAATGTAATGCAGAGGCTAGTCGATAAAAATCACTGGGAAATGTCTAAAAATCAGTCAAGTGGGTCTGATAATGAAATAACAACTCCCCAAGGTTGCCAGTCTGTAAAAAAAAGAAAACGCGATAACTATAACGCCAGCGAATATCTAGGAGACCAAGCTAGTGAAAGTAGCAGTAGTTTAACTTCCTTCTCCTCATTTGTTGTAAGAACATGTCAAGATAAAAAGAAAGAACAAAACAAGCAATGAGCAAGAGGAATTTTTACCACAAATTGCAGTTTCAGGTCAACTGAACATACAGAGGTTGTCACGGCTATTGAGATGTTAGGACCAGGCGCTACAAACCACCTTCAACATTTCAGTTCTCGTCAACCCTGTTAAACGAAATATTTGAAAAATTGTTAAAAAAATATTTTGAACAATCAAAACGTTTTAAGAAATTATCTATTCACAACGAGCCTATAATATGTGCAGAGTTGACAACGGAAAATGGAAGTAGTGTTCTTCTAAAAATTTTAATACCTGCGGTCATCTCCACGCTGAAAACCCGCCCGACATGGCCTTTGGTTTAACAAAAAAGCTAGTAAAAAAGTGTAAAGATGAATATAATGCTACAGTTGCCAGTTTTGTTACAGAAAACGCAGCAAATATGAACAGTATGGGGAAAAATTGTAAAATACTTTCGAAATACCCATTTAACACAAGATGTTCCACGGAATACAGTTTCTGACTACTTGGAAATGTATATCAATGAGTGGCCAAAACTGCAAATTTGTGAAGAACACTCAGAAGAACATAACAGTTGGGGTATGAAAAAACTTATGGCTGTTTTTAATAATGTCGAAAATGAGGACACAAATTTACATGGCTTTTCACAACAAGATATAATCAAGCTTTAACACCTCATTTTTTGCATACTTAGTGGATCAGAAATAAAATACCCTCTATCAAACGAAAAAAAAAAAGTTGATTAGATATTGCTTGTAAACATTTCCCACACACAGGACATTAATAATAATCAAGTTAGAAGCCAAATCAAACCCCTTTTTGAAAACCATGTTTTCTAGCGAAGTATTACAAAATGTGACCGCACTACAGTGGTGGAGATCTCAAGAAGCCATTCCAGAAATCAAAAAGCCTCTAAATCAGTATTTCTCTTTAAATCATTTTACACTCTATTCCACTGTTTCAAAGCATATTTATATTTGTATTTAATATTATATATAGAACGAAAGCTTTCATGGCTGTGGTCAATTAAGAAATAATGGTTCTTGGGATTAGACCGTGTCAAAATGGAATCGCTGTTCGACGTTTCGCCTTACACGAGGCTACTTCAGGGATCTTTACTTCATGAGATCAGACACTGAATGAGCTTGGGGAGAGATTTAGAAAGTTTCTTTTACATGTATGAAATGTCCAGTGGAATGTTGGTGGTCAGATACAGCAGATGGTACAATTTGTTTCTTTCTAATACGTCGTTCAGGTTCCTTAAGCCTAGTCGATATGGATGGTCCTGTTTCTCGAATATAAATAAATAAATAAATAAATATCGTCTTTATTAATTTACGTGTGCATACAAAGAAACTTTGTCCCACACACACCAGAGATAAGAAAGGCGAGATTTAACCTACGGTTAGTCTTACACCTAACCTTTCTCTCCCCCAAGATGTGTTAACAACAAAATCTAGTTATAAACTATAAATAAATATAAATATAACATTAAGTATTATACAAAAATACAAAAGAATAGGTACAAATTACAATAAGTTACAAAGTTTGACTAGCTAATAACTGATTTTTATATTTAATGTGTAATTGACCTAAGGAACATAATTTGAGATCAGAACTTAACGTATTGTATACACTCACAGCCATGTATGTAAAACTACGCTGAAACAAAGCAGTTCGATGCTGAGGCATTGTCAAGCGGACGCGATGTCTGATATCTCTATGGTGCACAATATTGCGAAATATTAGTTTTTCTTTCAGATATATAGGGACAGATGATCCTTAATACCTCATAAGAAAAATTACAAAAAGGAGCCTTACAGTATTTGCTATTTTTAACCATTTAAGTTCATTAATTTTTAAAGAAACATGATCATACTTCCTTAACCGATATACAAAACGACAGCAAATATTTTGTACATATTGCAAGCGATTTTTTGAAAAAGAATCCAAACACGGGTAATAGACAATAATGCAATTAGTGAAAGTCGAGAATACTAAGGCCTCCCAAACTTTTTTTCTCATTTTAAAATTGAGTATAAAGCGATTTGCATATAACGTCTTCGTTTTAGCATAAGCTTTTTTTAATGGCATCTTAACATGATCTTTAAATCGCAGTTGAGTGTCCAAAAGCAGGCCTAGGTTCCTGGGACTATCGGAAAATTGTAAAATGCCATCAACCAGTTCGAGCTCCAGAGCAGACTGGAGGGTGCGTCTGTACTTTTCCTGACAGAACAGTAATACCTGAGACTGACTGAGAATTAATTTTTAAATTGTGCTCATTTGAGTAGTTGAAAATAGAACTCAAATCATAATTTAGCTGTTCAGTAGCTCTAGCAGGTTCTGCAGGATGGATATGAGACTGTGTTACAGTCTGAAAGATATCAGAGGTATAAATAAGAAATAGCAGGGGGGAACTCCCGAAACTATTTTTCCAGCCGATTAGAGCTCATTCTGCACTCCTACTCTTTGCTGTCTCCCAGTAAGATAGTATTAGAAGAATGCTACAGAATTGATATCAAAACCCAAGTAATGGAGTTTAGCACATAGCCGGTCATGATCCAGCACGTCAAAGGCTTTAGAATAATCAAGTGACATCTATATGACAGCCATCCTTTTATCTAGAGCCCTAATTATATTGTCCCTCAAGTTCAGCAAAGCCGTTGACGTGCTGTGACCCGCCCTAAATCCCGATTGGTGAACCGGCGCCAAGTTATTAGCATCAAGATAGTCCATCATCTGTATGTGTACAGCCCTCTCTAGAACCTTTGACACCACAGGCAATAAACTAATAGAGCGGAGATCACAGACTGAAGAAGGACTATTTATCTTTGGTACCGGATATATAATAGATGCCTTTCAGCCATCCAGAAAATACTCACTTTCCAGGCAGCTATTTATAATGAGTTAAATGATTCAAAATAACTGGCAAACTAAGTTTGAGCATAAACAAGGTAAGATCATCACTGCCAGCAGAATTCGACTTTATGCTATAAACATACCTAAAAACTGAATCAGATGACTCCATTTTAAAGGTAAAAAATGCACTCTGATTTATCTTATTATTATCGTAAAAAAGTATTTTGTTAACACAGTTATTCGACTTTTGAAATACACTCAAGAAATATTTATTAATCTCATTTGCATTTGATAGTTCTTGTGGCAGATCAGGAATATCTTTTGAGCCCGAATATATGTGTACCTTTCTAAGGCCATTCCATAATGCTTTTGAGTTTTTTGTCCTCCCAAAAATTCGAGGTATCCCAGTTTTTCACGACGCACAGTGTAGAGTGTAAGATTTTCATAATGATTTGTAATTATTTAAGTTATCTTGTGTCTTAATTCTCTTATATTTTGCCAACGCCTTGTCTCTTTCTTTCATTAGAGCTTTTAATGCCGGAGTAAGCCAGGGGGCTGATGGTTTGTTCACTCGCGAAGTTGTAAGAGAGGCATGTTTTGCAAATAGGGACGAAAAACGGAATTCCAAAAATTTAACTTTTTCCTCAGTCTGCAATAGAGAACATCTCATTCCAGGGTATATTTAACAAATCATTATAAAAATGACCCTCATTAAAGTTTTTGAAGTTCCTGTAAGTTACAAATTTTTGAGAGCGTTTTTTAATGGAATGTTTATCCTACAGAATGTCAGTTTATGATTGCTAATGCCACCAGCATCCATAGTTTCTGCAGAGGCAACTCCACTTGTAGCAGTAACAAAGATGGGATCCAACAAAGAAGAAGTTGTTTGAGTAATTCTGGTGGGTTCACGATTTTTTAACGAGCGTTTTTTTAATGGAATGTTTATCCTACAGAATGTCAGTTTATGATTGCTAATGCCACCAGCATCCATAGTTTCTGCAGAGGCAACTCCACTTGTAGCAGTAACAAAGATGGGATCCAACAAAGAAGAAGTTGTTTGAGTAATTCTGGTGGGTTCACGTATTACTTGCGAAAAACCCAAGGTTTCAAACATATCACAAAAAGGATTGGGCAGGTTTTCGGGCTTCATATTTAAATTTATATTACCCACAACCATAACATGGTCATAGACATCACCACAGGAACAAGGAATTGCATATACTCTTTCCATTTGGAAGGGAATAATGTCCTTGGGCGATCGCAAATATTGTTCAATTTTCTTATGTGTTGAAGATTGTACGTATGTTGGACCGGCGAAGTAACCTTTGAATCTTGTCTGGTTCCGTGTATAAATGGAAGAACTACACTTCATATCGGTAATTCCTTATTAGTGTCATTTCGTTGAATAGGATTATTATAGCTTCTAACTGACCATCTAATATCCTCAGTGCAATATCCATTCCCTCTTAAAGCTTAAGTGAGTTTCTCTGTTTCCGATTATAAACAATTTTGGTCACAGATCGCAAGGGCTCTGTAAACCGAAGAATTAATAACTGATTGCTTTTGTGCCGGATGATGATGATGGGAAATTGCATTTAGGTATCTATTCGTAGGCGTTGGTTTTTTATATACAGAGTGTCCTAAGGAACCATCTCCTTTCCTTTCAAGAAGAACATCCATAAAGGGAATCTTGCCTTCTGATTCAATTTCCATTGTAAATTTTATATTAGCATGTTGCTGATTCAGAAATATCAAAAGAGTCCAGAAAACCTCCCCGTGTTTCGGAACCACAGCAAGATTGTAAGGTTAGGTTCCTCAATCTTCAACATACACAACAAAATTGAACAATGTTTGCGATCGCCAAAGGCCATCATTCCTTTCCAAACAAAAGGACTATATGCAATTCCTTGTTTCTGTGATCTCTATAGTGGAGAAACTGGACGATCCATATCGACTAGGCTTAAGGAACATGAACGATGTATTAGAAAGAAACAAATTGTATAATCTGCTATATATGAACACCAACATTCCACTGGATATGTCATAAATGTAAAAGAAACCAAAGTTCCTGCATCGATTTTGGGATTTTATAAGCCGAAAATTAGATAATCTATATAATAAAGGATAAGTCACTTATTCGAAATTTTTCAGTAGAGACAAAAAATCAGCAGAAAAAAAAATTTTGTGTCTTTTTTATACAGTACATCCTGTTACTGTAAAAAAATTCGACTTAGCTTAATTTCTTTAAAAAAAACGCAAAAATCATCAAAAATTTTTATTTGGTGCAAAAACAGGATGAGTCACAACACGACGCAAAAATGCACGTGATGAACAACACAAAAAAAAGAACATCAAAAACATTATAATAAATTATTCAGTCATTTTGATCTCCATCTGTCTCTGAATTGACATTTTCAAGAGAAACAAGATTACTTTTTAAAGTGTTATAAAATGGCATATCAGATTATGGTACATATTCTGTAGCCAGATCCATAAAAAATTTTAATTTCGCATCCTTAAGAAGCAAGGGAGCGTTACGAGTTATTTTTTATATTAAAAGTAAGGGGACTGTTCGAATTTAGCAAGGTAAATCTGTTTTGTTTACGTTGTTGTTTTTTTTTCCAAATAAACGTGTACTAACTAACAGCTTTATAGAACAATATGGAACATATAACACAATTTAAAAAAAAAATGGTAACCCATCATCCCCTTTTTGCACCACGGTCCTCAATTGATACGGGGATCAGTTTACATCATACGTGGAAACTGATTGTTACACGGGGTTACGGTTCGATGGATACAGGACGACTATAAATAGCCGGCCTTAGTCTCTCCGAGCTCATTCAATGTTCCGATCTCGTGAAGTAAAAATCCCCGAAGATGCCTCGTGAAATCGAAGATGAAACGTCGGAAATTGATTTTGACACGGTCTAATTCCAAGGCCCATGATTATGTAATGTGACATTAGGCGTTTTGCTATTTTGAACTTTTGTAATATTTTAGTTGTTTCTTCATTATAATAAAAGCGTTAAAGTAAAACTACGCTAAAAAAATTGGATATTTATGAATAAAGTTCTAACGAAAAACGTATTAAAAAATATAATTCTTATTAGTTTCTTGGTTGTTAAATTGTTATTAATATTTACTTTTAAATATTAATTAACTCAATTCTGCCAAATTTACCAAATAAAATATTTCAGTAAACTTTGGTACTAATTAATACCAAAATCATGTTAATTATTATTTATATAAAAAATAAATCTTTTTGGTTAGTCATTTTTTAAAATTTTTTTTGCAATACTAATCTGTATTTGCCTAGGACTTGTTTCTCCCCCCTCAAGCATATATTGAATCCGATCCTGATATATATCCAAATCAGTGCATTTAATAAAAAACCAGGTTACAATGTTAATCAAATTATGACGCATCCGTTTTAATTCACTATTAACATTAACCAAAATACAGATATTAATCAATATCGATATTATAATATGGTTTTGCTTTGTTTTCTTTCTTTAATTAATATTAAATAATTTCAGTTATTTATAAATAAAAATATATTACCTACATTTCAGTTGTGGTTTATTTCAAACCGCAACCACAATTTAAGTGCAATTAATTAAATTACTAGACAACAAAAAACAATGTTTACGCTGTTCTCCAGCGGATGACATAATTATTTGAAAAGACCTTAGCTTACCTAGCTGTAGCAATAGAACGTCGAAGACAACCTTCCTCAGGGGCACCACCACGGTTTCTTCTGCCATTTTAAACTCAATCTCTGGTAGGTTGTAAGGTCATTGTTTACCTATTTAACCCCTTTCGTCACTCGCGGCTCACCTGTCAAACATCGAACCAGACCAAATTCTGAACTGCTAAAATTACGTGCGAATCGGATCGCGATGATTGAATCGAGCGGAGAAACGCGATACGATACGCAAGCGTCTTACAACGAGACTGAGCGAAACAGTTGAAAATCGTGCGCCGACCGTTTTGAGTTTCGATTTTGTGTTTTGATCAGCGTGCTTTCACCTGAGTCATTGAGAACGGGAATCTCCTTTTTACAGGGTGGGAGAAATAAAGTGGATATAGCGATATTTTGCAATATTATGATATAAGCACTGGCGTGCCGAGTTTCTTGGGCCACCTACATAATTTCTCCAAAAAAGTAAATAAACAAAAAACATAAAATAATTTATTAACAAAAAGCATAACAAAAAATAACTCTAATAAAAAAAAGGAATAAAAAATAAAAAAGGAACGAGCGATATACATTTCGACATTAATAGGTACAGGTAAACTATTAGACATAAATCAAACATTAACTACATATTAAAAAATAACTGGTTCAAGCAAAACTAAAGAATAATAAAAAACAAGGAGCGCAAGAATCGTTTTTTTCTTTTGTGGTAGATAAGACTTTTTCGTTTTGTATCGACTAGATAAGTTTAATTTGGGGACTCCCTAATAGCTGGGGCCCACCCGCGCCACCGTCGGGCCCGCCACTGGATATAAGGTAAAAAAGAACATTAGTTGAAAGGGCGGAATTTTGTGAATTCAAACAAGAATGAAGTAGAAACAAAAAACTAAAGAATGGGTAAATTTAGTATCCTATTCAACAATATAGAAATGGTATCAATATTTTACAAGTTTCTACCTATACCGCACTTATTTTTTGGGTAAGATTTAAACAATTTTTTTACACTGATTTTCGAAAATCGCCATTTTGTACCATCATTTTGAATTCGTACCAGTTAATCCCTGTATCACATTCGGTTTTGCTTCACGATATTAAGTCAAGTGAAGATTTTTTACAATGATTTTTTAGACATTTTATTTGGTCGCCATTTTGTTTCTCTGATTGAATTCGTATCACAATATTATCAGTTTATCTCTATATCACACTTAAGGGGTGCCCAAAATTTAAAAATAAACTACTAAATAGCTTTTCAGACTAATTTTTTTTAAATAATTTATTAGGCCGCCTTTTTTGTTTTGCTGTCTTGGATTCATACCAAAATATTACCGGTTGATTCCTTGATTTTGGTGCAATATTCAAGGTAAATTGGATAATTTGTTTTTTAGTTATATTTTTTAACATTCCACTAGGCCGCCAGTTTGCCCCGTTATATTGTTTTTTTACTAAAATAATACCAGTTCATCCCCATAAAACCCTTAATCACACTTAATATTTCTCCAAAATTTAAAGTCAATTGGATACGATTTTTAAAAAAAAATTTTGGACGATGTTGTGTTTCGCTATCTTGAATTGGTACCACAGCTTTACCAGTTTAGGCAATTAGTTTTTTTTAGTAATAATTTTTTTACCTTTCATTAGACCGCCATCTTGTTCCGGTATATTGGATTTTTACCAAAATATTACCAGGTCATTCCCATATGACCCTTAATTTTTAACTAAAGTTTGAATTCAATCTGATAAGTAGATTTAAGCTATGCGCGAACAGACAGACAGACAGACAGACTGGCAGACAGACAGATAAACCCACAAACAGAATTGATAAAACATATTTTTTGGCACCTAGGGATGCTAAAACCTGAGGGGTTACTTTTTCACTATTAGAAACATTCTATTTTTTTCTTTTAAGCGTTTTAACTTTAACACCGGTTTTGCACCATAATGAGTCCGACGAGTCCTTAGAAAACAACAAACAAACATAACAGTAAAATGATTTAGAGACTTCACAATCACATATCCAGTTAGCTAAATCGTACATACTTTTGCGAAAGTTTAGTTGAACCTCTTTATTTTTGTCTTCACTAGTTTGTCGTATACTAAGTTCTGGCAAATTGCGACTACTTACCTTGAATTCGGTTATTTTCTCAAAATTAAGTTCGTTAGCACTCTTTAGTTGTTTAATTTTTTGCACTACCGACATTTTATTTCAGTTTCAGTTTCAGAAAATAAATTATTCGTTTGACCGTCTTTCCTAATGTAATAAACCTCGAACCTTAGTAAAAGTTAAATACGCTACACTATTAGCAGCGCGCTATACTAAGCTAGGCTGGGCAGTCCGAATTGCCCTGACTACCCTAAAAGTATCCGAAGATTTCATAGCTACCGAGCGGCAGCCGAACGTGATAAGAAATGGGATATGAAATCGCGATTTGGGTCATCAGCCCAGTCTCTTCTCATAATTCGATCGATCGGTCGCGGCATCACGTCGGCATGCGGAAGTTCAATTGTCCAGAGGTCGGGCGGTCGATATTCTAACTCGATATTGTTTCGGACTTTTTAATCGATGAAAATTGATTTATATACTGTTTTTTGTAATATATATATTTTTTTATTTTTATGATCCATGTGTGAGTTGGAAATATACAGGAAATAAAATTTTGGTAGTGACTAGTGCAAAAAAAATAAACAACTAAAAAGTGCTTACGAACTTAATTTTGCAAAAGTAACCAATTTCAAGGTGGTCTATGTTTAAGTTGTGAATGTAGATGAAATAAAATGTCGGTATTGCAAAAAATTAAACAACTAAACAGTGCTAACGAACTTAATTTTGAGAAAATAAGCGAATTAAGGTAAGTGATCGCAATTTGCCAGAACTTAGTATACGGCAAACTAGTAAAGACAAAAATAAAGAGGTTCATCGAAACTTTCACAAAAGTATGTACGATTTAACTAACTGGATATGTGGTTGTGAAGTCTCTAACTCATTTTGCTGTTATGTTTGTTTGTTGTTTTCTAACGACTCGTCGGACTCATTATGGTGCAAAACCGGTGTTAAATACTTAAAACACTTAAAAGAAAAAATAAAAAAACATTCGTTTTCTGCAGATAACATGAAATGTTCGGTGAACTATGCTACGGTCGGAAGTATTGATATTCGCACTCAGCTAGATACAGCTTATAGAAAATCCCTTAGAGATTTTAATGAAAATGTATCCAAAAATAGTTATATTTTAAACAAAATTATAGATTGTGCAAAATTTTGTGAGGCATTCGAGCTGGCACTACGTGGCCATGATGAAACGGCTTTGTCTGAAAATCCAGGGGTTTTTCGAGGGCTTATAAATTTTGTTGAGGAGTTGGGCCAAGATAGACTATCCGCTTTAGCAATGAGAAATCGGTTATAAAAGGAATGTGCGTGCAATTTTAACGAACGTGTCATTCAGCATTTTTCCAATTCTAAAGAACGCAGAGTAGACCTGAACTAGAATATAAAGCTCAATTTAAAGATAAGATTTTGATTTTTATTTTAAATATGCCTATTTTTAAATTTGTTATTGACCTCCCAATATAATTCACCACGAGCCGGCACTGTCACAACTCAAACATAGACCACCTTGAAATTGGTTATTTTTGCAAAATTAAGTTCGTAAGTACTTTTTAGTTGTTTATTTTTTTGCACTAGTCACTATCAACATTTTATTTCCGGCTGATGACCCAAATCGCGATTTCATATTCCATTGGCTATCACGTTCGGCTGTCGCTCAGTGGCTGTGAAATCTTTGGGTACTTTTGTCAAGCTTTAAGGTAATCAGGGCAATTCGGACTGCCCAGCCTAGCTTAGTATAGCGTATTTTATTATGGCTAAGGAACGCAACGATACCGTTCGAAGCACCGCGTGCGGCTAATAGTGTAGCGTATTTAAATTTTACCAAGGTTCGCGTTTTATTACAACTATTAGGAGAGATGGTCAAACGAATAATTTATTTTCCGAAATATTTTTGGTGGGTCATTGACCAAATGACCCTATGGAAGAGCCGCCACTGGAAGATAATAAAACCTGGGGATTTTTTTATGATTACAAAAAATTTATTTGGCCGCTATTTTGTTTCGCCATCTTGAATTCGTTCCACAATTTTACCAGGTCATTTCTATACCATATTTAATGATTGCAGAACATTTGAAATCAATCTATTAAGTAGTTTTTCAGATTTAATTTTTAAATATTTTATTAAGCCGCCATTTTGTTTCACCATCTTGGAATCGTACCAAAATTTTACCAGTTGATATTATTAATAATTTTTTACAGTATCTAGACTCAGGTATATAGTTGTATACATTTAATTTCCTAACTAGGACCCGCTTGATTTTGCCAGTTTACGCCAATTTTATTAGGCCACAAAGTGGGCTTGACTGTGACTTAACGCATTCTTTTAAACTAACGATACTAGAAACATTTTTAAAAAGCTGGAATTCGAAATCCAACTTTTAACTAAAATTTTACGCAAAAACCTGGAAACACAATCACTATTCTACGAGTAGTAGTTATTGGCATACATTTGATCATTTTTCTTATTTATTTTTGAACCACCATATAACTGAAGAAATTGGCATATTGTTTTCATGCGAATTTAGGATTTTGCAGCGAACCGTTTAATGACTCAGCGAGCGGTGAGCGGGAAAGGGTGAGAGCTAAGTGGGCGTATAACGGTTTAACAAATTCATGATCAATAATACGCCGGGCGCCCCACAGGCGCTGTTAGAAAGTGAAGAAAAGTGAAAATATGAATGAACCCTACTCTTTACGCCTAATAACATTTTACCGTTTTGAAACTATGGGGTGAATGACCAAAACTGAACTAATTGAACGTTTAAATTGCTGTATATGGAATTTACCTCAGCATAACTATAGGCTATACAAAATTAGTCGTATTTTTGCAATTTGCATAATATGACTTAAATATTAAATATAGTTAATTAAAATTGTTTATATAATAAAAAAAAAATCGAAATTATGCTCATTCTGAAATTATATACTTATTACTTGTATTGTCTAGTAGTATTATGTACTTAAAAATTCTATCAGTTCAAGGCCGGACTCGATCTTCTAATCGGCCCGGGCAATAAACAAGTACCGGCCTATTCGAATTTTAAAATATTTGCAAATCAACACATTAGAGTCAAAAAAACATAATTTTTGGGAATATTTTTAATGGTACAGTCAGCCAAAGAATAATGATAAATTAAAATACACTTTTAGAAAGATTATCAGACATTTTTAACGATTAAACATTGTAATGTAGAAATACTAAATTACTAGAAAATTTTTAAATATTTTTACAATTATTTGTTATATTGTGGAGTACCAAGTCGTTTTCAATACTCATTCGCATACTCTTTGAATTAAAATCCAAAAGTTACATTTAAAGATTGTTTTTTATTTCGTAGGGATACAATGGAAGCTTTTTGACAGAATGTTAGAAGTCTATTTTTTGGTAGATTTGGAAGGTCAGAGAAAGTTGAATGGTGGAAACAAACAGATCTGTTTTACAAAACGTCACAATTTTATCCATAGTTACATTGAAAACTGCTATTTTAAATTTTTTGAGTGATTTTCGTGGTGCTTCAGCCTCGCAGAGCTTTTGAGAATTTTTTGAGGTTAATTTTTGTCATTATCATAAGCTTTATTTGGATCCTTCTCTAACAAAGATTTTTGATTTAATTCTGTCCGCAGTTTGTTATTTTTTCCTTTCTCCCTTTGCTTCATCTATGAATTTTCTATTATGTAAAATGCACAAATACAATAATTTTTTTACAAACACCCCCACTAGATAATAGAAAAATAGTGGAAGTGTTTGTAAAAAATAGTTATGTTTTTATATTTTACATAATATTATTATTTCTACCGAGTGTCGGTTGACACAATCGTACTATTAATTTTCTCTTTATGGGTTTTTCGTCTATAAATAAAACTGTCTTGGTTTCCACATTTGTCAAAAAGTTTTATTTCTGTCAAAAGTTTGTGTATGAGAAACAATCGGTTTTCCTACTCCTATGCGTGAAGTAGGTATTAATACATTGATCACTGTAAGTGAAGCTCGGTTTTTAAAATACCGATGCGTGAAGTGCAATGCTTTCTGTTTCACCCACTCCACCCATAAGAGCCTATTTACTTTTCTGCACAGATGTGTATTACGCAGGATCACTCATGGGACTAGAAAAAATGCAGCGTGAGACAGGTGCGTGAAGTCTTTTCTCACACTCTTACCGTAGAACTTCTCAGCCGGATTAAAAACTCTAATTCATTCACTTGTTTCACAACATACTATATGATCAAATGTGAAGGTATATAGTGTTAAGAAAAAGGCATGGATTTAAAAAATATAAATTTAAAAAAATCCTATATCAAAAAAAAAACTGATTAAATTTTTGATAAAAATGTTATTGTCGTAATCAAAAAGCTTTTGTGATCATATTGTTAATCCCTTAGGCTGAATTATATAAAGGACGTTCATTCTCGGTTCATCTTAAAAAATTAAGTTTTCCCATCTTACAATCTAAATTCGTCATTGTATTTTAGATGAAAAAATTCCTTGAAAAATGTAACCAACAGTCGTTTCAAGATGAACCGAGGCTAAAGTAACTAAATAACTAAACTGCAACAGTTTAATATTATTTTGTAATCTTATACTACATATATTATCGTTGCCGACTAGTCGACCATCCCTTATATTAGGTTTTTAAACTCGTCGTCTCACGTAACAAAATACGTAATATCTATTTTATTTGGTATTTTCTAACTCCAGCTTGCAAAATGTTTAGGTCTAGTGCTGTGTAAAGAATCTAGACCATGCATTTGCATGAACAAATTACGAAACTACGCTTAAAATTGAAACAAGAGCAGTGGCGCAACTAGACATCAACTTTTGGGGGGGCTCAATCCCTGACACTTATAAGATAATATTGATAATTTAAGTTTTTATGTTTCGGCTATATACGATTTGATTAATATCTATGTCAAAAAATATATATTTTTTTAAATAAATTACGACACTTAAAGTTACATAGAACGATGAAACTCGTATATAAACATTTTAAGGAGTTCAAAGTTGGTTAACAGGAAACCTGCCAAAGTGCCTCCTCCTTTTTGGTCTACCCTGTATACTAGCCCAAGTAGCACATATAATCATATATGGGCTAAAATGCTGTGATATTTGCTTATATCTCTGGCTAATTAGCTAAAATTGCTAGCCAAAATAACAGTTCTATTATAGTATAAAGACGGAAATATGGCTAAAGTGGGGAATAATAATTTGGCCATAATGAGGTAAAAATGGCCAATTGGACGACCCACTCTTTTGATTTTATGGTTGGGTTTATTAGCTACTTTTTGACTTTAAAATCGAACGTTTTTAGCTGAATTCTGATTTGTTTTTAGCCGAAATTTGAGTAACATTTTTTCCGAAATTTACCTAAATAATTTCTCATTGCCTTTTCTTCATTTATATGATAAATCATCAATTGTTTCAAATTATGTAGAAATAGTATTAACAGAGCCAATCAGTGTAAGAATTTATGAGCCAAGAGGAAATGCAAACATAACAAATCGTAGTTTCGTAGAAATACGTACACTATGACTTATTGTGTAAAATATTCATTTGACGGTTGGTGGGGACAAAAAACACTTGCGTAGGAACTTTTACTGTTAAGATAATCTAAGATAGGCACATAAAACACGCGCCCCTTCTTGAAACTAAAAATTTCGTTTTCCACAATTTTTTATATAACGTAAAAAAACAGGCATGAAAATACGTTTTTATAGGTAGAAAGAATATGTTTGTTTAAAGTAGTCAAGTAATGGTTGCTAGGAAATTAGTTTAATTTTAACTTCAATCATGGCGGATCATAAAAAGCTTTGGGTTATTTTTTAAGCAAATATTCCTTGAAATTGGCCACCTTGTAAGCAAATATTTATCAAATGGCAATAGTTTTCAAATGTAGTAACATTTACTAAAATTTTGCCAATAAAAATGCCTACTTGGTTTGTTTTTAGTACTCGCTAAAAAATGGCTAATTTAAGACACAGGAGCCAGCGTAACAAAATTAAACGACGAGTACCCCAAGTCGGCGTTTTTCTATAATATATGGTGAAATATTTAATCTTTTTAATAGACATGTATGGTACATAATTTATATTTCGTTTTTTTTAAATAAATCTTCAGTTCGATTTAAATATAAGCGCAATAAAACTACCCAATTTTAGTTTAATTTTGAAACAAAAATGTGATAATAAAAGCCATATTTTTCCTCTCAATTTTTGTTGTCTTAAAATGTCATAATCTGGCATTCTTATATACCTATTATTCCTATAATTAAACTTACATACTTGCTAAAATATGTTTGGTTGGCATTTGGGAAAAATGCCTACTTATTGATTATATTCTGACCTCGATTTCTATTGATTAAAAATGCGATATTCTGGCGTTTTAAACAGCTATGCTTACGATAATTTAACTTCAATACTTACTAGAATATATGTGGTTATATTGTGGCAACAAAATTGACAGATATTTTTACTTTTTGACTATCCAATATTACAGAAAAAAAGTTGGAGGTTTAATTATCCTATAAAAGATATTTTTTGGCCAAGTAATTATGTTATAGCCTATCTACATTAAAAACTGCTATTTTTGGAGCCAAAAAATTTAATTTGAAGCGAGTTTTCATGGCTAGAAAACAAACCAAGAATCATTTGCCAAAATTTGACAAATCTCTGGTTTTTACGTGTTTTTTATGGATAACTGTTAGGCAAAAAAGCTCATCAGCTAATTTGTGCTACTTGGGAGGCGACATGTTTATCAAATATGTCGTTTTGATACAAAAAAATTAATAACAGAAGTTTCGCCGTTTTTTGGAAAATAACCTCAATTTTATTTTAAATATCTATAGTCGAGAAGGATTAAGTATCTACATCAATGCTATGCTTTTTCGATGTGAGAACATTTTCCCCACCTATTCCTGTTTTCAGTTTGACTATTATCGGTTTTGCGTAAACAAAATATGATTTTTTTTACTCTTTTAAACCCCTTAAAAAATATCGCTTACACTTTTCACTATTTCTCAAACTTTTATGATCCATAACTCCAAAATAAACGTGCCCTTACGTTTTTGTAAGCCCAGATAGTGCCCAATTAAATTGGTCAAAAGTATACAAGATGCTAAATTAGAAAACACCTACGTTTATTTCTAAAAAACGGAAGATTCAAGAGAAAAATAAACTATGCGGAAAAATACCATTTTTGCAAACAAAATGGAGTTTAAGTGTTTTGGTTGGCCCTCGCCAATCGCTTGGCGGGGGGGCTAATTTTGGGGTCGGGGGGGCTAAGCTCCCCCTAGCCCCCCTAGTTGCGCCACTGAACAAGAGCAATTATAAAACGCCTTGGAACTCTATGCAGAATGGCGGTGAACCGTGAGATGGGTGATTCATGTTTATATCGATATAGGGCAAATATAAATGTTAGACGTACTATCACTTGTGTGTCTTGCGGTCTTGCAGATGCTGGCCAACTTAGTCTCTCATGGCTCCGCCCGATCGCCCGGTGAGCCAGTCCAGCCCTGTAACAGATTCACCATCTCATTCCTCTCGAGCAATTATCCACTTACTCAAGTTTCTTTTATGATACATCATTGTACTGTTTTATTTTATTCACACACGGCACAACATCCAGATACACAGATCGTAAAGCAATACAAATTGCTTTCTTATGTAGCAAGTTGTGACTTTCTACTTTGACAGGTTATAATAATTGATAACAACAATCAAATTATTACAAACATTAGTAAATGTACAATAATAGGTATACAGAGAAGTAATATACAGGGTGGCCCACCGAAAAGGTCGCTCCCTTATTTGTGACTCCTGGTATATTTAGATTTTTAAATGGAAACGCCCAAACTTTTTTTAGTTTTTTAATTCCACGTAAAGATTTAATCAAACTGTGTATAATAAGGTTTATACCTATCTTCAACCGTTTTGAAGCTATTTGGGTTTGTAATTTTATTAATTTATTGTAATACTGATAATGGATTAGACAGTAAAAAACTAAGAAATAATAATAATTGGTTTCCATATTAACAAAGTTGTACTGCAAAAATAAAAACAAATCCCCCACTGTTAGAAAAATCATAAACTACTAACAACTAATTGCAAACTATGATACACACAGTAAAAGTAAAGTGAAAATTAATTTACCACAAAAAGGTACACTTCAGTGTGGTAATAAGTGCTGAAAAAGCATAAAGATTCTGTTCAAATCTAGTCTGAACATTTTTAAGTATGTCTAATAAACTTTACTTTTAAGATGTCCCGAACGAAAGTAATCTGAAGGATTAAATCCGGGGACCTCGGCGGTCACTCGACTAGAACAAGTTTTGTTCTGTATGGGTAAAATATATGATCTTTTAACATTTTTTGTATGGTTGTGCGCGTAACTCTTGAAGAAACAGCCAGTTGACGGGTATTATCAAGTGCGACGTGTCCTAAAACCTCTACATCTGTGGCTTCGTTTCTCACTGGTCGATTTCGATGACGGCGAATATTAGACACGGATCTAGTTTCTTATCAACTTACTCACATGCTTGTCGTTAACATTTTTGTCTGGATTAAATTATTAGAGTTACAAACCCAAATAGCTTCAAAATGTTTGAAGATAAGTATAAACCTTATTATACACCAATAAAACTTCATGTAGCATCAAAACATGAAATAAAATTTAGGTATGATGCAATATCTTCTTTTTGGATCACCACGTATTACTCAGCTACAGGAAAAAGATATCCCCCTAGAAGTCAAAATTGACGTATCTGAGCGTTTTGTCCAAAATATACCTGGGGATGTACAAATAGGGGTGCGACTATTTTAGTGGTCTACTATATACGCTTGTGCTCGACACCTCTCAACTTGAATCTTGTAATACGACTATACAATTAGATTATATTTTTAATACTGTGTTAATTTTAATTCCAAGCAGATCATGAAACTATACAGCTCAACTAGTTCTCATTTTAGTAAATTTAGAGATAATTAAAGCAACTAATTCTGCCTCATATTTTGAAATTTCGATAAGTTCAAAAATTCATATTTTAATACATTTGCGAGTTTTACGGCATTTTAAAATCTCCCAAATGTATAAAATTGCATAACCTCAAGAACTGCAAAACTTGCATTAATTTGCAAAACTGTTATTACTCCAGCCGATTATTTTTATAACATTATCGCCCAGATTCAAATTAAATATAATATAAAAGATACATTATGGACCCCGGTTTGTGTGAGCAGCTTGGATAATTACAAAGTAGAATATAGCATCAAACAAAGCTACAATTCAACTTTAAACAGATTTCATTCTAGATAATCTAAGGTATCTATGTATATTAATACATATACAGTTGCTACGAAAAACAATTGGTCTTTCATTTACCTCTTTGTTGCCTTTTATCCATTTAAAAAGCTCTTTCGTGATATTAATAACAGGTTTACATTTAAGTTGAGCTGGTAGAAAATTTATAGTTTCAGGGGTCACATATGTGAGACTTCTTTGTGCATGTATAGGCAGAGCCCCAACAAATAATTCTATAATTTTTAAGGTGGATTCGACAATGTTGGTTGGTTTATCTGGTATATTAAATGCAGGTGCGTGCAGTCCATGGAAGCAAGGGAAGCAGTGCTTCCCCCAAAAAAATTACAAAACATCTTCTAAAATATAATTTTTGAAATAGGAAACCATTAATTTAGTTTATATTAAAAATGCTAAAATATTATCTTAATTATCAAGCCCGTAATAAATGAGGCTTTGACTCCGACCGAGCCACAATAGAAATCGAATAGAACCTATGCACCGGCTGTTTGCAATTTTTGCATTTCAGTCGCGTGCTTTAAGTGGGGGCGGAAGCTATCGTTGGAGTAGGTTCTATGTTTGAACGGCTATCCGAGTGTTATGTGATACGTACGTCGTGTCGTGCATGGTGCGATATGGAAGACAATAATACGGACGTGGGTATGCAAATACCGTCAACTTCGGTTGTCGGTAATAACATTGAAAATGTTGGAGAATTTAGTAAAAAGAGTGTGTAAATGTGTGGTGTGTGTCTTAATAATAAAGGGATTTTCAACATTAAACTTCGCTGATAAGCTTCAAATAATTTCCAAAGGAAGGGCAAAACCGCCTATGAAAAATTTAACCACAAAAATGAAAAACTGCATTAGACATTTTTATCTGGAAAAACAATACGAATAATTTAAATGGCTAACAGGGTGTGAAAATATAAGTAAATTATTTTGTTGGCCATGTTTACTTTTTGAAATGAAAAAGGTCTTTGGAATAAAACTGGTTTTTCCGATTTAAACAATTTCCATAAAGCTGTAAAAAGACACATTATGTCCAAAGCGCATTTGCAGGCCGTCATAAAAGAAAAAGTCTTCGGCAAAACCAGAATTGAACACGCCCTTAATAAACAGTTGGACATTAGTCACCGCCAACACAACACTTAACGTATAAAAAATTTCGTGAGAAATTCAACGGGGCAGGAGAGATTTCCGCATAGATCGCTGTTGTCCATTGAAAATAAACTTCTCCAAAATATGTCGAAACATCGACGTTTTTATGATGACGTCACTGACGAATTTGCAAAAAATGATTAAAGAATCGAATTACATTACAAATAAGTAAGTTTCTAAAAATTGCTTCCCTTTCTTAAAATTTCACCGCACACCCCTGATTAAATGTATATATAAGTTTCATTAATTTATTTTTACCATAATCAGAGTGGTTTCTCTAATTCCAAAAACGATCCATATACCTGTCAGTTGACTTAACACTATCCACGCAAGGGTAGGTACTGTAACTATAACAATCGCTCATATGAATCTTGATAAACTGAATATTATGTATCCCTCGGGAATTCATAGAGAAACATGAAATTCGTCATTTCAATATTTAAGGTTAACGAGTTTAAATCCAAGAATATTTTTACGGTTGTAATGGCTTTTTCTGTCTCATGGAATGTTTCTTCCCGGGCAACCGCCTTACAAAGTAGGACGTTATTGTCCACAAAACAAACGGTTTTAGTTAACGGTAAGAAATTGGTTAAGTTATTAAGATATATTGTAAACAAACACTGTACCCTGAGGAACACCATGTTCCACTTTATTTCCAGAACTGATATTAGAATTTAAATTTATTCTTTGTAGCCATTTGTAAGATAGGATTTACATAGATCATGTGCGACACCCCTTACATCAAAACTCATCAATTAATTTAGTAGAATATGGTGATCCATAGTGTCAAACGCTTTGACAAGGTCCAGAAAAATTACTAGTGGATTATAATGTTTATTAAATCATTCAGTCATAAACTTAATAATTTCATGTAAGGCACTATCTCTACCCGTTCCCTCCCTAAACCGAAACTGGTAATTAGACAAAATGCCGTTTAAAGACAAAAAGTCACACCATCTCAATTTAATTAATTTTTCAATAATTCTATAAATATGACTAGTGAGCGTACTCATCCTATAATTATTATTATCACTGTTATCACCCCTAGTATAATTACCACCTTTTTAAAAATGCCAAGAGAAATTCCAATTTTGAACACTATATTCATTAGCAATCTCTTTCTGGCCTCTTATCCCATTTTTACCCTCTCTCATTAAAAAGGGAATGCTATTAGTGTTAGAACCTATATCATTTGTAGCCCGTTTAAATTATGTTCCATGTTTTTTTTAGAATCATGCTTGGCATCATCTAATTTATTTTTATAGTAAGAGAATTTAGATTTTTTAATAAGATTGCTTAAGGCATCTCTGTAATTTGTATAGTTCTGTCTCACAATAATATTAAGAGGACCCCTTGCCCACATCCCATAAAGCTTATCTCTCTTCTTAATTGACAAAAGAAGGCCAGCTGTAATCCATGGTTTAAGTCTTAGTTTTTTTATTAGTAATAGGCTTCTCAGTTATAGCCATAACAATACGGTTTTTTAATTTATATAAGAGCAACTCAGAGGCCACATTAGGAACTTGACATTGCATTAAACGAGATCTAGTTGCCATTTCAATTAAAATTTTAATTTGCCAGTTATGTCTTGCTTATGTTACCGTCATATTTTGTTTCTGTGACATTAGTGCGGAAAGTGGTACCTTTCCGCACTCGATGGCAATCCGTGGGCTGAAAAGACACTTTCCGCATGTGTTAGGTGCAACATTTTTCCAACTATCGATATAGACCTCAGATAAACGTTAATTAGGTTTGACTTCAATAATAATATTCTGTAATTACAAAAATGATTGAGCTTCTTACAAAAAAAAAATACTTACTTCGCAAGTATTTAACCTTATTGAGTGTTTTAGATAAGATATTCATTAATTTAACAAATCTCGCAGAAAAGTTACTTTTCAGTGCTAGTAGTCTTTTCCGCACGATTTTTTTTTCGTGCGGAAAAGTGGTAGTTTTTCCACTCAATCGTAGGAAAAATAATTAAACAAACCTCTTATAACACTTGTAACACAAAGAAAACTAAATATTTTAAACCTTTTATGTATATATATATATATATATATATATATATATATATATATATCTTTTAATAATAAAATTGTTATAGTAATCTTACCATCTAACGTTATTAGCAATCAATATTGAACGTCGAAGCAACAGCTTTTGTTGTTGATCTCGAAACAAAAGGCATCGGCTGGATAAAATTTCAACAATATATCAGTATTAAAAACTTACCTAGTGTTATGTTTACGGTGATCATATATTTTTTTTAAGAAAAAGAAATAAAAAGTATATGTTGAAGAGAACAAGGGCGGCGATAATTATTGGTTTTCGCAATCGGCATAAAGCGACGAGCAAAAAATACAAATAGGGTTTAGCTATAATAATATTTTGTATGCTGCTTCTTTACTTCGGTTGGTACGTGGTCTAAAAAAATTGTATTACTATGTCATTATCCTATATTTCTGATTGGATGGGGCAATTAGCTTATTTTCTCTTCACTTAGAAAGCTTCGTAAAATATTTTTTCAGTCTAACTACCAGGGCTTTATGCAGGGGCGTGCGGTGAAATTTTAAGAAAGGGAAGCAATTTTTAGAAACTTACCTATTTGTAATGTAATTCGATTCTTCGATCATTTTTTGCAACTTCGTCAATGACGTCATCATAAAAACGTCGAAGCTCAGACATATTTTGGAGAAGTTTCTTTTTAATGGACAACAGCGATGTATGCGAAAGTCTCTCCTGTCCGGTTGAATTTCTCACGAAATTTTTTATACGTTTAAGTGTTGAAAAATTGCGTTCTACTGATGAACTAGTGGCAGGTATTGTCAATACTAGTTCACACAATTTCGACACTTCGGTGTAGGCATCTTCCAGCTCCTTGTCTTTTAGAAATTGCATTAGTTCCTTAGCGTTATTTTTTGCGCTAATGTCATCGTTTTCGTAAATCACTTTTAGTTCAGATCGCAGTAACACTCGGTCGAAGAACTGGCCATAATAAAGAAGAAGAGATTTAAACGCATCTTCTGGAAAAGTTTTTCCTTTAAATGCATCAAAATTGCAGAGCTCGAGGAATTTAAAATCATTTAAACCGTTAAATCTATAGTTTATTTGTTGCTAAATTTGATCGATTATTTCATAAAAAAGGCGTTTGTATGATGTTTGAACATCTCCGACCTTGTCTGTTCGAAAACGCTTGGCTTGTGGGTCTATATTTAACGTCATCGTTTTCTCCCAAAATAGGTCAAAGTCATCTCTTTTTTAGCTTAACATGGACTTAAAATCATCCACTTTTTTTAGGCAAAAAGCAATATCATTTCTTTTAGTTTGTAATATATTAAAAACATTGTCCGAGAATGGAAATATTTCTGAAAATATGTTTAACAAATAATTAAAATTAAAATCTTGTTTCAAACAGTCCAAAAACCCCCTCGAACTATTTATTGCTTCTGAGTCCCACGTTTCCTTATTTTCTACTATATTCTCAAATAGTTCAATCAGTGATTCACGATTTTCAGATACTGTTAACACAAGTCTTCCATTATAGTTCCACCTAGTAGGAGCTACTTTATGCAATCGTTTGTGGACAATGGAGTCCAAAGCTTGTGTACGTTTTGTTGACTTAGAAAAAAAAGCAGCCATGCCACTTAAAGTACCGAAAAATACTTTACACTCTTTAATGTGATTGATCGACTGGGATAAAACTAAATTTAATTTATGAGCAAAACAATGGACAAACACAGCACTTGGGAAAGTTTCTCGAACTTTAGCTTGCAGACCCCCTAATTGTCGTGCCATCACTGCAGCTCCATCATAGCTTTGAGCAACTATTTTTTTCTCTCCATTAATTTCTTTAGTAACGTTATAAACTACGGTGTATAATGCATCTGCAGTACGATTTTCGGACACATTCTTAAAACCTAAAAATTGATCTTGAATACTTCCGTCTGTTTTAACGTAGCGTATTACTATAGATAATTGCCTAAAATAAGTGATATCAGTTATTTCGTCCAGAACAATATCAATAAACCGCGCCTCGCCAATCTCCTGCTTAATTCTTTTTAGAATAATGGTTGCAACAGCGGAAATTAAATCATTCTGCATTCGATTCGACGTTCCGCGAAAAACGCTAGACTGCTCTAAATAATGTTTTAAGCAATCATCATATTTAGCCATTAAACTAAGTAAATCTTGAAAATTTCCTCTATTTGAAGAAACTCTTGTTTCGTCATGGCCTCTAAATCCCAATTCGTGCTGTCCGAGAAAACAAACAATATCGATAAGTCTTCTTAATATTTGCCTATTTTCATCGACTAGTTCATTGTGTTGGCGGTGACTAATTTCCAACTGTTTATTAAGGGCGTGTTCAATTCTAGTTTTCCCGAAGACTTTTTCTTTTATGACGACCTTGAAATGCGCTTTGGACATAATATGTCTTTTTACAGCTTTATGGAAATTGTTTAAATCGGAAGAACCAGTTTTTTTCCAGAGACCTTTTTTATTTTCAAAAAGTAAACATGGCCAACAAAATAATTTACTTATATTTTCACACCCTGTTAGCCATTTAAATTGTTCGCATTGTTTTTTCGAATAAAAATGTCTAATACAGTTTTTCATTTTTGTGGTTAAATTTTTCATAGGCGGTTTTGTCCTTCCTTTGGAAATTATTTCAAATTTATCAGCGAAGTTTAATGTTGAAAATCCCTTTATTATTAAGACACACACCACACATTCACACACACTCTTCTTACTAAATTCTCCAACATTTTCAACGTTATTACCGTCAGCCGAAGTGGACGGTATTTGCATATCCACGTCCGTATTATTGTCATCCATATCGCACCATTCACGACGCAACGTACGTATCACACAACACACGGAGAGCCGTTGAAACAAAGAACCTACTCCAACGATAGGTTCCGCCTTCACTTAAAGCACGCGACTGAAATGCAAAAATTGCAAACAGCCGCGCCGGTGGAAAGTTCAATAACCTCTGGCTCGATTCACAGGAAATCAAGTATACAGGACTTGGCTGCAGAGAAGCTAGCGGCCCGCATAGGTTCTATTCGGTTTTTATTGTGGCTCGGTCGGAGTCAAGGCCGCATTTATTATGGGCTTGATAATTAAGATAATATTTTAGCATTTTTAATATAAAGTAAATGAATGGTTTCCTATTTCAAAAATTACATTTTAGAAGATGTTTTGTAATTTTTTTTGCTTCCATGGACTGCACGCCCCTGGCTTTATGTTTAAATCAGCTTTGTCTACTTTTTTTCCAGCTGTAATATTGTAACTATAAGGCCTGGGTTTTAATAATAATATTAATGTGTGATGTTCCGCAGCTGTAAAGTTGTTGAAGACAAGGCGGCAAAGAAGGTGGCGAATTCGGCTTGTTAACTGGAATAGAAATACTTAAAACTCCTATCAGGATTTTCTTAAAATTAAAGACAGCGACCCCAAGCAGTTTTTTTAAATGCACGAAGATGTTATGTGTATAAATTAATGTCAAATTTATTAGGAAAGACGAACGTTTTGAAAGGTCCTCTAAAATCCAGCAATTTCATTGGTTGCAGCTTAACGCAAATACCGATTTACGCTAGTCTCTTCCGTCAAAGTTAAAGATCGCCATCTTTTCGACGACAAGCGGCAACTCAAACGGATGGCGACAAAAATATAACCGTACCCATTTTTTTATGTTAAATAAACTTCAAGGACAGCGCAAACGGCGACGCAAGACGCAAACGTTTTCAATCTATAATCCAGGCTTTAGGCACTCCGACGATCTATCACTTGAACGTCACCGATCAGCTGTTTTTGACGGGTATAGGACAAACAAATCGAAGTTTTACACAGGAGTATATGGGACTTTTGTTATTATTCTTTTACCTTAAAATGCGTTCTCTTTGTTGTATTGCCAATTGTGGAAGTAGAGGGATGAGAGACAATATTACTTTTATTTTTAAGTTCCAAAAATTTTAAATATAAAAAACGATTGAATGAACCTTCGTCGATGCGGCTGAAGTGGATTACTGCAATAAAGAACTACTAAATTAGTTTACTTACTATTAAATTAGCCTCATCAGTATTTGTATGTACCATCCCGAAAGAGATTTTTTTAAATAATATTTACCTTTAAGCAACTGTGTATTTTTTTTTTGTTTAGGAAAGCGAGGTAAACCTACTTAAAAGACTCATGGTTCTTAAATTCATTATACGAGTTATGCATATTTTGTCATATTCCATCATAAACTTATAAATTTCTCGTATGTGAAATTTTATTACATACTTTAGGAGCTAAATAATGTATGCTTTTTAGATTGATATTATCCGAGAAAATCCGTAAAAAGAAAGTATTGTATAGAGTCTTGCAGATCTTTGCGTTTTAGGGCCCCTAAATCCCGAAAAATGTTCTCCCGTTTCGTTAGTTTGTCTGTCGCTCTGTCTCTATCCCGGCATAGCTGAAAAACTGCTTATTTGATTGAATTCAAATTTCGGTCAAAAATTAAGTCATATGGGGATGGAATGGTAACATTTTGGTAAAAATCCAATATGTCGAAACAACATGGCGGACAAAGTATAAAAAATCATTATTTAGAAACTTTTCGTCAAATAGACTTCAAAATCTGCGCAAAAATAAAGTGTCATATAGGGATAAGTGAACAAAACGGCATCCTAAAGAAATCATTAAAAATTCAGTATCAAAAAATAGGTACATTTCCTTCACTCTGAACTTCCCTCGTTATGAATCTTTCCTTTCTTTGTTAGGAATAGCGAATTGTAACCCAATTTAGTTCAGTACATAGTCATTTTGTACGTAACTTTTTCTACCAATATTTTACCAGTTCCTATGAAATGCCATACTTGATTTTTGGGCACACTTTAAAATGAATTCAGTAAGTAGTTTTTACATTGACACACCCCGAAATTTTGGTATTTGGGCGTCATTTTGTTCTTACCACAACTTTTACCAGTTTATCTCTATAACACCCTTTAACGCTTGAACACACTTTAAAATTTGAAATTAATCCAATAAGTAGTGCTGTAGGTTGATTTTTTAAAATATTTATTAGGCCGCCGTTTTGTTTTGCTGTCTAGGATTCATACCACAATGTTGCCAATTCATTCCTATAAACTGAAAGACAGACAGTCAGACGGACACACGAAATTAATAAAACATATTTTCTGGCATCTAGGGACGCTAAAACGTGAAGCTGTGTAACATCTGAGGGGGTGATTTTTTTTTCAGGATTAGAAACATTTTATTTGGCTGCCATTTTGTTCCGCCATCTTGAATTCTACCACAATTTTACTAGTTCATTTCTATACACATATTAGATTCATACCAAAATTTTACCAGTTAATTTCTACACAATACTTGATTTTGGTGCAAAATTTGAGATAAATTGGATAAGTAGTTTTAATAATAATTTTTTTAACATTTCACTAGGCCGCCAGTTTATTTTGCCATATTAGACTTTCACCAAAATATTACCAGGCCGTCCCCATATGTCTTTTAACTTTACCTTTTTTTGTGGAAATTTTTTTTACAGCTGCGCCTGGGAATTATTGCTTTTTTAAAAGTTAGTATACATATTACGCAGCGACGGGACGGTCGGGATATAACTCTCTTATTTAAATATATTACATTCTCGTATTTAAATGAAAAATATTTTTAGACAGAAAATCATCAAAGATATTTGGGTTACTATTCTAAGTATTTGAAATAGACAATTTGGTGTTTAACTCTGGTGGTAAATTATTGACGAAATTGAGTGTGTAATAGGTGTACATTTTGAATACTATGTTGAACCTTTCTTTGTGACATTTTGGTTATCTATCGGATGCGATTGAAAATCTATGAAAAGTTCGGTAAGTATCAGGTATTTTTGCTTAGTTGCAGTACTTATTATAGAAAAATGGGATATTTTTCAATCATAAAAATTAATTTTGGGGCCGATTACCTATCCGGACACTAAAATTATTAAATGTTAACCTTTTTTTAGTATAGAACAAATTTACTAACCGTTATAAGCAATTTCTAATATGTGACATATTAAATTAATGCAGAAAAAAAAATTTTCTACGTAAAAAATGTTTAATAATCGCTTTTGTTGCCTGGCGTCATTATTATAAATCCATAAAACTTCCGATCCGTTATAACATCCAGGCGGTGCCGACGTTGCCGTATCTATGTAGTTTTAATAGTAGCGGAGTCTAGAGAGACCAATTCTACTTTCACATGAGCAGTATGAGTCAAATTATGGGCTTTAATCCTGACTTTAATCTGGACGGATCCACTTAAAGCAGGTTACACACGGTCCGGCGGGCCTGTTAGTTCGAACTGAACAGTCTGCCTGAAGGCGGGTCGTCGGATTGACTGACGACCCTCCAAACGTTCAGGCGAATCTGAGATATCTTTCAGGTGAATTTGCTGAATGAATTGAAATTGGCTCCAAAGGATTGGCACAATTATCTACGTATGGATGAATGTATCTGCAGCTTTTATCATTGGTAGCGCCTTTGATAGAAAGAACAAACATTGTAATGAGAGAAGCAATCCCACCTCAGGAAAGGCTGACTGCAACCTTAAAGTTTTTAGCTATGGGAAGAACCTATGAGGACCTCAAGTTTTCTACTATTATATCACCTCAGGCTACAGTTACATTATTCCTGAAACGATATAAAAACGCGATAAATTCCTCCAAACACCTGTTTTCTATTTCGCGCGACATGGCGTAATGAGCTCACTACTCGTACTGAACTGCCTGAACTGGCAGCCCGACGACCCGACAGGCGGCCGTGCCATACACACGTTCAGACTTAAGTAAGTCAGGCCGGCCGGATGAACGAACATATTTTTGATTTTTCTCCGGCCGCCTGAACAGTCTTAACTTACAGATCGACCGGAATATATACACGTTCGGGCGACCGGCCTTCAAGCGGACTGTTCAGTTCGAACTGACAGGTCTGCCGGACCGTGCTTAGCTTGCTTAACAGTATAGGTTTTGTTAAAATACCGCCATATCATTTTTTGTGTTATAGTCTCAACGATGATGTTTTTCTGTTACGGCCTCAACGATAGCGCCTAATATGATGCCGATTAATCTAGTACATCACGTTGCCTGCCTCTCCGCTCTCAGCTCCACTGCCTTAATGATGATGCCTTCGGCGCCTAACCTGGTGCTAACTATTTCTTATCTTGGTATGTAACTTATCTGAAATAAAAAAACTTCTTTCCGTTGATACAGAATGTTACACATTACTGTGTAAATGCTTTATCCAGCGTGGCGGCCCGTCATACGCGTCTCATTTAATACAGACAACCAGAAAGGTCTGTTTACTGTTACGTGGGCAATTTTCAAAAAATTACTGACATTTTCGGTAAATTTTGCAATCATTGTGGAAATTTATAAGCTGAAATTTCAATTTATATATGTAACTAAAATGACTATATGCGAAACTAAAGGATCTTATTTTGCTATGCCTAATAAAAGGAAGGATTAATCACAGGTATAGGAGATATCCCTATTTTTTTAATATATTTTTTTCAAACATATGAATAGACCGCCATTTTGTTCCACCTATAGCATCGCACCAATATTTTACTAGTTTTCACCTATGTCACACTTAATTTTTAGGCAAAATTTAAAATCAATTTCAGAATTAGTTTTTTTGTTTTGCTCAATGTCAGTAAAATTGAAAGTGCTAACGTCAGTGTATTCTGAGAAAACAAAAATTTTTTCACTCTTCGATGCAGCTTTTACAAAATTTGCCTTTAGCTCTTCATTTTCAATCCCCGTGACGTGTGCAATAAAAAGTATAGGGGTCTTTTTACCACCAAAGTTCACAATAACCCACATTTCTGGTTTATCAGTTTTCAAGTTAGGTTTTTTTTCAGAAGTAAAATGTCATCAATATTAGGATCAGAGGAATACTAAGATTCTGAAGATTATTCTTCAGATATTCTCGAACTGGAACTCGGCTTAGAATTGCTTATAGAATATTCTCATTGCCATTGTCTGTGGGTTTTACACTTATTGCTGGAGCAACCACTAGTTTATTCTTCCTTTTACAGGGACCAGAGTAATCTTTGTTTCCAAGTCTTGTTTCTCTCAAGAATTCAGTGAGTCGTGGAGAAACAATTCCTGGATCATCATTATCATCTTCACATCAGGGGGAAGATGTGTACTGGGGTTGTCTCCGATAAGAACTTTTGTTGCTTCATATTTCTGTATGTATGGAGAAACAGTAGTTTGGAATCAATCAATAAAACGTTGTTAGGCTAACCATCCAGTGGGTGTTTTGTTATATCTCGTACCAATCGGATCTCCCTCGGTTCATAAATCGTAGAGGTGAGTTTCTTTGTAGATTACATAAGAAAGTAACATTGTTCCATCTGTTGCAGTAGTAAATAAGACCGAAGTTGTTGTTATTGAGTTATCCATTATACGTTCGGGGGGTATTTTGTACCCTTCTTGAAGATTATTTTTGTACGACCACGGTCATTTGCAAAATTGACCTCGTCATAATTAATAATTAGGTTAATCTGAACCCCGTCCAAAGATAAATTATCAAAGTATTTATTGATTTTTTTTAATTTTGCGAGAATGGGTTGGGTCCTACTTCGTTTTATATTTTGACACATTCTTGAAGATATATCTGTGTGTCTTTAAATAAGAAGTTTTGTCCACTCTTTACCTGGCATATTGTCTTTGAATTTGGAAATAACTGTTCTCTGTTGATCTAATAAAAACTTCACAAACATTCGCAAATCAAACTCTGCTAATGGATAATCCCACTCCGAATATTTTAAAATAACGTTGTACGAAAGCTTCTTCTATTTTAAGATCCAGTGTAGTTTGGCCCCCTTTGGTTTTTTTGTTTCTTTATTCACCATTATCTATTGCTTGAAGGGCTTGTTGTATAATTTCTTCTTTGTATTTTTGTGACGTTTTCCATGTGGAACAGGAATGTATGTTCGTGGCATATCGGCAAAATAAGCTGAAACAAGACAGAAATTAGTGACCCCATTCACCCGACCAAAAAAGGCACATTTTGCTTTACAATTCATGCCAAATTAATGTTTTTCGAAAATCTGTACATTTTTATGCTCGCACGGTCTACTACACATTGTACTTACCGGTTTTAGACGTAAAACACCTCGTAAAACACCAAAAATACTTAATTTTCATATTTGCCACAGATGAAGTTTTGGAGAATAATCTAGTACACTAACTTTACTAGGTATGTCGAAATAACGAAATTTTCGGAAAATGGAAGTTTTGACCCCATTCACCTCGCTAACCTGATTCACCTCGTTTTACGGTACCAAAATTCTACTAGTTTATTTCTGTCAAATTTGATTTTTGTGCTAAATTTTAGGTAAATTGAGTAAGCAGTAGTTTTTTTTAATATTTTTTTTTACATTTAACTGCCGGTCATTTTGTTTCCTACATAGATTTTTACCAAAATGTTACCATCTCATCCCCATATGATCTTTAATTTTTGACCAATTTTTTACTATAGTTTCTTACCACAATATATATTATGTAATATACAAAATTTGCATTTTTTTAGGGGGCCTCTCTTATATGTGCTTTGTTATCAACCAAACAATGTTATTACGGTGTAATAGTGTAATAGGTACATTATTTTTTCACATTATAAAATAAAAATGTCTGGCTGGTTGAATAATATGGCATATACCAAGAAACCGATAAGAAAACAATACGATAGATTACTTTTGTTGACAGGTATATTTATAAAATCCGACATCAAACAGATAAATATAGTAGACCATTCTTCACAAATCCCTTCTTGCATTCTAGTTGTTCGTGAGATAAAAATATTTTTATGGTGTCAGTAAACCCCTTTTCGTTATTTTAAAACTACATGATAATACCATCAACCGAACAGGTGGTTATAAAATAAATTTTTTGTCAAGCTTTTAATCGGTCCTTCTTAGTAAAAACAGTAGCGTATCATTTTCATCCAGTATTTAACCCTCATTTAATATTTTAATATTTCGGGATATTAGATGCAATAAAAATTCATGAAGGAATTAGTATGGAATACCTAAATTCCAACTGGGGGAGGGAAAATACTGATTTTTGTTTTAATATTGACGGCTTGATTTGCGGTTATACTTAATAAAAGAACCATTTACACTTTTTGAAATTTGGTTAAAAAATTGGACCGACACTAAATTCTCAGTATTTTTTAAATCGCTCTTTTTCTGTTTTCTTTAATTAGAAACTTCTGTTTTTTTTTTAACAAATCTTAGCCGTGCTTTTTGTTTTTTTTTCTATAAATCCTAAAAAATTAAGGAAAAAAATGTTTTTTTTGTACATTATTCGTTTTTATTTTCAGTAGCGTCTTATTCCATTCAATTTAAATTAACTTTACTTACCTCTTCCCTGGCTAATACCACAATTAGCATTGTACTGCGCTGTTGAATCATTATCTTGCTATTTACACTGCTGACTTTATTTTTGTGCACAATTTCAATACAGCTGTGTGGCTAAGGGACCGATGGACAGACCTGGATTATGAATGGAACTATGGGGGATATAGCGTGAGGCCTTGTCGTAGAGAGGGGCTCCAGCACAGCTGGGGCGAGGTTTTGCGGGGATTTATCCTTGACTAGCCGTAGGGCTCACATGAGGAGGTGCCTTGCGAGGCATCGGTCAGAGTGGAAATAGTAGTTTATCAGCGAAATATAAGACAGATTATTTTTTTAGTCATCAGATATTTTTAGGGCGGCCAAGGGGCTCCCAAATACTTAAAGTCTGGTTAATTTTTTTTAGTCATTAGATATTTGGGGGTTTCAGGGGTACCCTCACGCGGCTCAGGGGCCCCTGCATGCTTACAGCCCCAGGTCTCATAAGTCATTAATCTGACACTAGCGGACAGACAAAAGTATGCTATCGAACGTTATTGTGAAGAAAACACAATAACTATAAATAATATGGTAAATGAATATAAAAAGAAAAACGCAGTTTTATTTGTTAAATACTAAAAAGGAAGTAAAAAAAATTAAATAGTTCACGTTTAAATGTAATTTATCCTACTACGAGCTTTATAGCATAAAATTGGTAGACAACCAAGACCACTCCAAATATGACATGTCCCGCATTTGCAGCCAAAATTGACTTGCAAAATCAGGGTCAATGTGATCATAAGTTTTCATAGAACTTTTGTAAATTTCTATGTGGAAATGACTGATTGATTTGCAAGATTATCAGATCAGATCAGATTATTGTAATGTCATGAGGCCTATTCATATGTGTACAAAATTTAAAACTGTAAATCAACTGAAAAAATCGCTTGTAAAACTAAAATAACGGTTAAAACCAAGGTCATTAATTTATTGTATGTCATCGAACCAAATATGTACAAAGTTCTAAAACATTTGTCAAGTAGAAGTGGATCCAAATTTTTTTGGTGATGATTAAGGTTAAGTCAAAAAGCATTAGATTGCTGAAACAAAGGGGTCCATAAAAATTTGGTTTGATCTAAGTTCAACAAAATTAGCACAGGAAGTGAAAATCGCATCCCATTGTCTTTAATATCAACGAGGTTACCTACTTTGTGAAAGTGACAGCAGGAAATCATGTTTGCCTGTACATTATAAAATATATTATCCTTCATTTTTCTTTGATTAAATATTTGAATTGGTTCAGTGGCGGCTATTCAGGTGAAGTGCTACTTCACCAAGAAAAATAAACAAGCAAACATCTAACTATATTTATTATATATCTTTAAAAATTTTTACTTTATTTTTTACATTCATTTATTCACCTAATTGGCAAAAATAAACTGTACACTCGAATAAATATTTTACTTGACCGTTGGCGGCATGTCTTTTTAAAACTTCAATCGAACTTTATTATAACAACTATAACAGTGGCGCAAACCGCTTCGACTTTGCTGGAGGTGCTATGTCTAGTTTACGATTTGACACGACAACGCGTACGCGATGATGTCGACCGCATGGAAGGTTAATATTAACCAGCTCCGTACAAGGCTCTCGGTGAATTGCTAACGCAGTACACTACACCCACGTGTCGTTCAGTTTGGGGTGGTTGTTTACTTTTATTTTCGCGGATTTCGCTCCAACCGGTTAGCTCCTTTGCAGTTTACTTGACTGTTTTGTGTTATATTTATTTATGGTGTTGTTACAACTTTATTTGGTGTCGGGTTTATTATTCTACATTATTGATGAATCCGATCACGAATGTGGTTTGCATGTTGTTGGAAACTCCATTTAATCGATGGAAGGAACAAGATCAGAGTTTTAATCGTCATCCTGGTTTTCGGCGTACAAATGGATATGTAGTAGTCAAATATTACCAAAATTGTTTTGCTGGCCTTGTTTACTAGTTTACAATAAATATTCAGTGTGGAATAAGAAAGGATTTGCAGGTATGTTAAATATATGAAAGTCTTTACATAAACATGAACACTCGGCGGGGCATTTAAAATGCGAATTAATGCTAAAAACATTTGTAAAAAATCAAAGCACTATAGCTGACACTTTAAAAGAAAATGCTAAGCTATATAAAATACATTTTAACAAAAACGTCCAATTAAATAGACTATTTATGTGCTTGGTAACTGACGCAGTTTTGTACCTTGCAAAACAAGAGTTAGTCTTTCGCGGCCAATAAATAGGTAGATCTTTAAAAAGCTTTTAGGTTTATTAATATCGAGAAGTTCCCAGGAACTAAAAGATTATCACAAAAAAATTAAAAATGTTTTTACTGGTGTCTCGAAAACTATTCAAAACGAAATAACTAATTATTAATTAAATTTAATTGAAAGCATTTCTGATTATTTAAATGATCATGCAAAAAATGAAATAATGAACACACAGTTTTTTTTTCTGTACAAGTGGATGATACCACTGATATTACGCAAACCTCCCAGTGCTCCATAACTTTAAGATACGTTAATTCAGTAAAAAAAGAAAATGAACATTTTTTTTAATACCATGTTTGATAAAGCAAATTCTATTACAGAAATAAATCATTACAAACGTGAGCTTGCTAAGTTTTCACCTGAAGAAATTAGAGCTAAGTATAGAACCCTTTTTTATGAAATATTGGACCATATTTTAATGGAAATGTCACTAAGCTTTCAAGACTCTGAAAAACTTACATTTTTATGTTTGGCAGATTCTGCTAAATTTTCCGAATATAGTTTAAATTTTCCGAGTGGCCCGTTTGAAAATGTGTTACAGTGATATGGGGAAATATTTTCAAAAAGTCAACGACTGAAAAATGAGCTTGGTCTTATTTTTGCCGATGACAGTAATTGGAATATATCGCTGCAAGAGCAAGTGAAAAAAATTAATGAAAATAAAGATATTTTAACCAAAGCATATAAAGTGTTTTCCATTATTTTGGCAATACCGTCGACAAGTGCTTCAGTGGAAAGAAGTTTTTCTTGCCTCAAACGTGTAAAAACTTATTTAAGAAATACAATATCTCAAAAAAGACCTACTTCTCTAGACAATATTTCAATGCAAAAGGAATGTCTAGAGGAGATTAGGGCAACTCATCCATTTTCTGAGGATGTTATAAATAAATGTGCTGCTATGAAGGAAGGATAGGAGAATTGATTTAGTATACAAAATTTAGGAAAGTGGTAAAAAAATATTTTACCCCTTCCACATATAAAAAAAATTTCTGGAAAAAAAATTATTGCGATATTTTCTTGTTTCATTTGCACTTCACTTACTTTTTCACCCGCGAGCTGCCACTGACTTGCTTACGAAGGAAGTTCCATGTAGTAACTAACCATTTTCTGTTTTTTTTATAACCAGACATTATACAAAAGTTGAACATTGTTAAAAACAAAAAATACTGACGAAAAAATTGCAGGATATTTACGGAAATTAAAATTCAGATAAATCATCAAACTTAAGCCAGATTATCTTCAAATGACTGTAGAGTTAGTTAATTTATTTTAGCTTTAAATTCGCATTGTTATTCTTGGCAAGGCACATTTGGGGATTACTCTGGCGACCTATAATTTTCTTCAACATGCCAATTCATAATTTTACTTTTTCGTCCTTTATTTAAACTGTACACATTTGAGTTTATTAATTGGTTATTCTTGAATAAACTATGCACAATTAATTAAATTATCTAGGAGTTACAGAAAAATTGATATGACCATTTAGAAGATGTATAAATAACACTTAAGAGCTTTTAATTTTTTTTGGTTGTTATTCTTTCCTATCGATCAAAATTAGGTCCCCTGCCGAACAAAAGTTTAGGCTACGTGCCTCATGAGCAATTTTATTTTATTCACGATTAACTCGCCAAAAAACTTGGTATATTCTATATTATGTTACAAGAAAAAGTAACTCGTTATACATTGGGCTCATCCTCGGACATAGATAGTCCGTTACTATTTAAGGTATATAAATCAAGATTGAAATATTAGTATAGATATGACAGTAGTTAGAGCGCTTGCCTTCCGATCAGAAAGTGTGGGTTCGAGAACTTGTGGGCACTTTTTCACTACTCGGTATTCCTGGTCCGGTACATTCTTGAGATAAATTTAGTTCTTGGGCTCAAAAAATAACTCTGTGCGTGAACTTTTGGTGCGGTGCCAGTGACGTATTCAAGAGGGATTTTTGGGGGATAAAAACCACCACTGAATCCAGAAATTAAGCATATGTCGTTCCGTAAGAGTCTTTCTTTTCAAGAAGAAAATCAATATAAAGTAAAATTATATTTTAGTTACATTTCATAGCTACAAACAAAAACGTGTCGTGACCTTATTGTTGCATATTTTTTAGTTTTATATATTTCTTTATTTATATATTACACTTGCATATCTTTTAAAAAACTTTTTTAATCAGCTAAGACATTTTGTATTTAGATTTACTAAATCTATATTACATATAAAATATCTGAGCTCAAATTTTCGGGGAACATCAATTCGAAAAAACAGGACTAGTAATAATATCTAAAGTCTATTCAAATTCAAGATAGAGTGCATGTAAAAAGGTTATTGTGCGTGGAATACGCCTTTAAATAAAGCTGGCCGTTTGTGATATAGGTTTCTAGCAAATTTTTAAGGGCGTCTTGCAAGCATAATTCTTTTGTTTACATGCACTCTATCTTATATTTGAACAGACTTTAGGCAAGCAGGCCATTGATCGAAAGTAAGCACATAAATATAAACTAGTTGGATAGCAAGAAGGAGGTAGAGGAGTTTTTTTCCTCGCCCAAGGAAGGACCACCCCTGGTGAAGGCGAACAATGTGATATGAAAAAATAATGATGGATGATCCTCAAACTAAATATTCCGGAGTCAAAATACCTCTCTGTTCGGATCTCCGCTTCACCATCGAAAAATTATATCTCATTCACCAATACCTGTGGCTTGGGTAAAAACCTGTACTCTGTTCACCGCTACCTCCAATCCTGCAAGACTCATATTCTCTTCCTAACCGAAACCAAAATAAGCTACATAAATGCAACCAATCACCTCTTTTTTCTGGATATGAACTTCTTTCATCATTCCGCCTAAGCCGTGGAGTTTGCGATTACGTTCGTAGTAATCTATCATGTACATACAAGACTTCCGACCTTGAATGAAATAGATCCGATATCCTGTGGCTCAAACTAGCCCTCAGAAATTCCACTAAATTTATTTGTTGTATCTGTCGCGCTCCGTCAGACAATTCCTTCGAACCCTTCGACATTCTTTCTGCTAAAGTAGATTTTCTAATCTCTGAATTTCCTTCCTCTGAAATCATTATCCTTGGCGATTTTAACGTTCATAATAAAGAATGATTAAGTTCCACTAAAAGCGATCCCCAAGGTAGAGCAGCAGAGGCCTTTGCAGTCAGTCAATCTCTTACTGACCTCATCAGAGAACCTACTTACTTGCCACGCTTCGTCACACATAGCCAAGATCCATTGGAACTTTTTCTCACCACTCACCAAGAGTCTTATCAGTCTTCCATTTCCGCTCCTCTGAGTTCTCCTGACTATGGTCTAATTATTGTTTCCTATCCCATACAACAGGAAATTGTAGAATCCATGCTACCTCGTACTGTTTGGCACTATAATACCGCTAACGGGTATGAATTGCGGGATTTCTACTCTTCCGTCCCTTGGAATGATGTCTGTTTCTCTACCAACGTTCCTTCCTAGATATGTTTTGAAATCTCGAATGTAATCCAATTAGATGTCGAAACCTTTATAACACATTCTATTATGACTTCAAAACCTCAAAAAAATAAACTTTGGTTTTCAAAATCCTGCGATAATGCCAGATTAGAGAAAATACGTACTCATAAAAATATTCTCAAGAACCCTGCTCCAGAAAATCTACAGGCCAAAAACAAGACACGAAGTCATTAAAATCGCATAACTCTCGAAGCCAAAAATGCCTTTAATATACGCATAAAAGGCTAAGTTCTTTCTTGCCAAAATGGGAATCAATCCTTTTGATCGATTGCCAAAAATATTATTCAAAACTTCTGCAAGAGCTCCTTTCCGCCATTAACTTCTGGTGATCAGATCATCTCCACGTCTGAAGCAAAAGCTGAGCTTTTTGAAAAACAACTCGCCGCAAATTCTCCTCTTTACTTCCCCCTTCCGTCAGCACCAGCTTTGCCATACAATATGCACGAAATTTCCTTCAAAGTTAAAAGGATACGACATGTTCCCAAAACACTTAATACAAAAAGTCCTCTGGCCTTGATTGTATTCCGGCAATAGTCCTAAAAAAGTGCGCTTCTGAATTGGCCCCTATCCTCACCAGGTTATTCCAAATGTCCTACAACAAGGGCATTTTTCCTAAAAGCAATTATGAGTAAAGCAATGGAAAAGTCTATCAATAATAATCTTTTTAATTACCTTGAAATGTATAAACTTATATACGTCAGGGAATACTGCTTCTGGCACCAAAGCTCCATATAGAATCTTCTTAGCTTCGTAACTGACGGTGATACATCCGCTCATCATCGTACATCGATAGGTGAGTTAGCTTGATGGATTCGGGAGTCTCTGTGACATCGCTTCAGCAGGAATTACAACTACTCCGTGAGTCCGTTGAGTTCTCTAGCAACAAGGTCTTCGATTTTGAGGCTACTATTAAAAAATTGGATGATTAAATGAAACAGACGGAAAAACTTAAGTCGGAAAATGAAAAATTGAAATCTGAATATGTGACCTAAATCGAAAAATGGATAAAATGGATCAATTAGGTAGGTCAAATAACAATAAAATAGTAGGGATCTCTGATCTCCCTGATAAAAACTTTTTAAAAATTGATGAACATGTGGGGTGCTTCATTTACTACAAGGTCCATGATAACATGGTCGACAGTGTTCATCGAGTGCCCACTCGCAACGAATCAAATCAGCCGGAGAATATTATCTTAAAATTGTCTACAAAGCGAGTTCGTGATGATGTTATTGCTACCCCAAGAGCAAAGGTTCGTACCCCTAAATCATTAATTCTTCCTAGCTTCTCTACCTAAACGAACATTTAACTTCGAAAAACAAAGCTCTGTTTAAAGAAGCTAGGTTTATTGCCAAGCAAAAAATTATAAGTTCGTGTGGGTTTGCAATGGCAATATTTTTTTGCGGAAAGATGACAGATCCAGGATAATTCGCGTTAGTGATGTAAAAATACTCGGAGACATTGCCTAAATAAAAGTTTAGTGATAATCTAAAAAATAAAAGGACAGTTTTTGACATGTGTGTACATTTTTGTGCTCTTTATCAGAATGTCAGAGGTCTGAGAACTAAACTTAACGAGTTTCAATTAAACGTCCAAGCAAATAACTCAGATGTTCTTTATATTACTGAGTCATGGCTTAATAGTGGATGGTGAAGTCATAGATCTTAATCATTACGATCTCTTTCGAAGAGACCGAGACTCATCTACTTCGCAAAAATCCGCCGGAGGAGGTGTTTTTATCGCAGTGAAAAAAATGTCTATGGTTTTCGCAACTACGAGTATCCAGTTTACTTTACTAGTGCTACCATAAAAGTTATTAAAGAAAAGAGTAAGTATCATAAAAATGGAAGATTTACCCTAATCTACATGATTTTAATACTTTTATTTTACTAAGAAGTCCAAAACGTTAATTAAACAAGATTATAAAAACTACTTGGAGCACATCGAGACCGAGATAAATACAAATTGTAAAACATTTTGGCACTTTGTGTCCACTAAAAATAAATTCAACATTCATCCTAATATGACTCTCGAAAATGTTAGCAGTAGCGATTCTCTTGGTATATGTAATCTTTTTGCAGAATATTTTAGCACTGTTTATCAACCAAAAACCAATAATGTTATAGACAACGACACTACCGATGGTGCAGCAACCCTTAATAAATTAGAATTAAATAAAGACAAGGTCTTTAACATTTTAATTTCTCTTGATTGCAAAAAGGGAGCCGGGACAGACTGCTTTCTTTGTTATAATGTGAGCCACAGGTCTGACCCTTTCGCTTTGTCTACTCTATAATCAGTCTCTTCGGATTAGCAACTTCCTTGATCTGTAGAAGCAATCTTCAATAATTCCTATATATAAATCAGATGATAAAAGTAACATACAAAATACCGACTAATCTGTAAACTCAATATATTTTCCAAATGCTTTGAAATAGCAATTTAGAAGTAGTTCTTTATAGTCAAAAACCGAATCGATATTAAACAGCATGGTTTTTTCCCCAACAGATCATTTGACTCGAATTTAAGATTTTATGTCGAATATATTTTAAATAGTATGAACAATCGTGTGCAGATTGACTCCAAACGAAAACACCGTGTTGTAGTCGTCGGCTCTGCTTCTGAATAATTCATTGCAACTTCAGGAGTGCTTCACTGTTATTATTTATATTAATAATATAGGGCGTTGTTATAAACATACAGAATATCTATTTTATGCCGACGATCTAAAACTTTTTAAAGAAATACGTTCGATTGAAGATTGCCTTTTGTTGCAATCAGTCCTTGTTAGACTTGCGGAATTGTGAATGACTAATAGTTTATTTATTAATATCGATAAATGCTTTATCATAATTTTTACGAAAAATCGTATTAGAGTAAGGCATAATTATCAGTTGAACGGTGGGCTTTTTAAGTGGGAGGATCAAACGAAGGACCTTGGAGTTCTTGTCGACCCTAAACTGTCGTTTGAACTTCATATTGACAGAATTGTCAGTAGCCCATACCGAATAGAATAATAAATAGACAATGTAAAAATTTTAACAATAATTTCACTTTATTACACCTATGTTTTTACTAGATTATACTTTGCCTCATCGGTATGGAACCCGCAATACAATGTTTATAAATCTCATCTAGAATCTACTCAGAATAAGTTTTTGAAGTGTTTAGCGTTTCCGTCCTCCAAAACTTTGTACTTGAATACAAGAGACCCAGTATGTTCTGAAATAGAACACCTGTAAGAGAAATATGATAATTTAAAAATTGACAAACAATTGTATAAACAAATTTTAAATCTGAAACTTCAGAGCTTACGAACATTAGCCTGTCTCTAGCGCAAATACCCTGCAAATAATGCAAAGATGCAAATTATTGAGGCCGAGGCGGGAAAAAAATAACAAGCCATTTAAACCAAAGAAAATACTAGCTTTAGCTATTAGACGACAAAAATATAACATACCTAAAAGTCCAGTTTACTACACTGGTGGTCGGATAACAGCAGTTTTCCTAAGTCTCTATTTATAACATTAATAAAAAGTTATTATCGTCGGCTATCCCGGGCTATCTCATCTAATATAAAATCTACGTTTCATCTAATTTTTTTCAAGTTTGTATCATCTTTATTTCTAGTTTGTAGGTACTATTTCCTTTATTTAGGTCTACACTGAAGCATTCTGCAGGTCTAACAGTTGTCCTACTTAGGTAATATCCTAAATTTGTAACTTTTGATGTAGTTCAATATTCGAAGTATTGCGTGTTTCACCTTATGGGAAAAATCAAAGCATTTTCAATGACACACAGCCTCTTTGTACTATACTACGTATAAACTTAATGCCCTTAATGTTTAAACCATCTTCTGTTGAATTTTTCTTTTGATCTAACAGTCTTATAATTTGTGTTCCCCAGCCATGTTTAAATTAATATGTCTTGTACTATACTGTGTCACCAGAGATAAGTTTAACCAATTCTGGCACGAGGGATTCTATCGAATCTTTTTTATCAGTTTTGAGCTTGGATCAATTAATACTAGTATAATCATGTTAATTATAGCCTATCCTGATTCATTCATTCATTCAATTCATATCGTGTAAACAAATGTGGCTTGCGAGCTACAGGTAGTGAGATGATGGCCCTCTATTTTACGTGTTTACTCAGCCTAGGACTGGCTGATCCAACAATTTTTACAGGTCAATTAGAAATTCATCCCAGAATCAGAAATACTTCCCTTTTACGAGGGAAGTAATATATATTCCATGGATCAGATCCAGTTTCGAATCCATTAAAAAAATGATATCGCACGCCTTCAATTTACATTTGAATACGGTGGGTATCGCTTTCGTTAACCTTTAAATAAGCCGAACTCGAATCGAAAATGGCTAATGGTCGCAACTGTACCTATATATTTCATAATTTTCTTAAATTTAATAAATAATGACCATATTCTCAAAATTTCATTTCATATATTTTGAAGCTTTCCGATATATTTTCAGAGAATATTTAATTTTAATTCTCCATAATTTTACAACACGTACCACAGATTAGTGAAGGCACGTATTTTAAAATTAGAATATAAAAAAATAGAATATATTGGAATAACTTTTTTGTATCTAGTTTCACTTGTACTTGTTCCGTAGAGCTTTAAACTTGCAACTGAGGTTCCCAGAATCTCAGCTGACTGAGAAGACCACAAGGCTCACCCTGGCCAACGAAAACACCCCGATTTTTTCGGATTTAAAATAAAAATCTGGAAAAACGCACGGACTCGTTGATTTTTGATTTCAAGGGGAACTATTTTTCAGCTTTTTTTATCTCCGTAGCGTCAACTCCCCAGCTATGGGGAGAACAACCCCCGAAATTTGAATAGGGAAGAAGGGTCGTGCCAAACCTCTTTTTAAAGGTCTCATCGAGTTCTTTATGACCCTATAATTTCGCCTTATTATTTTCAACCACAATGAAATGACAGCTTGTTAAAATCTGTTTTGAAGATGATTCAAGGTCTGGCCACAAATTAGATTTCGTTTTTTACGTTTTTGTGAAAAAAATTGAAGAACTCTCGGATCCGTTGATTTCTGATTCGAGGGAGAACAATTTGTCTGCTTTTTTCATCATCGTAACTTCAACCCTCTAACGGGATGAAACACAACGCCCTGATTTTGAATAGAGGTGAGGGGTGTTGCGATACTTCATTGGAAAGATCTCATCGAATACTCTCTGAACCTAAAATTTCGCATCAAAATTTCCATCGATAACGAAGTGAAAGCTAAAAGAGGCGATGTAGGAAAGATACCTACCTAATAACCAACAAAGAGATTACTTACTTTTGTGAAGTGAAGTACATACATAGTAGCATCCGCAAAAATGAAATGTCTCGGCGGGTATTTATGTAAATTACATAATCGACCCTTTTTTATATTCGGTAATCTCACTGGCGAAATTTATCTTGAATTATTAGAGAATGCTGTTTATCCAGCCCTCGTGCAAGTATTGGAGAATGAAGAAGACCATCATACAATTATTTTTCAACAAGATGCCGCAGCACCTAATTTTGTACAACCTTTGCGGCAGTTTTTAGATGAAAATTTTCCTCAAAGCTGGATTGGGAGAAAGAGACATATTGTATGGCCATCCAGGTCACCTGATTTGACTTCAATAGAAATCTAAGATTTATGCTACTAAGCCCGAGTCACTGAATGATTTGTAAAACCGTATAATTAATGAATGCTGTCAAATTACACCCGAAATGTTGCCTAATGTACGGGAAAGAACACATCTTACTGCATAAAAGTTCTTGAACGGTGGTCATTTTCAGCATTTAATAAACTGATCACAAAAGTAAGTAGTATTTTCGTTGGTTATTAAGTAAATATTTTTTTCACATTGCCTATTTCATTCTTTTAGCTTTTATTTCGTCATCGATAAAAATTTAAGCGCCATATTTTAGGGTCAGATAGCATTCGACGAGATTTTCAAAATGAGGCATCGCAACACACCCATCCCTATTCAAAATTAGAGGGTTGTGCTTCCTCCCGTTAGGGAGTTGACCTTACGGGGATGAAAAAAGCGCACAGGTTAACCCAGCTGGCTCTAAAGTAGCTATAAGTGTTTCCACTACTACTTTTTTTGTAACTACTGTTTTTGAGTTTTTACGTATTTATTACTAATAATCTTACTATATATCAATAAACACTTTGAGTAACACGTTTTTAAGTATTATGTATGTATTTGTTACTGCGAGTAATACTTTATAGTAATTTTCCATGTAAAGTAATTATATAATAACTACTGCCAAGCAACTACTTACGGAATTGACTCCAAGGTCGTCAGTTCTTTCCGTGACATAATAGTAATTATTTAAAGTTACTGTTTCTAATCTATTTATTAAATTACAACTTTTAAGTATCAATACCCTCCTGAACCTTGCAGAGACTACTCCATTACGTTCAAATGTATTCCTATAATGTATTACTATCAAGTTTAACGAGTCGTTGGAAAGGTTATGGTTTTATGTTACTTTAAACTGGCTATTATCAGTGGTTATTCTTCTGTTGGAACGTTGAAGTAAGAATTACAGTAATTATTTACTACAAGTAAACTATTACCTCTTATACTTGAGGTTCCAGAGTTAGGGGGCGCTGGTACAAGATTCGGTCTACACTCACTCTATAAAAACAGTGGCGACAATAGAATAACCACTTTTTGGTTGGTTCGGCCATATTGCTGCTAAAATCGTTTTGTTTACTTTTGGCCTACGTGGGTTTCTTATGAGGTTTGTTGTTTGGGTGTATTTTTTTATTAGCTTTTGTGATTATTGAAGTGAATATTGATTCAAACAATAAGTTCTGAACCATTGGCCATATAGAGAAATGTGTTTATAGTTATAAAGTGTTTGTGATGCATTTGTAAATGACTATGACCGTCAGTGCCAAAAGTTTAAGTTTATATTTTGGTTTTATTTTCCTATAAAAGGCAATAATGTTTCATGTATTAGTGTATGTTTTACTTCATTTAGTACCTAAATTTGAGGTAGAAGCTCTTAAAGATTAGCATAAAAGAAACTTTGTAGGTCTTTTTCAGTATATATTACATTACTAAATTCACTTGGCAGACAACTCTCATTAATCGCTTGCACAAATATTGTTATTTGTTAAAAATATAAATGAAAAAGTAAGTTTGCACTAGATAGTTCGAATAGATTATTAAAGTAAAATATTAACATTACCCTACATTTACAAGAGTCGCTGACAGAGGTTGTCAATGTAAAGGCGAGAAATTTAAATTTCGAATTTTTTTCTAGGGCATATTACTCTTTTAGCTAATCAAGTTTGATTATATTAATGTGCTAAAGTAGATTAATTTAGTTATATTTGAGAAAAACTAACGATATGTGTGCGCCCATTTAAACCTTTAGAAATAAAAAAAAGTAGCTTTCGTCATTGGGCTTAAAAATTAATAATGATTCAGGCAACTGAGTCAACGAATGCGTGGATCGATGGCTACTTCGTGGGTTCCACATACAGGCGTCACGGCGCATTGGGATCGTATTTGTAACTATTTAATATTTTAGTCCGGGTCAGTTCCAATAGCAGGGATCAGTTCTAATAATTAAATTCCAGTTATAGGTATCCATCACTAATTTAGCAGATATTTGAACGCATATTATTTGGTAGTTGCAGAAGTTATAATATCAGAGACATATTATGATCATATCTTTTTATCTTAGATTTGTCATCGATTCGGGGGTCTGTGAAGAGAACTTTTTTTTTTAAATTATGAATTCGGCGGAATTAGTTCACTCTGTTTAAATGTTAGGAATTTAAAATCATAATCTCGTTAGACTATCGCGCTTAAGTACTGGATATTAACGACAATTTTCACGTTAGAAGACGAGATGCAAAATAGATGGTTACAAATTGACTTCCCTCGGGCCAATTAAAAAAGATCTAGTTACGCTACTGTTCTTCAGGTAACATAAAAAGGGGTTTAATGTTCACGGTAGTTAAATTGAAGGTTTCGAATTACGTCTCGGCTTTAAACCGGCCAAAGGAAACGGACGCCGAGTCCGACATAAAAAGATTTGGCCCCTTGAAAAATTAAGTGCAAGAAGGCCTTAATGGTTAGATGAATGTATTTAATGGAACTTGTTTTTTAGCTGAATATATCAACGAATTAATAGTCGGATAGATATAACCGTCGTTTTTAAACGTTTCGCTTATTGTTTTGAGCTTTCTCAAGACTTTATTTTAGTTTGCTTGATCTCTTGGAAAAGCAATTTACATGTAAATTTTAAACATGTTTTTATAAGATCATTTATATGAGGAACAAAAGAAGGCTTTCTGTCATATAGAACACCAAGATTACGAAAATACTCCACTCTTTCCAACAATTCGTTATTAATTTTGTATTCATACAGTATAGTACTATGCTTTAGAGATAATGTACTACATTTTTTTATGTTCAACGATAATTTATTTTTATTACATCAATCAAAAATTTTGTCAATTGACAGCTGCAACGTATTACAATCTTCTGAGCTTTTTATACGGGCATAGATCTTCATATCATCCGCGTAGAGGAGCGTGTGATTATCCAGATTATTAATTATGCTATTAATGAATAAATTAAACATAAAAGGACCCAAAATAGACCCCTGTGGCATTAGTGAAGTAGCCTCCAATTGCACGGATGATTGATCACAGCATTCCACTATTTGCCGTTTTCCGATTAGATAAGATTGGAAAAACCCAATCGGATTGTCAGAAAAGCCAAGCGAATTAAGTTTATCTAGCACAATATTGTGGTCAAGCCTGTCGAAAGCTTTCGAAAAATCTGTATATATTACGTCAACTTGACAATTATTATCAAAAGCTTCTACTATAAATTGCGTAAAATAAACAAGGTTGGAGACTGTTGACTTTCTCTTGACAAAACCATGCTGATTATCCGCGAGTTTATTTTTAACCTGAAAGTACACATTTTTATTGAGGAACATTTCAAAACGTTTAGAGAAGTTGTTAATTATACTTACTGGACGATAGTTTTTGATTTACTTTTAATCTCCTTTTTTAAAAACAGGAATTATTTTATATAATTTCCAACAATCTGGAATCTGCGATGTTTTAATTAATAGATTAAAAAATATTGTAAGACGACATGCACAGTCTCGTAATAAAAATGATGGTATTTTAACTGGACCTACCGTCCCGTTCGGTTTCATTTTTTTAAATAGCCTGAAATATCGTCGTCAGTAGCCCAGTTTATAAAAACGGGAATTTAGTCCATCACTATTAGGCCCAATATACGAGGACTGGCAAAATAGGCAAATGGATTTGCAATCGATGTGTGATTTTTAAAACTGTCTTCGTCTAATGTCATTTTTTCTGGAAACTGCTTATTATTTCTTTTACCGTTTATTAATTATCAAAATTTTGAGGGATTAAACGTAATATCATTTTCGATACCTTGGCAGTCCAATCAGTGGCGGCTCTTCCATAGGGTCATTTAGTCAATGACCCCTCAAAAATATTTCAGAAGATAAATTATTCGTTTGACCGTCCCTCCTAATAGTTGTAATAAAACGTGAACCGTGGGAAAAGTTATATACGCTACACTATTAGCCGCGCGCGGCGGTTCGAATGGTCTCGTTGCGTTCCTTAGGCATAATAAAATACGCTATACTAAGCTAGACTGGGCAGTCCGAATTGCCCTGATTACTTTAAAGCTTGACGAAAGTACCCGAAGATTTCACAGCTACCGAGCGGCAGCCGAACGTGATAGCAAATGGAATATGAAATCGCGATTTGGGTCATCAGCCGGTCTCTTCTTATAATTCGATCGATCGGTCGCGGCATCACGTCGGCATGCGGAAGTTCAATTGTTCAGAGGCGCGCGGTCGATATTCTAACTCGATATTGTTTCGGAGGACTCGTCGGACTCATTATGGTGCAAAACCGGTGTTAAAGACTTAAAACACTTAAAAGAAAAAATAAAAAAACATAAGTTTTCTGCAGATCACGTGAAATGTTCGATGAACTATGCTACGGAAATGTTGATATTCGCACTCAGCTAGACACAACTTATAGAAAATCCCTTAGAGATTTTAATGAAAATTTATCCAAAAATCGTTGTATTTTAAACAAAATTATAGACTGTGTAAATTTTGCGGGGCATTCGAGCTGGCACTACGTGGCCATGATGAAACGGCTTTGTCTGAAAATTCAGGGGTTTTTCGAGGGCTTATAAATTTTGTTGAGGAGTTGGGCCAAGATAGACTATCCGCTTTAGCAATGTTAAGTATCGAAAAACCGTTTATAAAAGGAATGTGCGTGCAATTTTAGCGAACGTGTCTTTCAGCGTTTTTCCAATTCTAAAGAACCAAGAGTAGACCTGAACTTCAAGTAAATTTAAAGATAAGATATTTATTTTTACTTTAAGTATTCCTATTTTTAAATTTGTTATTGACCTCCCAATATAATTCACCACGAGCCGCCACTGTGTCCAATTTAACTTGAGTCCTAAGTTCTCTAAATGCCTGCAAATCAATAACCTTCTTAGTTCTTTTAAACCTCTTCCCTGTCCTGAATTGTTGTCTAATTTTTCGTATTATTTGAGAATTGAACCAAATTTCAAAATAAAACATTTCACAAGCGGAATTTACCTCATTGGCGCTACACAAAAAGTCCCAGTTAATATTAGTGATATGCGAGTAAATATTTATAAAATCAGCCTTTTTAAAGTTATAGAAAATGTTAGTGCTCTTTTGCTTATTAAATTTCTTTGCATATGCCACGCTACAATATACTAACAGAGTTGGATGATATACATCTTCAGGAAGCAAAAAATCCTCAGCCTTTTCTACTTCACATGAAAAAGTGGTTATACTGTTTTAGGCTGAAGAATTAAAACCACCTAAAAAATTTTTCTATTCGTATAAAAAGTGTGCACTTATTATTTCAAATACTTGATTAGGTTCATCTACACTAGTCTTAGGTGGTATATAAACTAAAAATAAATAATAAACATGTTTACTTTAACACCAAGAATATAAACATATTCAGGAAAATTGTTAATTTTTAGAACTGTAACCGCATAAATATTTTTTATTGCTAAGAGGACTCCACCCCCTTTTTTACAATCCAATTGACTATAGTTCCGATATATTGTGTATCGAGATTATTGGAAATATGCCATTAAATAAAAAATGGCATCTAGAGTAGTTACTCCACGCATATAAATTAAATTATGATTTGATGATTGATGGATTTGAGGACTTTTTCTGTAGCGTGTAACGCATTATTCTACAAACCATAATAAACTGCTCGTCAAAAAGAACGGCAAAAAATATTTTTGACATGACAAGTATTTAAATGTCAGTCATTCCGTCATTCCTTAACCGACTGTAATTAGCTTTTCGGATTCTCAAAGCTTGTTTCATGTAGAATTAGCGGCGGGTATGCTTTCCTTAAGTTATTTTTAGCGTTGTACAGAGAGGTAATACGAAAGCGTATTTGGGCCACACAATTTCTTTTTTATAATTCTTAGTTTAAAGTGTGAATTAAGGGTAATTCTTTCGATAGGGAGTTGGTAAATGTCAATAACGTAGTAAGAAATTTATTAATAACAATACAATACAGTTACAACCATGATCTCAAAATTAACAAAAGTTCGCAGACGTATTGATATATCCTTAATATAGGGACACTTAGACAAACACGGACTAATACACATTTAATATGTAGTCTTTTACCACGTGGGGTAACAAACGACCGGGGCGTAGTAAAATTTTAAATTGGTTGTTTACTCCGCCCCTGTTGTTTGTTACCCCACCTAGTACAAGACAATATCTTAGGTGCATATTATTCCATCTGTTTGCAAAATTTTGTTAAATTTGATCAAATGGTAAAAGAGGAATTGCATTTTTAAAAATAAATTACTCCGCCCCTGTCGTTTACCACCCCACCAAACGAAAGACAATACATATTAAGGTATTAAGTGTATATTGGTTTACCTTTTTACAAAATTTGGTTTAATTTTAGGTAATAAGTATTAAGTATTGTAGTCCGTTTGTCGATCAATATTTAACTCACATCATAAACTGTAGTCTTAAAATAAATTACTTTCCTAAATTATGGAAAATATCAATCGGAAAACCCTTGGCAAAAGTTTCCAAACCTTCAACTTTTAATGATTTTCGAGTTATAAGTATTCTGCCCGCGCTATCTAAAATATTTGAGAAAATATTGTATATACATATGTATACTTACTGTACTACCAATAGTATTATTCCAAATACACAATGTGGCTTTCGCAAAAATTTTAGCACGCCTGTTACCTTAGTTAATGCTACAAATGGCATAATTCGAGCATGGGATAAAAAACTGAACAGAATTTTGGTACTCCTTGATTTTACAAAGGCATTTGATACGATCAATCATAATTTACTGGTGGCTAAGCTAAAATACTATGGATTTGATAATAGCTTTTCTCCATTAATTAAATCATATTTATCCGACAGGTTACAAAAAATGTACTCAAATTATAAATTTTCCAAGCCAGCGGAAATATTATCTGGAGTGCCACAAGGCTCTATTTTGGGACCTCTCTTGTTTTTGGTTTATACGTCTGATATCTTGAAACCGTTATCTTTTTGTAAAGTTCACATTTGGATTGATTACATTGATAGGGAGGATTATGAACTTGCTGAATCATATGTAAACACAGATCTTGAAATCCTGTATCAACTTTCTAAGGGCTATAATTTAAATCTGAACCCTTCTAAATCCTGTATTTTGGTATTTGGCAAAAATAATAATTTTATGTTTTTAAAAAAATAGCTTCAATTTTTCCATTAATGGTTCAAGATTAAGTTTTGTTGACTCTGCGAAGAACCTAGGGTTAATATTGGATAGACAATTAAGGTTTAAAGAACATCTAAAAAAATAATTCAAAAATGTTATCTCTCTCTCAAAATGTTATACATATAGACATATTTTAAATGTAAATTTAAGGAGAAACTTGTGCGAATCGCTTGTACTATCAAATTTCAATTATTGTGATTTTGTGTACGGTTTTTCCCTTGACCAGGAGAGCAGAAATCGAATACAAAGAGTGCGGAATGCGTGTGTTAGATTTGTTTATGGTCTTAAGAATTATCATCACATTTGTGAATATTTCAGGGAAATTAATTGGCTGAAGATGAGACTCGTAGAAACCTACATTTATGTACCTTTTTAATAAAAACAATTAATAATCCTGCATCTTCTTTTTACATTCGTGAGCGCTTGGTTTTGCGCCATGACATTCGCAATTTAAATCTCCGAAATAACGAAGGGTTAACCATGCCTCATCATCAGAGTTCCATTTTTCAGCGTGGATTCACTTACAATGCAGTACATCATTATAATAGCTTACTGAGCAACTTGCTAAACCTTAATAGTAACACTATCAAAGCGAACTATACAAAATATTTATTAACTTTGCAGAATATGATAAATTAGATTACTTCTCAGTGACCTACTTAGAAGGGTTTTTTAACGTTTAGTTTTTTTTCACTGTTTTTCTTTTGTTTTTGTTAACGAATTTTTTTTTATCACTCGAAAATTAACCATTTATTTTAATTTTAATTTTAATTTTCTTATGTAAACTCTTCTTTTTTACGTAATTACTTAATGAGGACTTGAGTAGTTTTTCATTTTAATTATTTCATTTTTTTTGTTTTGTTTTCATCTGGTTCAGTTGAGTAGCTATTAAAAGCTAGACTGCGCCAGGTGTAAATATATATTTAATTACCTTATTAGATTATATATAGTTTCTATATATTAATAAAAGGCATTATTTATTTATTTATTTATAATGATAAAAGAGATATTACATTTTTAAAAATAAATTAATTTTTTACTCCGCCCCTATCGTTTGCCACCCCACCTAGTAAAAGACTATATATTAAATGTGTATTAGTCCATGTTTTTTAAAAATTGTGTTAAATTTAGGGTAAGGAAAAAAAAATATATTGCATTTTTAAAAATGAATTAAATTTTTACTCCGCCCTTATCGTTTGCCACCCCACCTAGCGAAAGATTATATGAAATATTGAGGGTATATTAATTCATCTTTTTGCAGTAATTTTGTTTAATTTGAGGTAATGATTTTTATTCCGTCCCTGTCGTTTACCACTCCACCCAGCGAAAGACCATATATTAAATTTATATTAACCCATCTGTTTGCAAAATGTTGTTTAATTTGTGCTAATGACAAAAGAGATATTGCATTTTTAAAAATAAATTATTTTTTACTCCGCCCCTGTTTGTTGCCACCCCACCTAGCGAAAAACCATATTATATTAGGGGTATATTGGTCCATCTATTTAAGAAAAATTGGTAAGTAAGACTGATATTGCATTTTTAAAAATAAATTAATTTTTTACACCGTCCCTGTCGTTCGCCATCCCACCTAGTGAAAGACCGTATATTAAGTATATTAAGGGTATATTGGCCTGTCTATTTAAAAAAATGGTTAAATTTCAAGTTAAAGTCAGAAAAATATTGCATTTTTAAAAATAAATTAATGTTTTATTCCGTTTCTCTCGTTTGCCACCCCACCTAGCGAAAGACCGTGAACTAAATATGTATTATTCCATCTGTTCGCAAAATGTTTAATTTGTGCTAATGATAAAAGAGATATCGGATTTTTTGCGGTAAATTAATTTTTTACTCTGTCCCTGTCGTTTGCCACCCCACCTAGCGAAAGACCATATATTAAATGTATGTTAATCCATTTGTCTGCAAAATTTTGTTAAATGTGAGGTAATGATAAAAGAGATATTGCATTTAAAAAAATAATTTTTTACTCCTCCCCCGTGATTTGCTGTCTAGCTGTTTGCAAAATTTCGTTTAATTTGAGGTAATAATAAAAAAGTCATTGCATTTTTTAAAATGAACTAGAGGCATTTGTTTTATTTTTCCATGCCAGAAAATTGAATGCTATTTTATGTTTTTCATGCAAACTTGCTTAACAGCGTAACGAACACAATTTGCATTTAAAACAAAAATGGCCTATATTTTCTTATTATAAAATAACTTGTTACTGATAGTTATCAAAAAGAAAAAAAATATTTTTTTTAATGTTTGGACCCATTTATTTCTAAAACCGAAGAAGCAACAATATCTTTTATTGCATATATATATATATATATATATATATATATATATATGGGTAAAAACTGAACTGCTTTATCAACGCTTAAAAAAAATTCTAATGAATCATAAATAACGTAATTATTTGCATATTCTATTTTAATGTACTACCCATACTCATACCAATAATAGAAATTTAAATCTTTGGAGGCCACTTCATTTTCGAAATTCTAAAAATTCATCACTAAAGCAATTTAGTATTTATGAAAAATAAAATAAAAACTTATCGTTGTTATTTTTTTAAAAGTAAATGAACCTAAACATTAAAAAATTTGAAAAAAAAACATTATTTTTGGTAACCAATTTTAAAATGTTATTTTATATCAAGAAAATTTAGGCAGTTCTTGTTTTAAATGTAATTTTGTTTAATTATACTACTTACTAAACCTAAAATGCATAAAATTGCATGAATATGTGTGGCATCGCCAACTAAGCAAAATAAAACAAGTGCCTACAGCTCCGCAATTTTTTGTCCGATTTCAAAAATATAAAAATTGATATTTATAGTGTGCAAAAATGTCAAATTTGGATTAAGGGTTGACAAATTCTGTCCCATAAAAGATCAAAAAATTTCGAATACATGCTCTTAAAAACAAAGAAAAAAAGGGGGTTCACATTAGTCCGTGGTCACTCGGTATATAATGAAGTAGTAAACAAATTTTCAACCATTACAAAACTCTTGTAGTGACATCTTTATCTCGACAAAGGATGCAATGAGGTGAAATGCCGCATTCAAAACTATGCATAGTACAAAAAGCATGAGAAAGGGTCAGACCGTATAGTTCCGAAATTCGGCTGAGTCAGCAAGTCGCATAATTTGTTGTGATTATAATGTCGCTTCAAGAGCTTTGTAATATCTGAAAATGTGTTACTACTTAATTTATATATGCTCAAAGCGCATATATTCTATTGGTGGGGTTTCTTATTTGGATATCTCTGTCGTCAGGCTTCTGCGATCTGCGCAAGCGCTAACTAATCACGTACAACATGTCATCTGACAATGTCCCGGTCAATGTCAAATATCACTTATCAACTGCCATTTGTCAAAATAGGTAGGAACTGATGCAAGATGATGTCATAAGCATTTTAAAAAAAGTTTGGCTCTGATCGGCTACACCGTTCTTGATATATAGTTGTTTTTGCCATTAGAGCCTAACGAAATGACGCAGCAGGTCATTCTTTAGGTAAGCGATAGATCTTAACCCCCTCTATCAATCTATGGAAAAATATTTGCGCTAAAAAATATAAGTTGGCGTCGTAGGAAGGGAAAAACTAAAATTTGGAGACATGAACGCTCGATTAGAAAACAAACCCAATAGATTTAAGCCAGTAGGACATACTTCAAAGCGCGCCGCCGCCAAATGTCCCACTACCCGATCTTGCGAGTGGGTGCTGACTCATTTACACCCTTATTACTACATCATATTGAAATATGAGTTATTACAAGACTTTTGCAGTTTTTTTTATCACGACCTCCTCGGCTACAAGAACAACAGCTTTCTGTATTCTCATCACCAGTTATTCAGAAAGGATGGACTCTTTATCACTTTTTAAAAAGCCGACACTCCGACAATTGATATTCGGAGTACAAGCTGTAAAAGTTCCCTAAGCAGTTTCAGGTACTTAGAACGCTTATCCCGCTTTTAGACTAAAATGCTGGTTTCTGCATGGTGGGGCTGAAAATACGATAACAAATATTGACTTTATTCCCATGTCCGGCAAAACGATAACAGGCTTGTTACTTGGTTGTTGGAGAAAGCGTAATTGCAGCAAATGCGGTAGTTGTCGCAGCTTTGTTATCGTCAGGGGCGTATGGTAATTCAGTAATTCAATAATTTTATCTATACCCTAGGCAGTAGTACAGCACCCAAAGAGCAGCCTTATACCTATAAACTTATGATGTGCTCACAGTAGCGCAAGCAGATTTTCAGCTTATGAGGGGGAAGGTTCATAATTTTTGATGACCAAAAAAAAAGTTCTCACGTTCATATATAAATGACAAAATAGTAACTTAAAATCGATTATGTCTTACCTTAATATGCATATATGGTTTCTCTTGTTGGAAGCTGCAGCCCCATAGCCGAATTGATTGCACCAGAGTGTGCTCATATGCGGAGAGAAGGTTCATAAGTGTTTTCGAGTAATGATGACATGACCTGCATCTAGTGTCAGGGACGTCTAAGAACCGGCTACGATATACTAAGATAACTCCGTCTTGGCAGGCCAGGTCTTAGACTTTAGTACAGTGTAAATCTGAAAGTTCATTCACTTTTACAGGCAAAGCCATATGGTTCTTTTGTTCAAATTTATCATCTTCCGTGTGCATACGTCTAGTTCCTGTACCTTGTTCTATCTCCACTTTAAAAGACTGAAGGAATAGAGAAGAAGTAAACATGTTATGGGAGTGACTATCTCTAATCATTTTCAAGTGTAAACTAAATGCTAACTCTAACGCTAGTCGTGCGCGGTGATGGGTGAAAGCTTTTTCTATAAACTCTTGTTTTCGCCAGGGTTGCTCTCTATGCAAAATTTAAGCCTCTGACCACTGCATATGGCGTTGGTTTGACCAGACGTGTTCTGCTATGATCTTGACGTCTCTCCCATTTGAGTATGATTAAAATGCTCCTTGACTCTTACACTAAGAGGGCGTTTTATCTCTCCGTTGTACGATTCAACACACTCACAAGGGATTTGGTAAATGCATTATTTTTTCCTGTCGATCTTCTTTGGTTTTATTTTTGTCAGAAGGCTTCTTAATGTATTTCTCGATTTGAAAGCGGTTTTGATGTTGAAGTCCCTGGATATTCTTCGAATCTTTTCAGGTGTTCCCTTAAAATAGGGTATTGTGAGAAAAGGTGATGTTTCTTGTGGATCAGAATGTATCATAATATGATGATCATTTTGTAACTTTGATATTGTATTACTTATTAACCTCTCAGAGTAACCATTCTGCAGTACATCTTTTTTTAAGTTTTCAATTTATGCCTCAAGGTCCATCATATTATTACAAGTTACTCTTTTGTTGCTGCAGAATGATTCGAATCCTGGTTGAGTATTGTTCAGTGTGTGTAAGTTTTCCGTACACTGCAGATCGCCTAACGAGAACGTCAAGAAGAATTTTCCTCTTTCTCCATTGTAAATTTAATACATGCTCTTATGCTATTTAAGTGATTGAAACAATCTGTGAAATTACTATCATTTGCAGTCCAAATAATAAAAGTATCATCTACATACCTAAGCCAAAGTAAGCTTTCTCCAGAAACTAACAAATCTGTCCTCTTGCCCTGATGTGATGTCCTTAAGAATATTAACAAAATGGTTAGAATTTTGAACAAAACAATTCGTCTTACCTTGTAAGGGTTGAATTATCTCTAACAAATATTTAGCCAAAGCACTCGTTGATGAGTTTCTGGAGCTAGTAATTGGTCTTAGAGGTATGTCCGGCTTGTGGATATTTTCTTCGCGGATCAGGTAACCAGGGGGGGCTGAGACTTCACGCATCACCGCACACGACAAGTACTAAACCCCATAGCTTTAGAGTTAAAATTTAGTTTATACTTGAAAATGATTGAAGATAGTTACCAATTGAAACGATGTGAAGACAATGCAAGTCCGACAGAACGATTTTAGTGAACATTCCACATTGTCTACCACCTTCAAACAAACGTTGGAAGCCCGGTACGGACCCGGTATCAGCTAAAAATTCCGAAGCTTCGGGAAGACGAGAATAAACGTGACCAAAGAAATGACCCACATTTCTTTTCTGTGTGAAACCTGATAGTTTAATCCCATAGGTTTTAAACTTAAGACGTCAATTCCAGGATATAGAGCAAGAAGTATTTTAGATAATACCAGTAAAGTATTAATACGCTCATAAATCGGTGGAAGAAAACCATTCTAGATATCGAATCCATGCAAAGATACGAAGAAATCAAGGATTTATTCTAAGGATATATTAAGATTATCGGCCAATTTTCCACACAATTAACAATACATGCGAAAGACTACGACAACAGTTACACATCAACACAAATTGTAGAAGCTTGGATCTCGCCGACAGACAGAATCAACAAGACATTTTGGATAAAAAGACAAAACACGGCAAATCCAAACAAGAAGAAACCGCACTAAACGACTCCAGAAAGACAGTTCCATAAAGATTCTTCCTGCAGACAAAGGGAATGCAGTAGTTGTGGTCCCCGAAACATATGACCAAAAGATCGACGAAGCCTTGATGAAAGAAAAATACAGAATACTACCGTTGAATCCCATAAATGGAATTGAGAGCAAGGTATACAGGACATTGAAGAAATACAGTACCTACATCCCAGACAGCAAGTTAACGCCACATTACAGCAAGCCACCCCATCTCTATGTTTTGCCAAAAACCCACAAGCCGATCATGCCTCTAAGACCAATTACTAGCTCCAGGGACTCACCAACAAGTGCTTTGGATAAATATTTGTTAGAGATAATTCAATGTTTACAATGTAATTCTAATTTTTTTGTTCAAAATTCTAACCATTTTGTTAATATTGTTATGGACATCACATCAGAATAGGGCATCATAAGAACAACAGAGCTGTAACAACTTGTAGTAATTCGATGGACTATGAGGCAGAAATCGAAAATATAAAAAAATATATACTGCAGAATGGTTATTCTGAGACGTTAATAAGTAATACAATATCTAAATTACAAAATGATCATCATATTACGATACATTCCACAAGAAATATCACCCTTTCTCACAATACCATATATTAATGAAAGAACAGCCAGAGATTTTAACATCAAAACCGCTTTCAAATGCAAATCGAGAAATACGTTCTTCTGACAAAAACAAAACAAAAGAACATCGACAAGAAAAATGAATGCATTTACCAAATCCCTTATGAGTGTGGTGAATCGTACATTGGAGGGACAAAACGCCCTCTTAGTGTAAGAGTTAAGGAACATTTTAATCATATTCAAAAGGGAGAGACCTCAAGATCGGGCATAGTAGAACACGTCTTGTCAAACCAACATCAGTTGCAGTGACGGAGGCTAAAATTTTGCACAGAGAGCCACACTGGCGAAAACGAAAGTTTATAAAAACAGCTGTCATAAAAAGGAATCCAGGTATTTTCAGCAATCCTGGCGTCGATATTCCAAAAATATGGAAGCCTCTTCTAGCTCAAACTCACTTCCTAAAACTTCGAGGCTCAGGTAACCTGGGGGCGGAGACTTCACGCATCACACCACACTACTAGTATATAAGCCAGTAGCTTTAGAGTTAGCATTTAGTTGACACTTGAAAAACGACTGCATATAGTTACCATTCGAAACGTTGTGAAACCAATGTAATATAGACCATGCAAGTCTGACAGAACGATTTTAATGAACATTCTACATCCAACATTTTCTTATCTTTTGATGTAGGTTTATTTTTACTTTATAAAAAGGAAGTATTGTAGTCGGGAAAAAATCACCCTCCGAGATTTTTTCAGATTTTTACGTTTCAGGGTTCCCAGATGACGAAAAACATGTTTTCTTCATTCCTTTGGTCTGTCTGTCTGTTCGCGGCATAGCTAAAAAATTACTTACCGAAATTAAGGGTCATATCGGGATGACCTGGTAACATTTTGGTACAAATCCAATATGGTAAAACAAAATGGCGGCCTAATGAAATGATAAAAAACTATTACTAAGAAAGGGCTTACCCAGTTTATCTCAAATTTTGCACAAAAATCGAGTATTATGTAGGAATCAATTGGTACAATTTTGGTACGAATTCGAGATGGCGGCTTAAGAAAATATTTAGAAACTCATCCTGAAAAAACTACTTAATGAACTAATTTCAAATTGTGTGCCATAACTAGTTGCAGTACAGAGATAAACTAGTAAAACTGTCGGGCTAGTTCAAGATGGCGGAACAAAATGGCGAGCAAATATAATTTTTGTAATCTCAAATAATTACCCTAGCGGGTTTTACATATCCTTGCCAAAGTTTACTGAATATAATATAAGTTCCCGCACTTCGACGAAAATTCCGATCTACCTATCCCATTCCCCTCGCCGCAGCTGGTTTTGTTTACGATTAACATATTGTCGGTTGTTTGTACGTGGTAGACCAATAAAATGCCCGTCGAATATTGTTCTGTGGATATTTGTTTTTCAAAATGAGAAGGTGAACCAAGGTAGGCACCTACCTATTTTGGAATATAAAATTATAACATTATAATTTTTGTGCAATATTAAAAATATTAAAAAATATATGAATATCCTTCGTATAGTACCCATTTTTTTGGTATTTAAATTGAAATATAATAATATCTCTGCAGATGTCAAGCTTGGAAGTCGCATTTAGGGTTTACTGGGGACCACAATATGCAGACATTAATTCTGAGTTGTCCTATCAAAAAAAATTAGGATTTGCAGCCGTTATTTTACGGACGAACGCTTTATGTCACCCTTAAAGTAACGCCTCTAATACAATGCGATTCCCACATTATACCTATCCAAAAAGTAGCTAAAATTTGGGGGTAATATCTAAAATCCGAAAAACTAGTTTCCAAGGAATTTGTTTCATAAATGGTGTATGAGCGCTACTGGTTTTAAAAATCCGAGGAAGACGAAGATTTTTACTTCCCTCGTAAAAGCGAAGTATTGTAATGGTGAAAAATCACCCTCCGAAATTTTTTCAGATATTTACGTTTCAGGGGGTCTCTAGATACCGACAAACATTTTTTCTCCATTCCGTCGGTCTCTGTCCGTTCCCGGTATAACTAGAAAACTAGGTACTTATCCTATTGACTTCAAAAATTAATGGTCATTATGAGATAATCTGGTAACATTTTGGTGAAAATCCAAAATGGCTGTAAAAATGGCGCGGCCTAGTAAATTGTTAAAAAAATATTACTAAAAAACTACACCTCAAATTTTGCACAAAGTGTTACGTAGTAATCGACAGGTAGAATTTTGGTACGAATCCGAGATGGCGTAACAAAATGGCGACCTAATAAATTATTTAAGTAAGAATTGATTTTGGTTTAGAAGTTAACTGTTAAAATTGTAAAACGAATATAAGATGGCGAAACAAAATGGCGGTTAAATTATTACTTCTATATCTCTAAGAGATGGAAAACTATAATATCGGCAAAAAGAAATAATTTTTTTTTGCTAAATTGATTTAAAATGACCCAAAAAGTGTTAAAACATAATTTCGGCGAAATCTATTTTCTCTTTGTCTGTTAGTTTATGTGATAAATTTCAAAGGAATAATTGTGCTATCGAGTTTAAATTTGGTTATAGGTAGTAATCCATATGGTATTGAGTAAAATCGGTTGAGAAGAAGGGGGTGAAGTGGGGGATTAATTGATAAAAATACAACAATTTTTTTGTTAATAATTCCGTAATATGCTTTTTATGGGTTTTGGGGTACTCAGATTTGAATCATAACACTTTGGTAAATAATAAGGGATAAGGGAAATAATAAATATAAAAGAGTTTTGTCTTGTTCTTGCAGCAAGAACACGACAAGAACAAGACATTTGCAAGAGTCTTGTGAAACACTACATATGCAACTTAAGTCCAATTTGAAAAAAATGTCTATCAGCAAAATTCAAACCACATCAACTTGAAATGGTGAATATACAGGGGGTCCCATGAAATTTTGACTAGGGAATATCTCAGTTGATGTACAAAATAGCTTTGATCATACACTTCAGCTCACAATTCACAAAGCCATAGCAAACCAAACTTCTTTTCTTTTTTAATAAGACACCCAGTGCATTTGTTATATTTTGGAAAGTTTATTCGAAAAGCGGTTTATTTATTTATATTTACTTATACATGGTCTTATTGGTTTCCAAGTTGTCCATGCATACTTCAGAATGTGTACTCTTTAGCACCCTGTATAAGCTAAACCAAAAAATATGGTGTTTTCAAATTGGCCTTTAAATAAGCTTACCAAAATAAAACGAATATACTCTGTGTCTAATTAAAAAAAGAAAGATTGGTTTGCTACGGTTTTGTGAGCTACCCTGTATGATTAAAGTTATGTTTAAATTATGCACCTCATGGATCGCATAGAAAGTTCTTAAGACACTATGTTCATTTTCGAACACCAACCGGGATGTACTCTGTTATAAACAAATAATATTAAGAACGCATTTCTTACACTGTTATAACTTTTATAATTTGCCAATAAAAAAACTTAAAACAAAAAGGAAGATGCTTTTGTATTACCGGCTTAATTTAGCTAAAACTTCTACTCTCCATTAAAAATCAATGTTCCAGGAAGGGAAATATTTACGTATTCGGACACCAGAAAGTACCTTTCGTAAACGGTAGAAAAATCCCGGCTATTGCTTTATGACACGGCAATGCTTGTTATAAACATATAATATTATACCATTTATAAATCAAAAAATGTAAAAAATGGTGATGCTTTTCGACTGTGATATTTTTCTTTTCTCCATCTCGAATAGTCACGTCCATAGAACGGATTTTTTAAACATCAAATTAATTTCCTTAAATTTTTATTTAAATTAATGACTGTCGGATACTAGTAATAAATATTAAACTTTATTACTATTATTATTTTACAATCGAACACCGCCTGACATGCCTTCCCCACAATATGCAACTGAGGAGAAAACGATTACATTTTTTATTTTATTACTCTAATTTCCCCTGGAAGTTTTTTGTTCAAGGCGGCACGGGCTTTGTCCAAGTCGGCAGGCTTGTCTAGCCCGTTCGACAAAGTTCTGACTCGGAGTGAAGGAGCTTATATATTATATTCAGTAAACTTTGTCCTTGCGTTTTAGCGTCCCTAGATGCCAAAAAATATGTTTTATCAATTCCGTCGGTCCACCTGTCGGTTTTGCTTTCTGTCTGTCGGTTCGCGCCATAACTTAAAAACTACTCATCAGATTGACTTCAAATTTTGGAAAAAAATAAGGTTCATGTGGGGATGACCTGGTATTATTTTGCTAAAAATCCAATATTCTTGAACAAGATGGCGGCCTTAAAAAATGATTACTAAAAAAACTAATTATCCAATATTTTGCAAAAAAATCAGGTGTTACATAAGAATGAACTGGTAACTTTTTGGTATGAATATAAGATACCAAACAAAATGGCGGCCTATAAAATATTTTAAAAATCAGTCTGAAAAAAAACTAACTTCAAATTTTGTTCAAGTATTAAGTGTGATATAGAAATAAGCTGGTAAAGTTATGTTATGAATTCAAGACAGCGGAACAAAATGGCGGCCAAATAACATCTTAAAAAATTAACGTAAAAAAATCTTCTTATTCAATTACTGTAAATTTTTTAGAAAATTATTTTCCGCAAAAATGGATCGGTACTAATGAACCAATTAAATGGCCTCCACGATCGCCCGACCTATACCTATAATATAAAATACTCACTATGTTATTACATAAGTATGGCTATTTTCTGAAATTATGAATTGTAGGTTTATTATTTGAAATACATACCACGTGTTATATTTTTGTAAAGTTTATAAAATGTCCAATCAAATGAAAGAAAAATATACAGGGTGTCCCATACAAAAAAAAACTGTATAATAGCCAGTTTTTAGCTTTGCGATATATTAAGGGATAACCGAGTTACGAAGGGGGGTCCAAAATGCAATATTTTCAATTTCGTCCTGTATCTCAGAATACGATATTCAGTATCGCTATATAATGCGACGAGGAGTTAGCCAGGAAACCGTCCACAGAACCTTAAAATTGAACAAATTTAGGCCGTTTCATATTCTCCCCCTTCAGAACTTCAGGTGCTCAGAAAAACGTCGCCTTCAGTTTGTTTCCCAAATTGTAACTCGCACTAAGACAACGACCCTAATTTATTTTAAAAAATTGTATGGACGAACGAAGCAACAGTTCCTTTAAAACCAAATTGAACATTTTATAGATGAATTAGCCTTAAAAGAATATCGAAACCTAATTTCAAATTAAGATGGAGCTCCTCTGCACTCTCTCGCACAAAGAAACCAATACTGAAGACGTCATGGAAAAAATTGTTAATGAAATAAATTGGCTCAAGACAACGACCTTATAACAGCAAGTTTAGAAAGGCTTCAAAGAGGATATCGATGTTGTTTCGAGAACACCAATGTTATATTGAACACCTAAATTAGCAGTTTTGTTTTGTTGTTTTTGTTATTAATATTTATGAATTTATTTTTCCATCATGTAAACAGGTTTTGTATCCTACTGTATTTACGGATATATTTGTTTGAAAATTTAATTAAATTAAAATAAATTTTCTTCTTGCTTCTCCTTCATTTTCCTGGCTTTTGTTATTTTGATTTTTGAAGGGGTAATACCTTTATCACCTATGACAAACCTATTAACGTAAACAGTAAGCTAAAATTATTAAGGATAAAACACTAAAATGTAATAAAAACAGCTATCACAATATCAAAGCTTTTTAACATAAAAACAGTGTGTTCCATTTAAAAAAACTTCATCCATGTCGTAAGTTTTTTGTTTTTGGTTCAAATATTTTTTCGTACAATTTTTCAAGTCTACACAAAAAATACATCGAATGGCTATTTTCGATTTTTTTTTTTTAATATAGGACCGGTTAAAGGTAAGCTCCTGTTCAGTTCTCGTTGGAACATCCTGTACACTGTTTAGTCAAAACCGTCTCACAGTGCTGCCAGTAATTGACAAAAATAAAAATATCAACATTCGATTTGACGTTTTTAGATCACATAGCCTTGCTCAATATAGTTCAAAAAGGGTAGGCAAGAAATTAAGTAGGTGTGGTCAATAATTAAACCAACAAAACCATTACAAATTATGAACTGTCAACAGTCAGAAGATTCGGCTATTAAAAATGAGTGTTTTTTCGCTGTAAACACAAAAGGTAAATAAATTTATTATGTGAAAAGTTTATTTATTTATAATGGCTACTACTAACAATGGTAAGTAATTTTTTTTGATACGATAGATTATTAATTTTAATTAATTATGATGATACTTCAAGATTATTTGTTAATTTTTTGCATGTATTTAACTTCAGTAGAGGTTTTTAAAAAAAGGTAAAATCGGTGTGGGGATTTTAGCATTTCTTTGTTTATTGTTTCATACTCTACAATCTACAATATCAAAAAAATAAAAATTGCCCTTTAATCGTAGGATTTTTTCTTAGCACAATGCATAGGACTGAAAAATAGAGACATCTGAGATCCGTGAAAACAAAAAAGAAGCGTGTTGACAATATTGTTAAGAGTTATACCGCAGAAGAGCTTAAGTTTGCAAATACTATAGCCTTTTCTTAACTATCGGGTTGACGGTGTTGAAAAGGAATAATCTTCTAAAAGCTTATCACCTACACAGGCTTTAGCGTTGTACTTTGACCTCGATCTTTCGGAAAAAAGGGACAAGACATTAAAATCTGTCGTCAACGCTCTTCACAAGGACTGCTTCCCAGGCATGTATGTTATTAATCAAACATTATTTGCCTACCTCTCTATCTGTTAGCGACATACGTGCGTATGTTGGACCCCAAGATGTTTTAAATAAAACAGTTGATAACCTTTCTAATCTGATAGAACCAAGCGTGTTGACAATATTGTTAAGAGTTATACCGCAGAAGAGCTTAAGTTTGCAAATACTATAGCCTTTTCTTAACTATCGGGTTGACGGTGTTGAAAAGGAATAATCTTCTAAAAGGTTATCACCTACACAGGCTTTAGCGTTGTACTTTGACCTCGATCTTTCGGAAAAAAAGGACAAGACATTAAAATCTGTCGTCAACGCTATTCACAAGGACTGCTTCCCAGGCATGTATGTTATTAATCAAACATTATTTGCCTACCTCTCTATCTGTTAGCGACTTGCGTAAAGATGTTTTAAATAAAACAGTTGATAACCTTTCTAATCTGATAGAACCAACATTGGTCTGCAAGTGGTGTTTTGACGGCAGTGTTGGTAATAGCCTTTATAATCAAAAATTCTATGATTCCGACAATACTGACGAATACTTATTTACCATCGCTTTCATGCCTTTAAAATTAATTGTAACATGTTTTCGAGAAAGAACAAAATATGAGAACTTTGTACCCACAACGCCTCAGCAGTGATAGTCTTCTGGTACCATATGACTTACATTTAACTATGGTTGAGGGTAGTGTATGCAACATCTTGTCAAAGAATAATTCAAAGCCATCGGAAATGAATTCACCAAAGGCTTATGATATGCTACCAAATGTTACTAATTTTCGTCATTGCATTTAAGGATCAGGAGTTTTGATTGTCTTGTCCACATCGCCTACAGATTGCTCTTTAAAGCATGGTGCGTTACAGAATCTAAAAATAAGGCTTTTTGCACAAATGAAAGAAGAGAATTCAATTGCCTTTCGAATCTCGGATGGGTTTAATTATTGTTGATCAACCAAAACAAAGGTTTGGGTGTTCAAACGATGGGAACATCGTCGATGGGAGATTTTTTCCTAATTCTAAACTTGATTAAACATTTTTATAATATTTTAAAGGTAATAGCTAGTGGACGCAAAATAACCCTCCCTAAATTTAGCACTTTAATAATGCAGACAAGAGAGATTTCAAATTATCGAATCATTTGATTCATTTCTTACCTATAGGGCAGTTATGCCCTAGAGGTGACCCATACATTTTTTCGTCGCAACAAATTAAATCACACTGATACATTTCCACGGAAAAATACTTGAAAGGATTTGTTTAGGGAAATGACACTTATGTCTGACCCAATCATTGCTTCTCAGAGAAATTTGAAGACAAAACATTCAAAACCTTCCATCTATATCGAGAAGTTTCTTGTTGCTTCCTCTCATAGTTCAAATCTTCAGCAATCTTTAATATTGAAAATTTTAACTTGGGCCATTCAGATGATAGTGAATTTTCAGACTGATTCAAAATGATAATAGTATATTCATTTAGTCAATAACAAGTTCCAAATAGCTATATTATCCTCGTACACGAGTAGAGAAGTTTGGCTTTACGAGTGTAGAATAAAGTATGTAGAATAAGCATACCTGCAACAAAAATATATTAAACATCAAAAGTGTTAAATTCTAAACTGTCATGCTTACGTTGTTGACAAATTTGTTGCAATAAACAAAGCGTTTTTGTAAATTATCATATTTGAAGTAACTAACAGGCTTTAACCTTTACCTGACACTATTAGCCTTGAGTTTCATGGATTGAATATTTAAAATGTAATTTTTTAACGAAAACTGTAAATCTTGGTTAGATTTCTTAATATAAACCACATTACATCAATTAAAAAAATATATATCCAAATTATGATTTTTGTCCTAAACCTCCATATACCCGAAGCACTGTGCGTCTGTCAGAATTTGATCAAATTTGGATTAATTATTCGGAGGACAGAAAGAGCTCCAATTTTATCCGATATGATATAAAAACATTTTAACAAATTAGATATTTCTTTAACTGTAAAACTTAAAATGTATAAAACACTTTCAAGTGAAAACAACTGAATTTCACAAAAATAGTAGTCATGAAAAGAAAAATAACTAAAAACAATTCAATTATGAAGTGTCCTGTTTGTTTATGCTTTATTATAGAATATTTTTACATAACACGATAGAACGGCCAGAGTTGGTAGTTTTTCCAAGATCTCTCATCTAAGAAAAAACTAACCGTGGTCGGCATTGCCATGGTTAATTTGAATATAGGTCCACTATTGGCTCAAAACAAGGCAACGCAAAACTGATGCGTGAATGCCAAAGCACCACAATCAGAATATTCCTAATTTAACAAAAATATAACTTGACTAAATCTGTTTATTATTACCCTGAACGTTTTCAAGCACACATTCTTAGATGAAAGCACAGAAAATATAGCTGCTATATTTTCTGGGATGAAAGCTTAGGAATAGTGATGACAATTTAATATTTATACTTGCAAAATGTTTTCAGTCCGTTGGCAAAACGCCGCAAATTTTCAAGATTAATGATGGCGATAACAATGAAAGCAAACGTTATAAACATTATGAAAGATTTAAGGTCTTAGTTTATTTTAAATGCTAAACAAACGCAGGGCACATTTAATTATAAGAGTTATGAAACTTTTTTCTATTTTCATTAAAAGTTCTTTTTAAGTTTTATTCTCAATAGTAATATTCCTAGTGCTTGAACTATTACCGGCAATATTTCTGTTTTATACTCAAGAAAATATTTCTGGTTATTAATTCAAGAACGTGGACTATCCGGTAATAAGATTTCGCACCTACATGAATAAATTATTAATACAAATTTGTTAGCCTATTCTTTTAGTGCAATGTATGAATGTTATTAGATTTCTTTAATAAAATAAAATTCCTTCCTGGTATTTTAATTTTATGGAAATATATATTACAAATATAGCCAATTGAAGTTATTTTTTCATATTAGTATCCCGGGTGCTTCAAAACACATGTGTTCATTTTAAGAAAAAAACTTCATATGAAAATATGCCCTAAACATATGCCTTGAGATAGAGGGTATTAAATTTTTCAAAAAAAAAATTTTTTTTATGATATTTCAGATACCATTCTAGATATCTTTGGTACATATTTTTTACGCACCAAGACATACTTTTTTGTGTACATTTTCTTTTAATTTCTACCAGTGGCGTCCGTACGGGATTTCAATTACATATTTGTGAAGGAAAAATTGTACGACATTTTTACATAAAAATTACCTCTTGCCGCCAAAATGTCGAAATTTTTGTTAAGTAAAATTGGCTATGCGCGAATGATCATTTTGCCAAATAACTTTTAAACCGTTAAAAAGTTAAAGTTAAAAAAAAGTTAGGAAGCAGAATAGGGAATTTGAATTTGATATTCCTTGTTCAAAATAAAGGGTAGTTTGTTATAAACGTTGGGTCAGAAGTCATTAATAAGGGAGATATTGCGGTAAAGATAATGTTTTAATTTTTTATCTTAAAAACGAAAAGCAGTAGAATAATGAAATTTATGGGAGTATTACTACTATGAAAACACACTATCTGCATATTTTTTCACTTTTTTAAAACGAGTAGAAGGGGTTGAAATAGACTACCCCTATTATCCTTGTTAACTAAATTTAAAGAAAAGAAAAACTTGAGTAAACTTACGAATAAAAATTTGGATAGCTTGTTTTATTTAGAAACTTTTTACTTCTTTTTTTTCATAAACTTACCGATTTAAAATGAAAAAATAAAATGTAAATCATCACGTATCGGGACGGAGAACTTTTTTAGAAAAAAAAATCTAGTGCGTTTCTAATATTGCTTTATTTGACACTGCTCAGTAAGTTTAAATACAATATTTTACGATTAATTTACTCAAAAATGTCTTATCTGTTTAATTGTGCAGTAATAAGAGTTCTAATTAAATTAATAGAACAATAGTGGTTAATTTTACGAATGCAGAAATGGCAGATATGCATTTTATGTAAGACCGTGCAAACGGAAATTTTTTGGAAGCTTGTCGTCTTTATAGCGCATCCTAAACGTAGACCTCCTCATCACAGCACATTTACCAGACTTCATCGAAGTTTTGATACTGAATTGCATAATTGCAAGTTATGTTATAAGAAATAATCCTGGCGTATTTCAGTGTATTAGAGGCTCGCTCAATGATTCGTAGAATAAATTCATGTGTTATATCGCAAGGCTGGCATTTACAACACTTGCTGTACAAAAATGTACTCGCTTCTGCGTAGGACGTTGTGTTTTTATTTTAGTTGCAATGTTTAAATCAAAATAAATTTTTTTTTAAAGAACGATTTTATTCATAGTTCATATATTAATATATAGAGGATAGGTTAGTTTGAAATACGTAATCAATTATTTTTAAAATGTGATTGTTCAGAAGAAAATTTTACATTAGTACAAAATAAAACTCTGAGAGCAGCCAACTATATTATTTTTCTAAAATAACTTTCTTTGGCCCGTAATGCTTTACATTCCATTGTTTAATTTCAAATCGGTAAGTTTATAAAAAAAATACGAGAGGTCGTTGCGTAAGCTTTTCTTTAGATTTAGTTAACAAGAATAATAGTGGTAGTCTATTTCAGCCCCTTCCACTCATTTAAAAAAAAATGAAAAAATATGCAGATAGTGTGTTTTCATAGTAGTAATACTTTTATAAAATTTCATTATTCTATCGCTTTTCGTTTTGAAGATAAAAAATAAAAAAAAAAAATTCCGCCATCTTTGTACCGCCAAATCTCCCAAATTGCTGACTTGTGACCTAACGTTTATAACAAACTGCTCTTTATTTTGAACAAGAAATATCAAATTCCAATTCCTTATTCTGCTCCCTAACTTTGTAGCCTTTCTATGGCTTAGAAGTTATTTGGCGAAATGATCTTTCGTGCATAGCCAATTTTGCGTAACAAAACTCGAAAAATTCCGACATTTTGCTAAATAAATTTTAAACGGTACATCTGACGAGAATGCACATGAATTAAACGAATTTTGGTGATAAATATAAAAGTATGTTGACGTCGATACGATAGAGAAACTTTTTGTCATTGCACCACACCTCGTAAACTACAGGGTGCGTCAGACATCAAGGGATAAAGGTTGTATATTATCAGTTTTATTATTTTGACTTAAACGTATTTTGGGCAACGTAAGTGGTTTTCGTATATATTTTAATATGAAATGTTTCATCTTCTGATCTAAATCTAAACTAATGTATATTATTTTTAACTTTAATAAAAGTATTATGAAATAAATTAAAGCTATATCTGATATTATGCTAGATAAATAATAAAAACAAAAATCATATTAAAACTAGTTACTAGTTACTCGATTTTATTAAGGAAAAAATTAATAAATAAAACTGTTTTTAGTAAGTTTGATGTATTTAAATATGGCACTGTTGTGACTATTGCCATAGTTACTATCCAAAATTTTATTTTTTATTCAAAGCTGGAAAATGTCTTTTATTCACATATTAGATACTGATATATTAATCAAAATTATGTTTTGCTTCTAGTTTACTATGTAATGGTACCTGTTATAAAGAGCACATTGTATTAATATTAAAACTTAAGTCGTTAAAAAAATACTTAACTATTACTTTATTTATTATCGTAAAAGTGCTCGTAATGTCATACATATAGGTCCTAAATATGAGATGGCACACCAAACCCACGTAGCTTGATACGAACATATGCAAAATATTTATCTTAACAGTCGAAGTATCCAGTAATACTTAGAGATCTACAGGAATAATTTAAAACTGTTGACATAATGGCAACAGAAATAACGGAAATTACTATTGATATTATTAAATATTCTTTTTTTCTGTCATATATCTCTCCCCATTAATTTTCATCATCACAGTACGCGAAATTGCTGTTTAGTTATTGAAGTATTTTTTATTTCCCTCGTAAAAGGGAAGTATTGTAATCGTGAAAAATCACCCTCCAAACTTCCACGTTTTTGGGGTCCCTAGATGCTAAAAAAAATGTTTTCTTAATTCCGTCGGTTTGTCTGTCTTTAGGTCTGCCTGTTGTCTGTCAGTTCACGGAATAGCTAAAAAACTACATAACCGAGTAACTTCAAATTTTGATAAAAAATTAAGGGTTATATGGGTACGACCTGATAACATTTTGGTAAAAATCCAATATGGCGGAATAAAACGGTTTGGTAAATTGTTAATAAAAATTATTACTAAAAAACTTACCAATTTTCGTCAAACTTTGCACAAAAATCAAGAGTTATATAGAAATGATCTGGTAATATTTTGGTATGAATCGAAGATGGCGGCCTAATAAAATACACACACGCCCAGGGATATTGGAAATGCAAAATTCAAACTATAATAAATTTCTTAAATAACAAAATATCTCGATGCGGCTGACGGTTCCGAAAAGAGTGTTGCCTGGTGGGTATATTTAGTAGCATTAAGAAATTTTCTATAGATTGATTCAAAAAGTCCTCTAAATTTAAATAAAATTAATGTGCCTAATTAAACGGAAATATTTGATTTCTTTCTTTCCAAATAAAACGCCAGTTGGTGAATACGCATCAATGAGGAAGTCTGTTGATAGAGAAATATGTGTCTAAGGGTGGGCCAAGTTAATAAAAGGCATCAATTTAAATCTTCTGATATATAAGGTGCAAAAAATAAGTTTCCGTTCAGTGATTGTGTAGATCAGGCCACGTAGCCAGAACTTCAGTTCGAGGGGGGGAGGGGAGGTCTAAGTTTTATTGTAGTAGTGTAAATTAAGTAATACCCGCTGTCATTAATATGATCATTTTAGTCTTCTTTGTTTGGGCCTGAATCTGGATGGCTTAGATTGTAGCAAAAAAAGGCCCGGTCTGATCAACTTGGAGTAGGATGAGTAGGACTTTTCTTTGCGCAAAGCTTTGTCTTGTCATTTGTTTCTTTTTTCTGAGGTTATTTTTTCATATCTGTATAGAAATCAAAGATAATTGACTATCTTCCTATTTACCATATTGAGTTGTAATTTTTATGTAGGTGGAGAAAATAAATCATCTATATTGGGTCAAAATGGATCACACGATGAATATTTCAGCACCTAACGCTGTTTTTACTTGAAAACTGCGGTATATGCCTAGTTAGTAGGCAAAAACTGATTTAACATGTAGCCACGAAAATGATGGTTTTTGATAAAATTCTTATAAATTTGTTTACGCGACGCCTTCAGATTTTTCTTTTGACAAGAGATGCCATTAGAAGAAAAGAAACTATAATTTCCGATCGATTTATTTCAGAAACTATTGTAAAATTTACGACATTTCCGTTATTGGGTGTTAAAATAAACGGAAAACCCCTGTACATGTTTTTCTAAATGTTTCATGTTATGTGTTTTTAAATTTAGATTATTGAGCTTACGTTCTAGGGTAAGATATTTTTTAAAAATATTTCCGTTTTGCCGTACTAACACGTTTATAATAATTTTAAGATTTGAAAAATACCAAAACTATGGTTGAAACCTCATCACACAACAATATATGCATGATATGAAATAATTTTTATTAACTAAATTTAACACGCTGACTTTAAACCGAGAAATATAAAACCAAAATATATTAAAAAAGGAACAAGTCAAAGATAGCATAAAAATATTGCATTTTTTTAAAGGAGAAATATATACCTTTACCTCTCCTTTATTCAACATTAACAAATTAACATAAAGCACGTAATGTGACTCTAAGGCAGGCCTTAAAGATTCTTCTTAACAAAGAAAATTTTGTTTAATTTTTCAGTTATCGGCACATAACATAACTACAAGACCACGAATAATATCATTAAGTGCCATTGTAAGCAAAGCGGTACTGCCAGACATAAGAGTACTTAGCAATCTGAGACGTCAACAAGAAATGTTTTAGTAAAAGCGGTATTTTAATGAATTACATACAGCCTGTCTTAAATATTAGGTTTTCTGTATCCAGCCATTCGTGAGTTCCTGACTGGTTTATTTATCCACTTTGAAAAATTCAAACAAACTTAATGATTATACTACCTATACCAGTAAACTGAATTAAACTGACCGATACATAATTAAAAAGTCTTACCTTACAAATGAGAAAAATAAAATTAACAAATTAAAAAATTAAAAATCTTTAATTACTCCAAACTTTGAATAGTCTTTTTGTAGTAGAAGTGTATATTATATGGCTATTTTTGAATATCAATAAACTCAACTAAACCTCCAAATATTATAATCGGCATTTGACGTTTTTTACTCAAAATTCCAAGGTTTTGAATACTAATGATACCTAATAAAATGTTAATGTTGTGTTTGTGGACAATGATACATTTTATAGGAGTGTCACTTAGTATTATATTGGAAGCTTGAAGAATCATTCCGATTCGGTGTTGCATTGTCGCTCTACCACTGAGGTAAAAAGATAAAATGACGCAGCTTGATCGCTGAAATAGTGGCGGCTCGCCAGGGGACGCGGGTGAAGCGCCACTTCACCTACATTTTCCAATCACTTTTCTTAGAAATAAAAATATTTTTAAAATATTAAGCATTTTATAATCTATATTTTTATTATAAAAATGCAGTATGTTTTATATAAATTCCCATTACTTACGTAATTATACCATTATCTTCTATTAAAACTAGTGCGTTATATACTCAAAAAATAATAATGACTTAAAAACATAGCGCGCTGAAAACCTTTTCATAAGAGCGACTCGTTGAGCAGCAGTAACAGATTCCGCATCAGACTCCCCCTGCACGCCGACTTTGACGCTTAGATTTGTTTACGGCAGTTGCTATGGCAACGCAGTGGTGAATATCCGTAAGCCAAATGGAGATGGGAGCGGCATAAATTGCTGCTGCAGGCTGCAGGCGGTTGTGCGCTTGTTACAAAATTAATATAAATTTGTGCGCTCGGATCATAGGAGGCGGAAGCAGTTTTGCATCGATCGAATCGAATTGAAATTAGCATTAAGATATAGGTACATAACTGTTTTTTTGAGAACAAAAAAATATATTTAAAATCTTATAAATTCATATTATTTCCACTAGTATTAAAAAACGCTCCAAAGCTATGGATAATTAACATCAAAAAAAGGTTAAAAAATAGCCATTTTCGGCGTGGCACCCCAAACATTTTCGCCTGCGCCGCAATTTTTACTTTCGGCGTTGTCCACCTAGCTAATTGCGCTTCACCCGTTCTTATTTCCACGAGCCGCCACTGCGCTGAAATTGTTATTTTCGTTGCAAATCCGGAAAGTGATACTTACAGGCTGAACAGGAAGTCTGCGACGCCTGTACACTTGACATGATTCAGTATTTCTAATAAATGAAAAAATTTATAACGAGGGAAGTTCCGAACAAAAGAAATTTACCGAATTTTTTTACAACCTATACTTTACGTGAAAATAAATTTTGCTGTTTATGAAAGAGGAAAGATTTTTTTCATAATTTATACTTTCAAAAATATTTTCTTTTGTATACGCCTGATTTTAAAAATTTTATACGTCTTCTCATACCTTGTTCGGGATTTTTGCGGCAATAAACTGTAGGTAGCTCTCGTAGCAGCTTCACTTATTTCAATAGGTATCTCAGTTTCAGTTGTTATCATAAAAAAACGTACAATTTTTACTTCCCTCGTAAAAGGGTAGTATTGTAATCGTAAAAAAATCACCCTTACCCTGTCTGTTCGATCGGATTGACTTCAAATTTTCGTCAAAAATTAAGACACATAAAGACATAAATGACCTGGTAACATTTTGATAAAAATCAAATATGTTTAAAGAAAATCGCGGCAGTGAAATATTAAAAAAATGATTACTAAAACACTATTTATCTAGGTAAACTTAAATTTTGCACAAATATGGACCTTATGAGAGAATCAATGGTAAAATTTTTGGTTCGAATTCAAAATGGCGAAACAAAATGACGGCTTAATAAAATATTTAAAAATTCAACCTGAAAAAAGGATCTAATGGATCGATTTCAAACTTTGCGCAATAATTAATCATGGAATAGAGAATTGTGCTACGAATTTAAAATGGCGGAACAAAATGGCAGCCAAATAAAATGTTTTTGATCGTGAAAAATCAGCAGGTTTTACATATCTACATGTGTTAGCGTCCCTAGATGCGAAAAAATATATGTTTTAGTAATTCCGTCGGTCTGTCTGTCAGTCCGTCTGTCTGTTTGACGGTCTGTCAGTTCGCAACATAACTTAAAAACTACTTATCCCAACTGGTAAAATTTTAGTATGAATCCAAGGTAGCATAACAAAATGGCGGCCTAATAAATTATTTAAAAAATCAGTCCGAATAAACTATTTATTAGATTAATTTCAAATTTTGTATAAGCAATAAGTTTGAAACAAAACGGTGGCCAAATAAAATGTTAAAAAATCAACGTAAAAAGATCTTCTTATTCAATTGACTTTAAATTTTGCAGTAAAATTAAACGTGATATAGGGATAAACTAGTGCGAATTCAACATGACGGCGGTGTGTGTCTATTTAAAAACTACATATTCAATTTCTTTTAAATTATATCCAAAAATCAAGTGTCGCTAGGAAGCGACTGACAAAATATTGATATGAATCCAATATGATGGAAGAAAATGGCACCCATTAAAAATGTTTCAAAAGACAGTATATATTTGATACTAAATGACTATGTACTGGACTAAATTAGGCTACACTTCACTATTTTTAATAAAAGGAAATATTCATAACGAGGGAAAACGAAATTTACCGATTTTTTTCGTATGTCAAACTAACTACATTTAAATAATTCCGCTGCAATGGCAATAAAGATTGCTAACATAATTTGAGTGGTGTTTTGTTTACTATTTTTTTTAAAAGGGACCGCAAAGTAAAAAATTGGAACCGGTAAAGTTACTTTACCGGTCCCTCATGTTTTATTTACTTTTAGGTTTAGATTAGTAAAGTTTATTTTTTTATGGAAAGGGGATTGTATTACGCAACGTAAAAAAGCTTGTCTAGTTCGTTCCCAGAATACGGAAACGTTAAAATTGTTTATTTTAAAATGTCATAGAACCTAAATAATGGAGAATAAAAATTATCGGACGCTTACAAAAATCAAATATTTTATACCCCACAAGATCTCTCATTAAAATGTTCTTATGAGTGTCTGGGCTAAGAAGAGTAGTTTTTTAGTTACAGGCTGTTTTATTAACAAGAAAAGTTTAATTAACTTAAAACTAGAACAGCCCATATATAGAATTCTTCAGTACTTAACCCACTCTTACAAGAACATTTGAATTTTGTAAGTTCTAAGATTTTTTACCATTCAAATATTTAGGTTCTCTTAAATTTACGAATAGCCGCAATTTCTGAAACAGGCAATTTAAACATCCCTATATTTTGGGGATGAATTAAGATTGTGAAAAAATGTAAAATTGTTACGCGAACTATGTTACAATGCATATTTAAAGGAATTCGATATGGGTAAGGGGGTGAAAAAACGATTGCGAGATTTGATAAATTAATATCCAGATAAAGATGTGAATTTAATGACAGCTTGGTAAGATAGATATGTGTAATTTGCAGAAGTTAATAACTACCTATTATAAAAAAATCATTCTGACTTGCTGTTTATTGCAATTTTAGCTCTCCTTCAAGAATTAGACAATCTGTACATAGTATTCATGTAAATCTAGTCAAGGAAGTAACAAAGTACATAGCCAAGTGCTTGATTTGTGAGTACTTATGTTTACATTTTGTGTTTGTGGGGCCTCTATTACATATCAAATTTATTATTTATTTACTCAGAGCATTAAGTAGATTTACATTTGCTTTTGTCGTTAATGGCTTGTGTTCACATCTTGTTTATTTTTTGCACCTACGTTATGGGTAGCTTTGGTAATTAATTATTATTTAATACGATAATGTTTTAACTATAGAAAATTAACTAGAATTGCTTTATAACTGAGGTATATTTATAGACGATACGTCATAGTTGTTCTAGATATATTGTAGGGAAAAATAATTAAATTCAAAAGTTGCAGGGTGTATCCTGAACCATCTTTCTATCAGACTAAGCAAACGAGTATCTCAAAAAACAACCAACATCAACATACTGTGTAACCAGAATTAATTATTTAGGTGTCTCAGAATTACAAGAAAAGATAAGCTGACAGACAGAAGTAGTGAGGCTGATCATTGTTTCATCTCGAAAAGATCTCGTATCGACTTTGAGTATTTTAACCCCTCGGGTTAAAGGTTCAATTAATATGTTCCTACCTACCTATAAACGCTCATACTGTATCAGTGAACACGCACCTTTACAAATTGCCAATCTTTCGCGTCTGCTTAGCTGCTAGTCCCTTCAAAATGCCTTCTAACCTTTTTTGAATAATCTTCTAACCTTTTGTTTGATAATTTTAAATATTCACAATACATTATTTATCACCAAATACAGTTCCTGCCTTTATAAATCAATCGTAATTTTTTGTGACATTATAACAGTGCTGACTGCAGACTTTCTATGAAACATCTTCCTAAGTGTGTACTTCAACATATTAGTACAAACATTGCTAATACTTTGATAAAATAACTTTTGACGTTTATTTTTGCTACAAGTTTGAACTCTTTTCCGGAGCTACCTGTTGTAACAGTGTGGTGTTTGCTATAGGAGCTGCATTTTTATTTTAAATAATAAATATTTCAATATTTAAAAAAATGGCATTTATAAATTGACCCGAACTTTTCTCCCGGGGTACAGGTAATCTTGATCAAAAGAGACTGATACCAAAGAGTATGTAGAGAAGAATAATTCATCTATTTTTGTTCCAGTACCTTCAATTGTGTGACAAATGTAATAACGCAATAAATGGCCTTTTTGCCGGGAAGAGCTTAAAAGATTATTAGTTTGTTTTTGTTATATGTTAATATAATGGCACAAGGGGGTCCCAATGAACTAAAAATACTATTTAGTTCATTGGTGGGTTATTATTTACGGTTTGTCGCTATTGAAAGGTAGGCTTTAGATTTGTATACATTTTTAATCAAGTGCTTTAAAGTATCCAAACATCAAATTCGATATGTTTATTTTCACCTATTGAGGCTAGCTAAAGGTTTTGCGTATTATTTTAAATTATTTATATGAAAATTAATTAAAATTATATAAGTTTAAAAACCACTAATTGCATCCTGTAAATATCATAACCCTGGGCATGTCAGTAGATTCTATCCAATTATTTTTGTACTAAATAATACACTTTAACCCATAGAATGTTAATATGTAATACGTTTTGCTGTAATTAATTAAATATACACTTAAAATATAAATTTCAAATTGTATCTGAAATTTTGCTTATATTGCGAATTTCGTATAAGAAAAACTCGTTCGTAGACAACACTATTGGAAAACTAAGAAGTATGTACCTTATTTTTATACTTCTGATTTATTGCCATGTTTCCGTATAAAATCAACGAATGTACGGCGCTAGCGGCGGCGATGATACCATCCTGAATTAAAATTGTCGCAAGTTACGTGCGATAATAGTTATATGCAATTTAACACGATTATAGACAAAAAATTACATGTAACTCACGCATTAAGGTATTTTTCTCACTCTGTGATTGCGGTTCAAAATTTCCAAACTTCTTTGTCCACCTGGTTACATAAATTACTACTATTATCAGTCAAACATCTGAAATCTTTAAGTAAGACCCCTGTTTATTAAACTTTAAATTTATGAGTTAAATCGCCTTTTAAAGTGAACATGAATTAATGTAGACTTTATAATCCAACACCTATTAAATTATATTTCTTTACACAGTCTGATTTGATTTGTGAAAATTTCACTTGTATCACCATCAGCCAGTACAGGGTTCTACAAAATAGGTATAATTGCCTGTATATAAAACACTTTTGATTTTCCCGACACAATGGTGAATGAAAAATATTTGTATGTTTAGAGCAGGCCTGACCAAACAGTCTATCACAAAGGTTCAGCTAAAAAAGAAAGTTAACATTAAATACATTTTTTTGTTACTTTTGTATGTACGTTCAATGTAGGTACTGTATGTTAAACACATTATTTTATTACATGACAGTAAATGACAGACATTTAAGGTGTAAGTGTTCAATAAATGGGCGGCTCGGAAAGATATACAAAATAAAAGCAAGCTAGAAACTTCCCTGAGTATTTCATATTTTTTAAAATTTTATACTTATTGTCAGTGGAGACTATTACAAAAGATACACACTAGTCACTATAGAGTACCTATAGAGCAGTCCTTCACAATCTTTTACTTATGACATTCACAATAACAATAGTATGGAGTAAGATTAATATATATTCACATTATTTACTTCATTATACAATTATTTTCTATCAAAACTAGTGCGTTATAAGTATACTCAAAAAATAAAAATGACTTAACAATGTAGCGCGCTGAACACCTTTTCATAAGAGTGACCCGTTGAGGAATCACAATCAGCAGTAACAAATTTCGCTTCAGACTCCCCCCACACGCGGGCCTTCACGCTTTGATTTGTTTACGGCAGTTGTTATGGCAACTGCCGTAAACAAGAGGTGTACATTAGTGCGTTCGGATCATCGGAGGCGGAAGCAGTTTTGCATCGATCGAATCGAATCGAAATTAGCTTTAAGATATAGGTACGTAACTGTTTTTTAAGAACAAAAAAATATATTTAAGGGGGTAAGAGTTTTAAGTCCCATGGCATCTAGTCTAATTTTTAAACCTTTTTAGTAAATAGGGGGGTTAATTTTTAATAAATTCATAATGGTAGAATATGCGATTGCATCACCAGGAATCGGAAGCTTGAAACCTATGTAGCGTAAAAAATTGTTTTGTATATGCTGAAGTGCTTGGATATGATAGCAGAGTGGGGAAACCCGCCACAAGTGTTGTTCTCCAAGTGACTTCTTACCAACACAATATAAACAGTTTTAAACGCAAATATATTTTTAAAGTGTGGCGTTATATGATGCCAAGCATTTTCAGTGCTTTATTACAACATCCCTCATTCGATAAAATACCACAGAAGTGAGTATTTTATCGATTATCGAATATTGCAGCAAGATCTCTTATAGTCGCTTTCTTATAGTATACATTAGACTGACCACTTAGGATAATTTACGAGAGAATTGCACATATTTGCATAATATAAGTATAATTGACCCTATCGCAGGCCTTAGAAAGGTCAGTGTATATAGTATCTATAGACCAACCCCACTCCAAGGCTGTCAATTCGGCTTTCTCATAAAGCGCAGTAAATTAGTGGTTACAGAGCGGCCACTAATAAATCCATGCTATTGAGGTATGATGACTTTTTAAATTTCTTTGTAAGGAAGTCATTTACTAGGGATTCAAAAAAAATGGCATATGAGATATTAAGGTAATAGGGCGATTATTTTCAACATCACTTTTGCTAACCTCGCTCTTAAAGATCGAGGTAACGTATGAAAGTTTCCAGAGTTCAGGAAAGAGTTCAGTGGATAGAGATTTACTGAAACTGAGATACAAAGGTCTAGAGAGAGCAAATAAGCAATTCTTAAGAAAGAGGGATAAAAGTTCATTTGGACCTTACCCTTATCAGTGGCGGCTCGTCAGGGTGGGCCTCTGAGGCCGCGCCTCACCCCCAAAATAAAGGAAAAGAGAATTTTTTTATATAACTTTTTATCTATTACCAATTAGAAATATACTTTTTAACAGTTTTACAACATAATAACATTAAAAAAAAAAACAAAATATAACCCCATAATAAATATTTTAGAAAATAAATTCTGACCGCATCAAAAAACCGACCGTGCAATCCGTGCCAACCCATTCCTAAAGAAAGTGCTCTCGAATGAGGCGAAATAATTTTAGCTTGGAAAGTTTCGACTTCTGACCTTTTTATCAACGGCCGGTGCCGATGCCGGCGAGTCACCTGATTACGACAGAGCGGGATGGCGATTGCCGATGCACGCGTTTTCTATTGCATTCTTGAGGCGATAAATCTGTAGCTTGGATATGCTTATATTGGTTATTTAAATCACATGACTAGCGAAATATACCAACGGCTTCTTTTTACGTGGTGCGTGCGGCTGAGAAAGAAATAGGAAATAGATTGCGATAATCGCTGATTGAGGGCGTTCTGTCTTTTAAGGTGAATAAATACGCGTGAGTAAGTTTTTGTTTTGTTTTGCTTTGGTAAGTTGGACCGTTCCATTTTTTGTATTTGCTTTTTGCTTTTGGAATGAATCCTATTCACGACATTATTGCTTCATTAATTGAAACGCCTTTTCTAAGAAGAAGCGAAACTGAAAAGAAACAGATATTAGGTAGCCGTCCGACGCCGAAAATTTTAGCAATATTTAACGATAACAGGCAAGGTAAAAAATATTCAAGAACTTTTGAAATATCTTGGTACGAAACTTATAGGTGGTTATGCGGAGGTATTTATAAAGAAAGCTTATATTGTTGGCCTTGTATTTTATTAGGTTGCGTCAAAAATAATTGGACTTCAGGGGGCGGATATTCGGATTTAAAAAATTTTTCACGAGCAGTAAAATCGCATGAAAGTTCAAGAGAGCATATTAAAAATTAGTAGCACTTACAAGACTGGAGCAAAATAGGGCGACTATTGCGGATGCACTACAAGAAAATGCAAGTCTTAATAAAATTGTTTATAATGAAAATGTTCGAAAAAACCGTTTATTATTAAATTATTTAATTGATGTTACTATTACTTTGGGTAAACAGGACTTGGCATTTCGAAGTCATAATGAAACAACAGATTCTTTTAACCGTGGCAATTTTAAGGAAATATTTGCATGCTTAATAAAAAGAAATGCCGAACTTACTGAACATTGTGCTAAATTTAGTAATATTTTTACGGGACAATCTAAGACTATACAAAATGAACTAATTGGTTGCATACATGACTATATTCAAGAATATATAAAAAAAGAAATCAATGACACCGATTGTTGTTTTTTTGGCGTAATTGCGGATGATAGTATTGATATAACAGATAATAGAACAGCAGAGAGCCTTTTTCATTTAATACAAAACAGCTTAGAGCCTTATGACTTTAAAAATAAATTGGTCGCGCAGTGTTACGATGGGGCTAGTGTTATGGCAGGTGAAATAAATGGGCTTCAAACAAAAGTTAGATCTATTGCTCCTTTAGCTATGTTTACTCATTGTTGCGCCCACAGATTAAATCTAGTTTTACAACAGGGAACAAAACTGATTACCCAAAGTCGTATAGTTTTTGCCACTTTATTAGGAATACCAAATTATTTCCACCAATCACCAAAACGGTCTTTTGTGTTTAATCAGATAGTTGGTAAAAGAATTCCGCGAGCTGTATAAACGCGATGGTATACACGGTCTAAAATTTTAAACTTAGTGGCTAATGAATGGGACAATTTAATTATAGTATTTGAAACTATTATTAATGACTTAAGTTCTGGAACAGAATCTATTAATGGTGCAAAAGGATTTCTAAAGCATTTTAATGATTTCGAATTTTGCCTTTTAACGCATATTTATAAACAAATTTTTAGTTGCACTGATGTACTGTTTCAAATATTACAGTTAAAGCATTTAGATATAAATTACTGCATTTCGCAAATAAACCTTGCCAAACAACGAATTATTGAATTTAGAAACGAGGACCATTTCAAAGAACTTTTCAATATTGCTAAAAAAGCCACTATTCTGCCAACTAACACACGTCGAGGGCAATGTTCTAGCGACTTTGATATTTTTACTAAAATAAAATATTATATTTCGAAATAATAGATTGTATAATTCTTCAATTAGGGACGCGGTTTGAAAATTTAAATAATTTAAATTTCTTTGCTTTAGTCGATTGCACAAAATATTCGGAATATGTTAAATGCTTTCCAGACGATTTATTAAATAATTTATTAAAAAATTATCCAAACATTTTTGACAGAGATAGATTAAAGAATGAGCTTTCTGTATTGTATAGGGATGAACAATTTTCAAATTTAGATGTCCAAAAAGGTCTAGCTTTGTTATTTAAAAATTTTAAAGCAATTTTTGCGGAAGCATATAAGCTTTTTAATTTAGTTTTAACTATTCCCGCAACAAGTGTATCGGCCGAACGAAATTTTTCATGTCTTAAACGGATCAAAACCTACCTAAGAAACACAATGACACAAGAACGGCTTTCGGGTTTAGCAATGATGTCAATAGAGCAGGAATTACTGTCAGAACTTAGTGAAGACCAAAACTTTTACGACCAAATTATAGATAAATTTGCAACCTTAAAAGACAGACGTATAGATTTAATGTACAAAAAGTAGTTTTTTTATCTTATTTCATACAACTATTTATTTTAAGTTTTAATAAACTAAATTATATTTTTATTATCGCAATCACCGCTATATTTTAGTGATAGGTGTACATATTTTACTTGTTTTGTTTACTTTTTATTTACTTTTTTTAGAGTTTATTTTTTTAGTTTTTAATGGTTTAGTAGGGCTATTGGCGATGACCTCCATTAAAAAAAAAAGGTCAACGCGTCGCAGAATAATACCTCATGGGTGACGTGGCAATTTATTCACATACAAAATTAACCTCATGTAGCCTCACCCTTCAATATAGTCACGAGCCGCCACTGACCCTTATGACTCAATTTATAATATGTTCAGTGACAAACTATTTAGGATAACAATGTTTGTGAATGGAAAATTTAAGAAATTGTTGTGACCAGCAGTACCTTCTCTGAGGGTATCTAGATAGGAAAGAAATGCGTCGCAATGCCCCTCCCGTCTCTACACGAACTACCTCTGTAATTTATTGTTGATGATATTTCATTGCCTTTTCTAAGATTGTGGTCATATTTCCTCCTTGGATGCCACTTCACTTTTAGTAGTTTAATCAGAATAACATTAATAGCGAAAGATTTACATAGAGATCTTAAATTACTAAATTTTAAATAATCGGAGGATAAATTAATAAATTAAGTCAACGTCAACGTCAAATGAGCAATCTTTTTCTGGATGACACTAGTTTTTAGTTCAGAATCTAAAAAAATTGAAATTACTCTTAATAGTTTTTCTAGGCATAGACAAATAAAGGAAGTTATTCATAAAATTATAAAAATATACATCATTTTCTACCCATGAAGTGAGTACGGAGTTCCAGTGAATATTAATAAAGTTCATTAAAAAAATTATAATTAGTATTGGTAAAATCACAAATTTCATCCTCATATTGGATAACATCACATTTTATATTACCTAAGAGGTTCAACATTAAAGCCTATCACAATTTGGAGTATCACTTGCAATTTTTAGTTTGTCGTATATATTATTACTGAAAACTAAATCAGAAATGACATTATTAGAATGAGGTATATTATTAATTTGAAAAAGCTTAAGAAATGGAAATCTTTCTACCATTGATTCAGCTGCAGGACAGTATCCGGTTTTCGATGCCCCAAGTAAGTCATTACAACATTTTAAATGTGGAAAGATATAGTCACCCGCAACACACAACCCATTACCAGCAGCATCTTCCACAGCGTTATAATGAATGTTGTCAATTTCAGCAGATGATCTTGTTCGAATGTAAACACATCAAAATATTTTTCTGCAGGGTTTCGTTTCCACGGCAACCCAGATTTCTTTAGATTTGTCATCCGCAAATTTGGCAACCTACTACTACTACCCCCTCCATTTCTAGATTTTCCACTAATAAATTCACTAATTCTCTTAGATCTCTTCTGTTTATATTAAAGTTATTTTGATATACTATCATTAAAAGATTTCTCGGTTAACGATATCATATTAAAATCACAATTCGCAATATTGCTGCTTAATTCATTTAATTTTGGTCTTAAACTATTAAGGTTTTGGTAATATGCATTTATTTGATCAGATCTTATTGTGTTGGCGAGGGTCTTTGTCGGTTGTAGTGAAGATTTCGATGATATGGATTAGAATTGCTAAAGGTGCGATGTTCCCAATCAGTGGCGGCTTGTGACTTTAGTTAAGCGACAGTGCTGCTGCGCTTCACATAATAAAATCCGTGATTAACGATGATTTTTTAATTACTTTTAAAAACCAAATTAGTGCGCTTATTTTTCTTTGCGTGTCAATCACTCTTTCATTCAATCAGGAAGAGACCGAAAAAGTTTCTGTTCAACTCACAAACATGATAAAGCATTGACACATGGTACTCCTTAAAAATGTCTTTATCCGTTTCAGAGTAGAAAAATTTCTCTCCGCTTCTATAGTCGTTATCCGCATAGTAACAAGTACTTTTAACAATTTAATTATGAAACAGTGTATGTTAAAATTAAAATGTTTTTCTTTAACAATCTTGGTATTGAGCCAGCTTCGTAATTCTGACATCGAGTAGCAAGCAAATAATTTCTTTTTTTTTAGTCTCTCAGAACTCACATCATTTACAACAGAGTCCATTTTTATCTTTTCTTGATTGTTACTACTGACTAAAGTCGTCGCTGATCATTCAAAAGCCTATGTATATGCTCCCCTGATTTAGTGACACTATAAAATATGCCTGTTAAGAGAGTCCCAAAACACGAATTCAAAAATAATTAGATTAAAGGGATAGGATTTCCAAAAATATTCATATAAATTCTATATTGAACCGGGTTTTACAGCAATAAAAAACCAATGAGATATGAAGAAAAAAATGGTTAGGTGTTATTAATTGAGTGGAACCAATATCGTATGGACTTTTCTGTTGTTTCTGCATTCAATTCAAATATTCAATTCAATTCAATATATATATATATATATATATATATATATATATATATATATATATATATATATATATATATATATATATATATATATATATATATATATATATATATATATATATATATATATATATATATATATATATATATATATATATATATATATATATATATATATATATATATATATATATTATATAATAATTATATTTTTGTCGTAGTTGGGCCGTTCAAAAAAATATATTCAAAAATTTTGGACTTCTGTATTTTCTTTCACTATATTGGATACAAGCTGTATTCAATAATTCTCAGTGATGCAAACATTTAGAAGCTACAAATGTGTTTCAAAAATCATTTTTTAAACATAGCAAGGTCAAACTGCATTCTTAGTTCTTTAAATTAAAAGAAATACAATTTTAAGGATATTAATTATGTGTTTTATTAATTTTTAAAATGTGGGAGGTTTTTCTGCCGCACCCTTTATTTATTTAGAATATTGAATTTTATTTTTTTTAATCGGTAGAGCTTTGATTTTGGAATGTCATCTCATTTGCAACTCAAATATGTTAAAAAGTGAACTTAGGATGTTACTGAAATTTACGATTTAATTATTTACAACACAAAAAATATTTACAAATCATAAATGCCTTAGATTCAATTATTTACTTCAATTATGTTTGAATGTTACCTTTTGATTATTTTGTGCCTTGCACTCACCTAATGATTCCCATAAATGCAGTCATCATAATAAATTAAATTATTAAATTTAACGTCTTTTTATTTTGAAATCATTTTATTTAAAAATAACTATTAATAACTTAATTAAAACATTTTTGATTTTCTCGACAGAATGGTGAATTGAAATTATATATTACCGTAACTATTTTAAAATATTATTGGATTAATCTATTTTCGATATAATTTAGTGTTTTTCGCACTAGAAGTCGTTTGTAAACAGTACTATAACAATATTTTGATTTGTAAGCTGTATTTTGCAATAATTAGAGATCCATATAAAAACTCTACGTCAAACAGTGGGTAGTTTCCAATTTTCATTAATTTGCTTTTATATAATAGCGTTCACCAAATTGTCAGTTTACATTTTTTTTAAATCAATGTATTTATGATATGATGCAAATACCTAATATCTATAAATTAACTAAAATATATTATTTTTTTAATATATAAATTTATTATTTTTTAAATTGTACAGGGGTTCATAAACTAATTTGTTTATACTTCGCAAATTACTTAAGAAAGACTATCGGCGTTAGTAATATTATCTACTGAAAAACAAAACTCAATATTTCTCAAATTTAGTGAAGCTGTTATTGACAAATTTAGGGCAGACAATCCACACTATTAGTAAATATCAATTCAGCGACTAAAAAAAAGACTTTAACTAGTGTAAAAACTTTTTTGAGAAGTTTTGTCGACGTAAGCAATGTTACTAACTTTAGCCATTGAAAAAAAAATTCTCAAACTTCAATGAAGTTGCTATTGATAAGTTTGCTGCAGAGAGCCACAAACAGATATTCGGGGTTCCAAATCTGTTAACACACATTCATCGACTAAAAAAAGCAGTGTTTACTGGTAGGTCAAACCTCCGGAAAATTGGGAATTATTTTTTAATTGTCACTAGACCTTCTGCAGCAAGGACAACAAAATATTGCAAAATAGTTGCAACCAATTTTTTTTTTTTAAATATCTGCTAAAATTTTGGAAATTATGTAAATGTAAAAAACTAATGTCAGGATATCCTAGCAAAATTGACCCTGATGATTTTGGTCCTAAATAGTATAGTTTCTCTCACTGATATCTCGTTCAAGGGAAGAATTTGAACATTGTGAACACGTCCAAAGACCTAGACCAAATGTATAATAATTTCACTAAATGTTACAATTTTTTTATGTTTAAAAATAAATTTGAAAGGGCAAACCCGTGGCTACAAGATAGCATATGATAATTAGTTAGTTTTACTTATTTTTTAATTAGTTTTTACCTGCAAACTTTCCAAACTATGGAAAAAAAATATTAATTTTTTGATGCTCCCTATTTTTATGGTTTTAAATACTTAGTTGTATTTTTATAAATAAGTGTTTACTTACTGTCCGTATGCGCGGTGTTATGTTCCACAGAGGGTCTGGAACCATATATAAAGCGTTGCATTCTTTACCTGGTAAATAATTATACATTTTATTTATTCATGTTACTTTTAGAACTTCATCGAAAATCTCATGATCGACGGAAAATAAAAAGTATTTATATATATATATATATATATATATATATATATATATATATATATATATATATAGACTGAGTCTCCATTCGGACGCGAGAAAGAAAGCTTCGAAAATGCCAAATGTGATCTTGGCGAAACGTCAGCAAAACTGTTCTTTTCAGAACGACAGTAGTGAACGGATGTACACCCGGAATGAAGGCACATATATATATATATATATATATATATATATATATATATATATATATATATATATATATATATCTAAAGGTGGTCAAAACAGTTTGAAACAAATGGGATACTGTTTTGTTATTGAGAAATTAAAAAAAAAGTGTTCAGAATTTAGTTTTATGCTTACTGACTGAATTTGAAGGAAAAATATGAACATACAAGAAATTGTATTTTTTAACATACCGTGTTTATGAAAAATTGTATTCCTTTTTCGTCACTATAAATGATTTGGTAAGCAAATTAAATAAATGTATATTTTTACCTTCGATGAGACAAAAACAAAATGATAATTTACTCTAGAAGTGATAACATACTTGTTTCAATGTCCTATGTCTAAAAGTAAATACATGATTCCGGCACTTTGTATACGTTGGCCAATTAATAACAAAACAATTTTTAAAATCCTGGACACAATTTTCAATATTTTGTAAACAATAATTATTATTTAAACGATAACTTAGGATTAATTGCATGGTTGGCTTAAAAAGTTGAAATAAATAGTAGGCTTAGTGTTCAGTTTTAATTCAAATTTAAATATCAGAATAATTGCTTTACATTAATTTTGCTAGAACGAATACAATTTGTCAAAATAAGAGTTCTTGTACAGAGTTTAACACGAATATATATTAAAAACAACAAGCATAAAACTAAATTCTGACACTGTTTTCTAACAATTTTTTTCAATATTTTAACTTTTAAACCTATTTTTGTCATTTCATAACACGTTTTTCAAATGTACCGCTATAATAGTAGTCACGTGACAACTGTCAAAATATTTTTATAGGTTATCAGATATGCACAACTGATTACCGGAAAACTTTTTTCATTTCTCAATAAGCAAAAAAATTCCCATTTTTGTCAAACATTTCTGACCAACCTGTATATATATATATATATATATATATATATATATATATATATATATATATATATATATATATATATATATATATATATATATATATATATATATATATATATATATATATATATATATATATATATATATATATATATATATATATATATATATATATATATATATATATATATATATATATATATATATATATATATATATATATATATATATATATATATATATATATATATATATACATATTTTTTAATTTAAGCCTTAGGGTAGAATCAGACATTCACAATGATATACTAAATTTTAAAAATAACGGCTTATACGAAGTTAAAACTATACTAAAATATCAAATTGTGGTATATTTGACTTACATTTTTTATGTCTTGTTGTCATTTACTGCATTTTTTTCTTTTTTTATGTGAATCATTTCTTTGAGAATTAATTTCTGATACAGGTTATCTTCATCAATGATTTTGGTTTCAGAAAAATTAAATTCGTGTTTTGTGCGTTTTTCATGTTTGTGTAATGCAGTGGATGCATTCTTTGTATACTTATGCCTTTTTATTGTATTTTCTAAAAGTTGGGTTATCATACCAATATATTTCATAGGGCAGCTTAAACAAGGAATTTCACATACGAGATTGGATTTTTTATTTTTAGGAATTTTAGTTTTTAATTTTGTAAATAGGGAGCCTATCAGGTTCTGGGCTTTATGACACACAATTATGTTATATTTTCCTAAGATATGTTTTAATTTTTCAGATAATTGAGATATGTATGGCATATATATTTATTTTTTTTTTGCGTATTATCTTGTCTTACGTTTTACTCTAAGGTTTAAATTAAAAAATAGCAAAAAATTATCTTTAAATTCCTCAAAAAAACGTACTACGATAAGAACACCTTTTTACCTAAAACTGTGCCACGAGTTGCCTGGCAAATCACTAACTTGTTACCTATCGTTCAAATATAAATAAATAATCAACATGCATTTTTCGAGGTATGTCACCTTATTTTATTAATTTTGTAATAATTATTTGTCAATAGTATAAAATTTTAAATTAGTTTTAGAAAAATTGTAAACGTCTTTTTATAATTAGACCACTAAATGTTTTTTAAATTAATTGTAGATAGGAAAGGAAAACTTTATATACCAAAAAAAAAAAAATAAATAAATGAGCAATTTTTGAGAAAGCCTACCATGATAGGCCAAACGTCAAGTTGCCTGGCAAACCACTAACTTGCTACCTATCATTCAAATATAAATAAATAATCAACATGCATTTTTCGAGGTATGTCACCTTATTTTATTAATTTTGTAATAATTATTTGGCAATAGTATAAAATTTTAAATCAGTTTTAGAAAAATTGTAAACGTCTTTTTATAATTAGACCACTAAATATTTTTTAAATTAATTGTAGATAGGAAAGGAAAGCCTTATATACCAAAAAAAAAAAAAAAATAAATGAATGAGCAATTTTTGAGAAAGCCTACCATGATAGGCCAAATCGTCAAGATTTTGCAAATAAACCTATACCCAAGAAAGAAGTCCAATATATATATATATATATATATATATATATATATATATATATATATACATATATATATATATATATATATATATATATATATATATATATATATATATATATATATATATATATATATATATATATCGGGGTATTAGCCAGCGGAGTAGTTGTTTCTGTAGTTCCGTTTGTACGGGGCTAGTCTAATGCGCCATGATGAGCTCTAAAAATAGCGAAATCGCGATCGTCGTTTGACAGAAATGGATAATTGCGGCTGCGGCATTGCAGGACATGTTCCAGACAGGGATCATGGTATCCTTATTGTGACGTTGGTATAACGTCAGATAAAAATGTATTAACAGAAATCCAGGGTCATGCAACTAAATGTCTACAAATCTGTGCTGTGATTGGCGGAAGTCGTAATATATAGAGGGCGCATAGGTATCGAACATGTGTGTGTGTGTAGTGGTCTCCAGTGGGTTTTAATGGAGCGGGTTTTTATCGCTTGATGCCCGAGGGTGAGCGGAAAGAAAGACTTAAAATGTAACACATTCAGGTTGCTCGGTAAATAAAAGCAATAAAATTGTTGCATTTACAGCTGACCAATTAATTATATGGCACACTCTCGGGTGCGTAAAGGGGGGTCAAAATAATCTTAGTTTGTTATAGAAAAAAAATCCCTAAAGTACCTCTCAACGAAGATACAAAGGGGTTTACCTTTTCGGCTCTAACTTTTGAACCGACTTATATTATTTAATGAAATGTTAATATTTTATTTATGCTATAAAGGCTCATAAAACTTTACTATAACAGGAAGCCAGTAACGGACTTGCCACCACACTCGTCAACATTGTGACATAAAGCTGTAAATTGATTAAAAAAAAAGTATTGTAACATTTATAAAAAACTATTGTAAGTATCTACAAAGGGCAATGCTGAGCCATGGAAACCTTGAATTTGAAATCGTTTACGTTTTGCGTGAATGTAATTGTCACTTTTGGCATGCATTGTCACCAACTTGAAAATTGTCAACAGTAAACACATTTTTTAAACGATAATAATTTTTACTTCCCTCGTAAAAGGGAATTATCATAATCGTGAAAAAATCACTCTCCGAAATTTGTTTAGGTCTTCTGTCAGTCTGTTGGTTTGTCTGTCGATCTGCCTTTTTGGGGCATAGCTGAAAAACTGTCAGACCGAGAGAAGGATATATCGAAAAATTGCAAGTTTTTTGGAAAAAAAGGTATTTGTTAAAATAGGACCGATATCAAAATTTTGAGAAATTATTTGCTTTCCCGAGTAATCTTCTAAAAAAACTTATCCAATGCAAAAAAACGCATTTTAGTAGCTTATTTAATTCATAAGTTATGATAATTTAGAAATTACCAAGAAATTAGCAGTTGGGTTTCAAATGAACAATAATCTTATTTTTGTTTTTATATTGACATATAGCATAATAATAATTATGATTATCTTATTTTTTTTTATATTTCTAATGACAGCAATTAGCATTTTGTAATTTCCTGGGCGCTTTTTAAAAGTAATATTTTATTGATTAAATCGGAAATAACTCGATGAAAATATAAAGTGTGATATGATATACCAATGAAATCAGAACAGAATATGCTATCCAAATAGTAAAAAATATATAGTCCCAATTAAAAAATAAAACTTAGAGTGATATCTTTTGTTTTTTTTTGAATTGTTAACCCTAGAACACCAGACTATTCGTAAAGCTTACGACTTTTTGGAATAAGGCCATTTATTTATTTCTATGGTAATATATTATTACGATAACAAACTAAACATGATATTTTAACAAAATTAAAAGCAAAACCCAAAATTAAAAATAAAAAATAATTTATTTATCAACACATGTGGTGCAAAAATTTGTTCACTGCTTGGCGGAAATAAGATGCCTACACGAACCGCAGTAGATGTCAAAGATTTGATATAGAAGTTTGCTAACGGTAAACCGTTAGTGTTAGTGGATTTTCATAAATATGGACTAGAGCTGATCATATATTTTGTAGCTGAATTATAATACACCATTGCAATTTTGACACCATACTTCGCAGGCTTGTTTGGTATGCAAAAGAGACATCGCCGCGAAATAATTTATATAAATATATATATTTTTTTTTTCTTTTTTTTATCGTTCGCTCGCCATGTTTGTCTATGTTTTGTTGGTGCATAGAAATTTGTAATTTTTAATTGTTAAATTGTTCGTAAATATTAGTTAAAAAACTGTGAATTATTAAATAATAGACAAAAATGCGCCAGTGAATGTTGGCAAAAGTTTTCGTCCATTTTGAATTGTTTACATGTTGAGCGAGGATATTCGTATTTTACAAATCCGTAATCATCGCAAAATTTAAATGACTTTAATCACGAAAGTTCGCTGAAACAAATAATATAGACATTAATCCATAAGCCCAGTGTAGTTCTTCTTTACTTAGATGCTGTTTTTGGGTGGCGAAATTAACTTTAACTGTGGAATTTGAACCTATTGGACTGATGGCTACTTGTTCCAAATGTAATGCTGAGGAAACAGAATCGTATGCCCATGTTAAATGAGAAGCATGCCAAAAAACTACTCTATTTAAACTGCTCTAATCTTTCGGCATCTGAACTGAAAGGTGTAACACTCAAGAAAAATCACAGTGTATAACAAACATTTGCAAATATTGTACAAAATCAAAAAATGACATCAGTAACAACTACGAAGACATGAAAACCCTCATTACCGACCTAATTCAGAAAGGGATAGAAGACATCAAAGCCACTCTTGTGAATAATTCGTCTAAAGGTTTTTCGGAAATTACAACCAAAACTAGTAGCTTAAAAACGGATAGTACCACAGTGGTATCCAAAATAGACAATATTAAAACTAATAATAACAAGATGATTTAAAAAATTGAATATATAAACGAAAGTGTCAAAAAATTGGTCGAATCTATTAAGGAGGCCACTATAATCCACAGAAATCGTAATTCCTTTACCAGCTAAAAAAGGGCGGCGAAACTACGTTTGGAGATAATAAATAATAATAAACCACTCCCAACCTCAACAAAGAAGATGGCAAAGAAACCGCTTCCAAGTGTAACCTTTTCTTCCTTTAGTAGAACGGAACATATTCATGGAGGTGTAGCAATCTTTTTAAACCACAAATCGCTCCAATCGACCAAATCTATTTGTATTAAGAAATTATATAAGGGAATTATATTTGAATGTGCTGCTGTAGAATTTAGATTTAATGGTTAAAAGATAGCCTTAACTGTGATCTATAGATTCTATATCCAATTCAACCACTTCATTAAGTCTTTTAACCAATTATTATTAATTAATTAACTTTAAGCCGAAAAACTTCTTATATGTGGAGATCTGAATGTAGACTTTCTAGAGACTTTGTTTCAAAACTCAACTTTTCAACTTATTTAATAGTTTTAACCTGCACTTTACACTTCCAATGGAGCCTACGAGGGTAAACCTGGATAGAATATCCTCAGGGTTGGACTATGTTGTTACAAACAAACCTGATTTATTTAAAGCAATTCACTTCGCTATCGCTGATCACCTGGCTCAATCAATTACTGTTACCTTTTCTTCGGTCACTCTTTCAATAAATGATACTAGAACATTTATTTATAAAATATTTTTCAGCCAATGATATGTCACCATTATATAACTTTTATAATGTTGATGATGCTTGGAATTATTTTGATAATACTTTACTTTGACTTGTTCAGTTACAAAGGTAAATGGATTAATTTAGATGTAATAAATGATAGCGAAAACTTAAAAAATCTATTTTGGCTAAGCAAGAACAGTAACAGCGAGCTAACTAATCAAAGATACCGCGAAGCATTTCCAACAAAAAATCATAAACTCTACAAATACTTCTAAAGCGGTATGGCATTTGGGAATTTATTAAACATCCTTTAAACTTTCTCTACAACCTAAGCATTAATACCGGCAATTTTTCTGATCATTTGAAACACGGGTAACTTATCCCTTTACATACAAAAGGTGACATTGAGATATCCGAAATTATGGGCAATAATGGGACTGCTTTCATTTTCCAAAGTTCTTGAAAAGAAAATTGAAACTAGATTTGAAACATTCTTCATCTAATGCACAACAAGGTTTTCGATATAACTGCTCAACAAACACTGCGGCTTTTAACTTTGTGCAGTTTGTTTATTCTTCTTTAGATAAAAACTATTTTACCATTGCCCTTTTGTTTGACTTGACGCTTGCATTTGATTGTGTTGATAGCACAATTCTCATTGAAAAGTCGAACTCACTGGGTTTCAGAGGTAAAACTAATGAACAAATTAAGTGTTTTATTTCTAAACGAACAATCCGGGTTTTTGCTAGTGAATATAAAAAGAGCAGAAAGCGGAGTGCCTCAGGGTGGTGTTTTATCCCCACTAATATTTTTATAAATGACCTTGAAAGAGTTCTAAATTTAGATCATGATTCATTGTTGATTTTATATGCCGATGATACATCTGTCGTACTTACTGACTCCTCACTCGAATCTGGCATCCAACGAGCTAACCAACTAACCAAGTACTTGTTCAGCAAATCTAGTACTAGCAAAATAGGAAAAAAATATAACCGTACCCATTGCTTTACGTTAAGTAAACTTCAAGGACAGCGCAAACGGCGACGCAAGATGCAAAAGTTTTCAATCTATAACCCAGGTTTTAGTTGGATAAGATTTTAAACAATCGTAGATTTAATTTTTTTACGGTACACGTGTGAAACATCGTTATTAACATACTTGTGTGGATGTATTGTATGTATCGTAAATATCTATTAAATTTGACATATATAAAACTTTTTGACACTGTCAATATTTACTGTTTCTAAATCATTATTACAAATAAAAAGTAAGTAAGTAAAATACACCGTACAGATCTTAAACATCGACGAAAGGGGGAGGTATGTCAAAAGCAGGCAGTTTCTATGGATATACAGAGTTGTAGCCAACCGCGAATGATCATTGCACCGTTTCCATAGTTACTCACATTTTTTTCATAGACTCAGATTCGTAAGTATGTTCCGATAGCCAGTCAAATTTTCTTCAAAAATAAAAGGTCTAGTTATCGTTGAATTTAAACATCAAATTTTAAATAGATCTGCACTTATTTTGATCCACTTTGATGCACACTTTGTGTTCATTTTGTTGTGTGTAATAAAACTTGTTATGCCTATGGTATATAGGAAGTAAACCCTGATTCTTTGCTCCAAATAATATTATATAAAACATTGTTGTTTTCGTGCAGCTTAGTTAACATTAATTCACAGAAAGTAACACATCTCTCTGCATCTCTATTTTAAAAATGTTGACAAAGGTGATAGCTAAGTTTCATAGCATGGTTGTTCAGAACTCCACTAATGAAAGATTTTGATATAGTCCTGGCGTCGATTGCTGAATTCCCTGGATTATTAATATATATATATATATATATATATATATATATATATATAATATATATATATATATATATATATATATATATATATATATATATTATATTAAGTTCGCTTATTCTAGTCTGTGTTTCACTTAATCGCATGGATCTAGATATTAGAGTTTGGCCACAGCTTGAATTTGTGCTGGACTTACAAAAAGAAAAAAACAATCAAATCAGAAAACAACTAGCCGAGACAGAGAAAGAACTTTTAAAGTTACACCTTAAATTAAGTAACAGTATTCATCCTTTATTATGGAATCGCATAGAAACGTTGGCCTTTGGCAAACAAAATTAAACAAGAATATCGAAGAGTTATAAACGAAAAAGTATAACAATCTCCTAAAAAAGTCGAGTCAGCCGCAAGTATCATCGGTAGACGTCGATAAAGTAGTGCACAATATATCGTGCTACACCCTCTCAGAAAGTGAAAAATCCGTACTAAGCAAGGGTTTTAATTTTGCGATATCATCTAAGGAAATCATTAAAGAAGAAATAATTGTTGGAGTGGAAGCTGACCTGAGTCTTCTGAAGAATCGAAAGCAGAGGAGATTCGACAAGAAGTGGCAACAATTTTACGGTCAAGCAAACCATAATGTATAATTTCAGCAAGATATTTCTCCAGTTTTTGTAGCGGCGAACTGACAGCACTAACGATAGGTCTTATGGGGGCTTCTGTTTTGTGTATTTTTGATAAACCATAGAGTTTAGTCTACTTGACTTTTCCCGTGGTATGATGTTTTGTTTTATTTCGGGGTTTATTGGTGAACTTTTTATTTTATTCTTAGTTGTTTTTTCTAGGTATGTAGTCGGGTCTCTTGTAACAGGCTTATACCAATTTTCTTGTAGGGTATCCTGCATTTATTTTATGTAGTCCTGGGTATTCATAACTGCGGTGCGTTTCCTTTATTTGCTAGAAGGATTATGATGTCTTTATTTTTTCGAAGGATTGTTAGAGCCCTCTGTTCAGCGGCATTTAGATTTTGTTCCGGTGTAATTATAATTCAGTAATTCATATATTACGGCCACAATTTACAAAATCTTGCCAAGGTCAGAATCAAAAAATAAAAAGTAAAACATTTAACACTAATAAAAACATTAAAATGTAACTATCAATATGTAAACGTCATACATGCTAAACAAATATAATATAAGTAAAATTAATTGTGGTAAAAACGTCTATATATAACAGATATACTAAAAATATGACATTACAAATTTAATTAAAAACATGGGTCTTGACTAACACTAACGATTAACAAAGGTGGGTGTTATGCTGTACAGTTCCCAGCAGAAAGATCGCAGAAAGAAGAGAAGAAATTTTTTATCAGAAATTAAACTGTAGATATTCTTGTATGCTGTAAAAACTGTTTTGAATAAGTAACTCCTTTACCCTGCGTTTTAAACAATTTTCAGGTAGTTTGCGAATGTAGTCGGGTAAAATGTTAAAGCACTTTGTAACAAAGTAATTGGAAGATATTCGTGACCTATCTAGCCTATGATAATCTATTCTTAGAAGATCCCCTTTCTGGTCGGATAATGATGGAAATCTTGGTTATGATTGAACCGAGTGATGTTTCTGTGGCAATAGAGAAGGCTTTCATAAATATATCTACAGGGTATCGTCATTATTGCTAGTTGTTTAAAAACGTGTCTGACATCCTCTCTATAACCTAGACCAGCAATAGTTCTTATGGCTCTTCTTTGCAAAGCAAATATTCTTTGCGCATGTGTTGAGTGACCCCAGCTCAAGATAGCATAGCATGATTGAAAAATCCCATGAAAAGTGATTTGCTTGATCGTAAAATTGTTGGCACTTCTTGTCGAATTTCCTCTGTTTTCGATTCTTCAGAAGAGTCACGTCAGCTTCCACTCCAGCTATTATTTCTTCTTTAGGGATTTCCTTAGGGGATATCGCAAAATTAAAACCCTTGCCTAGTACGGATTTTTCACTTTCTGAGAGGTTGTAGCACGATATATTGAGTACTACTTTATGGACGTCTACTGATGATATTTGTGGCTGACTCGATTTTTTTAGGAGATTGTACTTTTTCATGTATAACTCTCGATGTTCTTGTTTGATTTTATTCGCCAAAAAGCCAACGTTTCTATGCGATTCCACAATAAAGGGTGAATACTGTCACTTAATTTAAGGTGTAACTTTAAAAGTTCTTTCTCTGTCTCGGCTAGTTGTTTTCTGGTTTGATGGATTTTTTCTTTTAGTAAGGCCAGCACAAATTCAAGCTGTGGCCAAACTGTAATATCTAGATCCGTGCGATTAGCTGAAACACAGACTAGAAAAAACAAACTTAATATAATATGTGGTCCTTTAAAGAAAAATGGCTATACAAATCGCACTATAGAGAAAGCTATTAATGCACAAAGTTTCCGAACAACGAACACCAAAAATTATGAACCGGGAAGGCTCGAGTAATCTTATCATATGTCGAGCCATATGTAAAGGGCAAAATAGACACAATCGGAAGAATTCTTAGAAAACACAACATACAAGCACTACACAAGCCACAAACAACCATAGGTAAACTATTTGGGAACCCAAAGGACAAGAACAAATTGGAAAACCACGGAGTATACAACATTCCGTGTCAGGACTGTGGAAAGTTGTACGTGGGGCAAACTAATAGGCGAATATCAGCAAGTGTAGAAGAGCATAAACTCTCAACCAAGCAAAACCACCTCGGCCCTGTTTCTACATCATTAACCTTATTTTTAAAATTCAGAAACTAAAGTAATGATAGAATATTTGGAAATAAAATAGTAACCATTAATAATTTCAACATTACGATAATATATCTAATACATACCTTGTAAAAATTAAATGGATATCTTGCAATTACAAATTTTAGTCTTTTTACCGCAATAGACGAAAAAGCATTTATCGTTCCTGTCTCCCATCTCGCTGTCGCTCGTGATTTTTTGTGTACAAATTCTAACAGTGGAGAGCTTAGAGTATTAGTCTTATTAGTCTTACGGCGGTTGCAGAAAGCTCAATTAAAGTTTAGAATGTTTAACGGAATGTCAAATTTGACAGCGACTTCCTAGATTTCTGTAAGCAACTTGTCAAATCCGAAAGCTCGGTTAAATATTCTAAACAGCAATTAAGTTTTGTCTAACCGGGAGTAAGGTAGAGAGGGAGGTAAGACCGCCAAACGCCTTACGTGTGCGAGACAAAATAATTTTCAATATTAGGTATTGGATGTCTGGGGAGGGGGTAATTACGCCCTTTACCTCCCCCAATGGAAGCGTCCTTGGCCCCAGGTGGGGTATAAAAGGAAGCTTTGCTGTCACCAACACTTCATCAGTTCGCTTTTTGCATTGAAACAGTACGGATCGATTCGGTTCACCCGGCTCCGTACAGTGAAAGTGTTAAAGTGGATATTTTCCTTTATTGGAAATATCTTGTGAGGACTAGTGCAGTGAGTGCAAAATAGGATGAAGCCAAGCAAATCATCAAAAGTGAGCAAAGTTTCCTCGGAAGTAAAATCCGAGAAAATCCTAAGATTGAAGGAGGAAAACTTCCGCCTGAGTGAAAACTTAAAGACCCTACGAGAAGAAAATCGAAGCCTTACAGACAGGCTCGATAGATTAGAAAATCTTCTTGTTACACAACAAGAAGGGAAGACGACTCGGCACCCCCCGCAGAGCGAACAACCAAATACATCTGCCGAAACCAAAATTAAAAGAAAAAGGAAATCCCCCCCAGTGGTGAGAACAGTGAAATCCCCAAAAATGAAAACCCCAAAAATAAAAACAGTGAAAACAGTGTACCTATGGAAACAACCGAAGCCGCCAAAAGTGTAGTGTCCCAAGAAACTACCCCGAAAATTCCCCCCGTAGTTATTGAGGACGACGGGACCTGGACAGAAGTCCGTCGCAACATCAAAGGAGCAAACATAGGCTTCAATAAAGCAAAGGCCTCCGGCTCGAGGCTCCAAATTTTTCCAAAAACAGCCAACGACTATTGGGTCCTGACCCTCCACCTTAAAGAGGCCAATCGCCCATACCACACCTATCAGCTCCCGGAGGAAAAAAGGACACACGCGGTAATCCGCGGCTTACACACGAACACCCCGGTAAAGGACATAGTTCAAGAACTACACGAACTCGGCATTACTGATGCTAGCGTAGTCAGAATGACCTCAAGGATTACAAAGAAACCCATGCCATTATTCTTGGTTAAAACCACAAACAACCAAATAATGAAAATAAGCACCCTCTTTGACCGGGTGGTCAAAGTGGAAAATAAGAGAAAGGAGGGCACTGTAAAACAGTGTTTCAAGTGCCAGCGTTTCGGACATACACAATCGCTATGTACCTACCCAGACAAGTGCGTTAAATGTGCAGGACTACACAGATCGGACGCATGCCGGCTCCCGGAAAAGGAGGAAGATGGCTCCAAAAATGCAGTTTGTGCCAACTGCAATCAAAAAGGACATCCGGCCAGTTACAAGGGCTGCCCGAAATATCCCGCCCCTAAAAAGGCACCTATAGCCCCATGGGCCAACTTCAAAAACACAGTGAAGCCTGCAGCCACGAAACCTGCAACTAAAGCCACCTATACGGAAGTGGCCAAAATTACCACTACTCCCCCAAAGGAAAAGAAGGAGAGCTCGCCTCCTCTTGATCTCCAGGCTGCAATCCTGTAAGCCGTCACCGGAATGATGCCCTCTATTGTGGAAACCATAATTCCCACAATAACAAAGGCTGTGGAGGAACAGCTCCGTAGACTAAAATAAGCGATGCCAGAACAACAAAATGAAACCCTAAAACTCATTTCCTGGAACACCTGTGGTCTAAGGGCCAGGAAAACTGACGTCCTAGAACTCCTGGAAGAACATCGCCCCGATGTTCTAGCAATACAGGAGACTAAACTAACAGCTGAAATAAGAATGACCTTCCCAGGATATCACATCTACAGATACGAACCTCCTGGTCACCGAGCCATGAGAGGAGTCGCGATCCTGGTCAGAAAAGGCGTTCCACACTCCTTCCTGGGGGTTGAGGACGTGGAACTAGACGCCATCTCCATAGAGGTCTACACGCGTAGAGTACCGATCAAAATTACCTCTGCGTATCGCGCCCCAACACAAGAGCTGTTGAATGAGGACATCGAGCATCTAGCCAGAGGACGAAGAGCCAAAATTATCATTGGTGACTTCAACTGCAGATCCGAAGAATGGTATTGCACCCATACCAACTGAAATGGTCGCAAACTATCCAGACTATTCGAGGACCATAGACTCGCCATAATAGGACCAGAACAACCAACACACCTCCCCCGTGGAAACGGGAGGCCAACCGTGTTGTATATGGCACTCCTGAAAAACATCAGGGAAGAGCTGGACATAAACACTCTGAATGAGGGTACCCTCATTCAGAGTGTTCGGTTGTGGTCGGATGTACGACCACAACCCGGTACTCCTGCAAGTAGGAGTAAACCTCAACAGAGTAAATCGCCACACCAAGAAGACGACCGACTGGAAGGCCTATCAAAGACAACTGAAAGCTGCAATCGAAATCCCTGAGATCCGCGCTCCTCAGGGACTAGATGAGGCCGTAAGACGTCTAGAGACAGCCATCCTGAATGCCTTCCATGAAAACACAGTAGTGGAAGACATAAGCAGGCATCGACAAACCGAGGAGCTTCCTGAAAATCTCAGAAATGAGATCAGGACCAACAGACGCCTCCGCAGGATCTACGCCAGATCCCACGAGGAGGAGGACAGGACTGTTCTAAACCGACACTCTCAAAATTTGAGAAACCGGTTACAAGAACACCGAAACAACAAGTAGCTGGAAAAGCTGAGATTCCTAGACACGCATCACCAAACAGCCTGGCAGATGCAACGTGTTCTTCGAATGGACAAACGTCCTATCCCTCCACTCCAAGGTGTAAATGGCCCAATCTACACCGACGAGGACAAAGCTGAAGCCTTAGCGGATGCCATAGTCCAACAAGGTCAGCTAAACCATCACCCAGAGGAAGACGAAGAGCTCACCGAAGAGGTCCACGACTCAGTTAGAGACCTGGATGCTTGGATTTTACCTCAACAAAATCCACATCCTGTCTCACCCGGGGAAGTTCGAGACATTATCAGGAAACTGAAGGTCAAGAAAGCCCCTGGAGCCGACGGCATCACCAACAAGATGCTGAAAAACTTCCCCAGGAAAGGATACAGTGCGATGGCCAACATCATAAACTCCATCATAAGAACATGCCACTTCCCAGCACATGGAAAAAGGTAGAAGTCATCGTCATTGAAAAACCAGGAAAAGACAGGACATTACCACACAACTACAGGCCCATCAGCCTACTCCCTGCTTTAAGCAAAGTAGCTGAAAGAGCTATAGCCAGAAGACTAAAAGATGAGTCCCAAGAACTAGATGCCATCCCAGATGAACAATTCGGCTTCAGGGCAGGGCACTCATCTGAGCAGCAGGTACTCAGAACCACAGAGTATATCACCAAAGGATTCAACAATAGAGAGGCCACAGGAGCAGTTTTCCTGGACATCGAAAGAGCTTTCGACAGAATGTGGCACCAAGGCCTGATCCACAAAATGTCGGTGGCTGGATACGAGAGAAGAAACATAAAGCTTATCAGGAGCTACCTAAATAACAGATCATTCACAGTCAAGGTGAGTGACTCTCATTCAGCTCCAAGAGGACTAGTAGCTGGAGTGCCACAAGGGTCTGTGCTGGGACCCCTCTTATACTCCATCTTCTCTCACGATGTCCCAATCCGAGATGAGGGCTTAATGGTACTTTACGCTGATGACACGGCCATCCTTCACCAAAGCAGAAGCACCCGGATAATGGGCAGACGACTGCAAGAGGACATTGATAACCTTCATGACTGGTGTGTCAAATGGAAGGTTAAGATCAACCCCCAGAAGTCCCAAGCAATCCTATTCCAACGTAGGAGACTGGCTCCAAGAGCTAGAATCCGAGTTGGAGATGTCGAGATCCCTTGGTTACACGAGGCCAAGTACCTAGGGATGACCATGGATAGAAGCTTCACATGGAATAACCATATCAACGCAGCGAGGACAAAAACCAGACTAGCGATGGGTAAACTTTATCCACTGCTCTGTCGGAAAAGTGAAATGGGACTGAGGACCAAGCTACTACTGATCCAAACAGTAGCCAGGAGCCAACTCACATATGGCTCCACATCCTTCGGATATGCTTCTAAATCCCACCTTATGAAGCTAAAGAGGACCGAAAACAAACTCATTAGGATGGCAGCTGACGCCCCATGGTTTATTAGGAATGAGGATCTGCAGCGTGATCTTCAATGGACACCTATCGAAGACTTCATGCGGCAAAAGGCTAACCGAGCCTTCAGAGCAGCAGAAAATCACCCCAACGAAAGCCTACGAGACCTGGTAGACTACAATCCGCTAGCTCCGAGACACAACAACTGGACAAGGTACAGGAGACCCAGACACGGGCTCCTGCACTAATATACTCTAGGATGGAAGTGGGCAAGTCGAAATTTCTGAGTCTCCGTGCTCCTCAGGAACTAGATCTTGCTCACCGAAACCCCAAGAGTATCAACAAGAGGCCATCAAATTCCAAGAAGAGGATTCCTAGGTACCTCAGCTGGCTCCGGCGTGAGTTGCAGCTGAACCTGAGGTAAAAGAAGAGGATCCCAGGTACCTCAACCGGCTCCGGCGTGAGCTGCAGTTGAACCCGAGGTAAAAGAACACCCCACCTCAGCCTCAACACTGCCGGATCACGGAACAGCAGTGTTGCTGAGGGCACAGAAGAGGACCAAAAAAAAAAAACTCGAAGACCACCAGGCACACTGACGGAGGGACACTGACAACGGCAGACTGGACCACGGGCCAGTAGGACGCAGGCAGCGGCAATCTGGACAGAAGGAAGGAGGACAACAGAGAAATATCCCCCCTGGTAAGACGACACTTTCCCCACTAATAATATTTTTTATTTTCAGATGACTACAAGTATCGAGAGGTGGCAAAAACATCCTGCCAAGTGAGGACCTCCCCCCCCCTACGACAGCGAGGACCATGTCCTTCATAGGAGTTTCTCCCGAAAGGACGCCATCAACCCCATCGAAGGATCCTTGGCTAGCCAATGATGGTCCATCTGATGGGGGCCCGTTGGGGTTTAGTGGGTATTGTTGACTCGGACAGGTGGAAATCTGTCAGAGCAGCGAGTCCCACACTGTCTTCACTTCTACTGGAAGAGAATTCGTGCGTAAAAGTATTCCCCATCGACATAAAAAAAAAAAAAAAAAAAAAACCAACACTTCAGTCTCTATTCGGACGCGAGAAAGAAAGCTTCGAAAACGCCAAATGTGATTTTGACGAAACGTCAGCAAAACAGTTCTTTTCAGAACTACAGTAGTGAACGGGAATTAAAATACTTCGTATTTTTCCATCCGTGAAGGACTAAGTTTATATATATATATATATATATATATATATATATATATATATGTATTTATACTTTTAAAGTTAAGGAAATCTGATCGGAATCCATGTATATCCGTATGTATGCTTAAGCGCTTATCCCGAATCCTGAGTTTTCCGGGTTTGGCAAATCGACACGCCACAGATAGAGCCGCATTTCTTGTTTTCGGCAGTGGCAAAGTAAATAGTACCGTACAAAAGACCCGTAATATTAGAGCCGCAGGCCGCAGTTGCGATGTTCACCATACGATTATATTACAATTGAGTTTTGGCTTTGTTCTCCTAAGGTACACACGCTCGCTTTTATGTAAACATTCATTATTGCTGTTCAAAGTTCCTCTCTACTTTTAGATTTAAACTGTTACTTTTTGTTTTGTTCTAGTTCGAAAACAGTATAAACTATTTCACGGATATAAAATATAATAAGATTGCTATTATAGTAAAGTTTGATACATTTCAAAAAAGAAAATAATTTAAAAACACCGTAATTATTTTTACATATAGATTATTATATATTAAATTTTCTCTTCAAGTTGCCTGAAAGGTAATTCTATTTTATTTCATAAGGCATGCATATTAAGAACATAATATCTAAAAATTACAAAACATCTTAAAACCTTGTATATTCGCATGTACTTATTTGATTAAGATTAAAATGCATTTGCATTGCATGCATGAGTTAATCGTAGACCTTAAAGAAAGCATGATCTCGCAAAAATAAAAAAAAATCTGTATATCAATGTTCTTAAAATTTGTTTTCATTCAAAAATATCACAATGCCGTCAATGATAGAAAAGACGTATAAATGTACCAAATTGGAAATAATAAACTCGTAAAAAGCGTGAGAAAAACAAAAAAAATTAAAACTGTGACACCCTGTATCTCAAGAATAAAACAGTGCACTTTTATGCTATAAAACTATTTATTTTAAAGATACCTATTACATATTAGGCTTTTGTAATGTTTCCATCAACTTCCTCTAGCGTCTAAGGGACTGGGTACCTGGCACCAAACTCGAAAATTTGTCGAAATCGGTTATCTCTAGAGTTATTAAGCAAGTATGAATTTTCTGCTTAAAAAGGATGTAAAAATAAGATTTATTCATAAAAAAATCTCAAGTTAACTGTCAAAAAATTGATGGCAAATTAAAGTAAATAATAATAGGGTGCGTAGCGCCCTCTAGGTGCTACCTAAAAACTATTACAAAACATGTTTTTGTTGAAACATTTTATTTTTTGCAAAAGTTATTTAAAAAAGTCTGAAATAAAATTTCAACTTCAACATCCTGTATCTCCGAAACGAATCGTTTGCGGACCCAAGTTTATATAAACTTTTAGTCATAGAATAAGCCAAAGAACTATCACCTCCGTATCTATGTGACATTCATTAACACCCTGAATATTGTTAAAATAATAATTCTATCGACCGGCAGGCCAGATAACTGCATAATCTGTGTGAACTTTGGTAAAATGTGAAGTTATACTTAATAATATTTAATCAGTTACGATTAGCCAACGTTCTTGAGTAAGTTTTTTGTATATAATACAAAAGTAGCCGTTAAAAAAGGAAAATGCATATAAAGCAGTCTAATAATAAAAAAAATATTCGGATATATAACAATTTTACAAGGCGTTATAAAAGAACCGTTCACTCTGGTCAATCCGCTTGAGTTTATCCAGAATGGAGTAGCTCAGAAAATGATCATAGACCTGATTTTTGTTTCGTAATTAGACTAGGTAAAATAAATTAAAAATAAAAAAGATTACAAAAATTCCTAATATAAACAACAGGGAAGGGAGTGAGTGAAACGCCACGAGAATCGGTCCTGTCATCGCATTTTATCAAAATGATCTTGATGATAATACGCTACAAGTGTAACAGCAAGCCCATTATATAATATTGATTATTTAATAAATTTAAAGTAAAATAAATCAACTATTTGTTTAACACAAAAAAAGTCCATAGCAGGTTGACTTAAAAAAAAAACAATGAATAAAAGAAAAAAAGTGAGGATATAATGCAACTAAGACACTTAAATGATTTTTAAATAACTCCTTACATGGGGAAATTTTCTAGTGTATGTAGTATCTCATTTCAAGTTAAATTTTCAAACAAAAGAAATTGTGAAGTGTTACCAAGGTTTGAGTTTTGCTAATTCTCCTATTATTATAAAGATGCATTCGGTGATGTATAAGACCATGAGTTTGCGAGTTTATTGACCATTTCTTCAGAGCCTTTTATTTTTTTATATGAATAACTACGAAGGATTTTACAATATAAAATATATTATTTCAATAAGTAAGCATCAGTGAATTAGGTAAAATTAATAAAAACAACACTTATCAAAAACAATAAAAGTTACCTAATGAATAACTAGGTAATTAAATAATAAGCGCTATTTTTGCGTTCAAGACCAAGAGTGGTAATATAAGAGGATTTTTTTAGAAACTAAATGTGATACATTTTTTGATCACAATACCTTTTATATGGAGTTTTTAAGTAAAATATTATCCTTTTTTGGCAAAATATTGCACTCAATTTACGTCATTAATGTTGCTCTTGATCCCAAGAATACCAGCTGCTGTCGCTGCGCATACATTTTACTACTGGCGAATCCTTATTTTAATACAAGATGAATTATGCTATATCCTTTTCGATTTACAGTTTATATAAGTTCTTTAGTCTTTCTTTCGACATTCTGAGGCTTTATTTCTTTTTCGTATAGGCCATTTATTTGTTTTTCGTGTAGGGCATTTTAGCTTCGCAGCTTGATATAGGTAGTATCAAGTAAATTTTAAGCACCGTTTAAAGAACTATCTTCAACATTTTGAAAGCGGTAACAGAGATATTCTTTTTGGAACATATAATGTCCAAGTAATTATAAAATGGGAAACATTCACTATACAGCATTTCTGGTACTGCAAACAACTAAATTTTCTTTGGCCACGTCTATAAAAAAAATAATTGCAATTACGCTACTCGATGGCGGGGCAGGCGAGCATATTTTTTTATGCATTTTAGCGGTTCAGAACCATAGCGCCGGGTTTTATAGTTTGGTAATTTTGACAAATATTCATGCCATAGTAATTTTAACCTCTATATTATAAAAATATCCCTCACAACGTGTTCTTTTTTGACAATTTTGGTTGTTATTAAAGTTAAACAGTCTTTTTGTCTTTTGGTCAATTAAGAAATCATGGTTCTCGGGCTTAGGCCGTGTCAAGAATATTTATAGAATATATATTGTATATAAGACACTATTTATAAGCATGCCAGCAATGCATTAGTTAACAAAGGATTAAGGCAATACGTAGTGATTTCGATACAAATGCCCATAAACTACTCGAAATTCACCTGGAATTAATTAGCTTTTAGACTTGAAGGAACAAGAATATTTATAGAATATATATTGTAGATAAGACAATGTTATTAAGCATGCCAGCAATGCATTAGTTAACAAAGGATTAAGGCAGTACGTAGCGATTTCGATACAAATGCCCATAAACATTTTGCAATAGCATCAACTAGCATTCCGACAGAAGACAAAGTAACCACCGTTGAAGCCGCAATCAGAAAATTGTCAGGGGAGCAAACACCGGAGTCCAATCTCCCTGCAGCCGAAAAAACAGCGATGAAGTCGCAGACATTCTGGTCCTAACAGCAGATAAAATCAACGCCACGTTCGCCATGGACAGAACGGAACACCTGGAAAAGGGAATTCAACTTTTGAACAACAACATCTATAAGATTATGCAGGCAGACCCTACAAGTAGAATAGAAAGACGCATCACCAATGTGATTAACGTATCTAGTCTACCACCAGCGGAGAAGAAATCATTAAAGCCAAGCAGCTCCAAGATCCTAGGTTCTACGGCTTCCAAGATACACAAGGAAAATGTACCTCTTCTCCATTTATTGGAAAAACAGATTCATTTATAAAAAATCTGCACATTTCGTAGACAAATAATCCAGTTGGATCCCGAAGATATTTTGGTCAGTTTCGATGTAGAATCACCATGTACAAATATTCCTGTTAACGATTCAATCTCCATTATATCAGACATATTGGATAATAATAATAATACTCTTGATAATAACTTAATAGACCTAGTGGAAGCTTGTCTTACATCTACTTATTTCATATATCAAGGATCTTTTTATGAACAAATCTCAAGGGCAGTTGTGGGATCTTCTTTGTCACCTGTGGTAGCGAACATCTTTATAGAGGCCTTTGAGGTTGTTGCTTTAACATCCGCTTTACTAAAACAAAAATATTGGTGCAGATATTTAAATGATATTTGCTTGTTGTTTGGTCTCGTGAGCTAGATAATATATTTATATTTTTGGACCACCTTAATCAATAACATCATAATATTAAATTCACAACGGAAATTATATCAAATGTTTGTTTATAGGAAAATGATATATTAGGACAATCTTTGCACAGAAAACCGACGCATACAAAATAGATACATAAATGCAAATTCGCACCATAATCCAGCACAAAAGCAATCGGTTATTAACTCATTAGTATTTAGAGCTATTTCAAGTTCTGATCAAGATTCTCTAACAACAGGAACATCGAAACTGACTGAAGCTCTGAGAGAGAATGGCTATATTGCACTGAAGTTATTACGCGTTCAATTAAAAAATATAGTAATCCAGTTCCCTACATACATGCCACTACAGACAAAAAGGGACGATTACTTCGGCGGTCCAACGTACGTACTATCTTCAATACACATAAGAAGATTGGACAGTGCTTGCGATCCTCGAAGGAGTATACAGAGTTCTTTGCTCCTGTGAAAAGTGCATGCGGGAGAAATATCCACTAGACTTAAGGAACATGAACGATGTATTAAAAAGAAACCAATTGTTCAATCTGCATCGGTTCCAGGATTTTATAAACGAAAGCCAATTGAAATATTTAAACATACCAAAATCTTCGATAGAGATACGGGTTACGATCTACATTACACGTGGAAACCGATCTTAACACAGGGTCACGTTTCGGCAAGCATAAGTCGGGTATAAAAGCCTGCCTGAATCTCTCCGAGCTCATTCAGTGTTCATATCTAGTGGAGTAAATATCCCTGAATATTCCTGTCTAATTCCAAGAACCATGATTTCTTAATTGAGCAAATCCGTGAAAGCTTCCTTTCTATAGTAATGTTGGTTTCGTTTGGTCGAAATTCAGATCCTACAACAATCCTAGAAGCACCTTATGAGTTTATTTTTAAATGCCTATAACATTGCTTTTTATGGTTGTACTGATCGTGATTACATTGCTTACTATTTACAAGACAAATAAAAAAAAAACATGTTGGGTTTGGACGATATCTCCAGATACTAAATCACCAAACAAGTGAACAATAATAACAATTCCATCTTTTAAAATTGCATACCAGAGAAGCCCCTTTCTTTTATAATGGGTTTTATAGGTTTTATCGCACGCCGTCCATAGTACCGCTTCAGCATTGTAAATATCTATATCTATATCCGCATATCCGTAAATGCAATGGTTCAAAATAACGCGCCTATCGCACCGCACTTAACCTGGTATCCTTGCCCCGGAGATGGAAAAGGTTTGAAAAAGGTATTTCGTTTAGCCTCGCACATCGCACAGAAGCTCGATGGATAATAAGGGAAAATTAATTATTTGCGTCTTTGTAAGGGAAACAATATATTATAATAGTTTTCCTTAAATAAATTATTAAAAGAAATGGCAAACACTTCTAAGCAAGCAATTAAGGGTCATAATATAGGGATGACCTGGTAACATTTTGGTAAAAATTAAATATAGAGAAACAAAATGGTGGCCTTGTGAAATGTTAACAAAAATATTTCTAAAAAACTCATCCAATTAATTTTAAATTTTGCACAAAAATCGAACATTATGAGAAAATCAACTTGTAAAATTTTGGTTCGAATCCAAAATGGCAATCTAGTGAAATGTAAAAAAATTATTACTAAAACATTACTTACCCAATTAACCTCAAATTTTGCGCAAGGATCGAGGATTATGAGGAAATCAACTGGTAAAATGTTGGTTCCAATCCGCAATGGCGGCTTAATAAAATAATTAAAATTTCGGCTTGAAAAACTACTTAATGATTGATTTCAAAATTTGCGCAATACTTAACTATGGTATAGGGATGAGTAGAGCTCGTGATGAATTATATTGGGAAGTCAATAACAAATTCAAAAATAGGCATACTTAAAGTAAAAACAAATATCTTATCTTTAAATTCTCTGCATAGGTCAGGTCTACTCTTCGTTCTTTAGAATTGGAAAAGTGCTGAATGACACGTTCGTTAAAATTGCACGCACATTTCTTTTATAAACGATTTCTCGATCCTTAACATTGCTAAAGTGGATAGTCTATCTTGGCCCAACTCCCCACAAAATTTTACACAATCTATAATTTTGTTTAAAATATAACGATTTTTTGATACATTTTCATTAAAATCTCTAAGGGGTTTTCTATAAGCTGTGTCTAGCTGAATGCAAATATCAACACTTCCGACAGTAGCATAGTTCACCGAACATTTCATGTGATCTGCAGAAAATGCATGTTGTTTTATTTTTTCTTTTAAGTGTTTTAAGTCTTTAACACTGTTTTTGCACCATAATGAGTCCGACGAGTCCTTAGAAAACAACAAACAAACATAACAGTAAAATGAGTTAGATACTTCACAACCACATATCCAGTTAGCCAAATCGTACATACTTCTGCGAAAGTTTCGATGAACCTCTTTATTTTTGTCTTTACTAGTTTGTCGTATACTAAGTTCTGGCAAATTGCGAGCACTTACCTCGAATTCGGTTATTTTCCCAAAATTAGGTTCGTTAACACTCTTTAGTTGTTTAATTTTTTGCACTACCGGCGTTTTATTTCATCTAGATTGACAACTCAAACATAGACCACCTTGAAATTAGTTATTTTTGCAAAATTAAATTCGTAAGCACTTTTCAGTTGTTTATTTTTTTGGACTAGCCACTACCAATATTTTGTTTCCTGTATATTTCCAACTCACAGATGGATCATAAAAATAAAAAATATATATTACAAAAAACAGTATATAAATTAATTTTCATCAATTAAAAACGTCCGAAAAAATATCGAGTTAGAATATCGATCGCGCGACCTCTGAACAATTGAACTTCCGCATGCCGGCGTGATGCTGCGACCGATCGATTGAATTATGAGAAGAGAAGGCTGATGCGCGATTTCATATTCCATTTGCTAGCGTTCGGCTGCCGCTCGGTAGCTGTGAAATCTTCGGGTACTTTCGTCAAGCTTTAAAGTAATCAGGGCTATTCGGACTGCTCAGCCTAGCTTAGGCGTATTTTATTATGCCTAAGAAACACAACGAGACTATTCGAACCGCCGCGCGCGGCTATAATAGTGTGGCGTATTTAACTCTTCCCAAGGTTCGCGTTTTATTACAACCATTAGGAGGGACGGTCAAACAAATAAATTATTTTCTAAAATATTTTTGGGGGTCATTGACCAAATGACTCTGTTTTGTAAATTTTTGCCTTCTTCCCTCACATTATGGAGGTAGTGGAAGAGCTGCCACTGAGATGAACTAGTAAAACTGTAGTATGAATTTTAGATGGCGGAACAAAATGGCGTCCAAATAAAATGTTTGTGATCATCAGGTATTACATATCTGCAGGTTTATCAATTCCGTCGATCTGTCTGTTTGTCGGTCTGTCCGTTCGCGGCATAGCTTTAAAACTACTTACCCGATGGACTTCAAATTTTGTTCAAACGTTAAGGGTCATATGTGAATTACCTGTTAATATTATGGTAAAAATCTAGTATGGCGGAACAAGATAGCAATGTAGTGAAGTGTTAAAAAATATTACTAAAAAACTAATTATACAATTTACTTAAAATTTGGCACAGAAATTAAGTTTAATATAAAAATAAACTGACTGAACATTTTGGTATGAATCCAAGATAGCAAAACAAAATGGCGGCCTAATAAATTATTTAAAAAATCAACACGAACAACTCTTTATTAAATTAATATCACATTTTGTGAAAGCAATAAGTGTGATATAGAGATAAACTCGTACAGGTGTGGTACGAATGGCGAAACAAAACGGTGGCCAAATAAAATGTTTAAAAAATCAACGTAAAATATTATAATAAGTATTATCAATTCTGCTATCTGCGCAAATTTGGCGCCATATCTAAATTTAATTGAATTACAAAAATTTAGGAACGAAATAATTATTAAATTAGTTGCATGAACAAAATCAGTTTTGAGATGCGTGAGCTTAAAATTTTGTGTGATTTATTAAAGTCAAATTAGTTCTGTTTAAATCAATATTTGACAGAAAATTTTTTTTTTTGCGCATTTGTACGACACTGGTCATAAGAGTGGCGGATGCCGCTAGCCAGACTTTCGAATCTCCCATATCAAATTGACTAGATCTGAAGTAGAAGCTAGTCAGCAGGGGTGGTAAATGCTTTTATGTCACTCCAATGCGACGACATAAATAGTTCGTTCCTCTTTTATTTAATTTTCGGTGAGATTCGTGTCAATTTGGGGTCGTGTGCATCTTGAGCAGGACCGGTTTAAGTTTATCACTTATCTAATAATCTTGCTATAAACTCCTGTGCACAGTGCAAACACAATTACACGTACACAAACAAAATTTATTAATATATACCGAAATTGTTAATATATATCAATTATAGGGGGGATTATTAAATGTTAATCTTTTATTCGAAAGTCCCATTTCCATGAGCATTTTATTTTTTGTTCACCGTTTTATCTTTAAAATTGTCCAAATTGTAACATTTTTGTTTAATTTAATATTTCTTTGCGAGAAACGGTGTTTTTAATGTAAATAAAGTGATCGAGTAATTGCCACCTCTAGTGACTACAAGAGATACCCTGGTTTCTTTCCTTATGCATATGTATTTGATCCAACATTTCTAACAACGTATGTTCCAATTGTGCTAGGCTCTTTGGAGCGATGAAACGCGCCCTGCTCCCTAACCCATCCAAGAGTTTCTATATAGTTTTATTTTCTGCGCCTTTGCGTGGGTCCTTGTGAGGTGGTGATAACCGCAATTATTGAACACATTCGATTTATTGCTGCAGTGAGAGGTCGGGTACTATCCTGCCTTAGTGCAGCCTATAATTACTTACTTTTAAAGAGGAAAAACATACTGTCGTAAAACGTCGTCGATATAGATTTGTTCTGTCGACATTTGAACAGATGGGGGGTATATACTGTCATAATTCTCTCCTCCCCCAGGCCCTAGCTGAAATGTTGATAACAAATTTTGTCTCTTCTCCAAACTGCATTTTTCTCATTAACCATATTAATGGCAAACTATAACTCATCGTTAAAGAGAACAATAACACTAAATTAAGTTCTAGGAGCAGAACGATGCTAGAGTGAGTAATAATATGTCACTTTTCACGGGTCTTTTAGTTCTTAACTTTACTCATGCTAGCCGTTTGCAGACCGTTGTTAATTAAATGTGACGACTAAAATCTTGAGAGAGATCTTGCTCAACATTTATAACCATTTAAACCCTATTGGGTCGATTTCGTTCGCATGTTTAAAACCCTCTGTAAGTCGTTGTTCCTCAATTTTTTTTGAAAGCCGGTTTGATATTACAAAAAAAAATAAGAGCGGTATCTTTGTTAAAGGCAAGGTTCCAGTAAAAAGGTTGTAATTCCGACTATTTTAGAGAAAAATCAATGAATAAATATTTATAGGAGTGTTGAATCTTGTTCATTATATCAAATTTTTGTTAAAAGATAACGAGTTTACTTGTACATGTATAGAATAAGTCCATGTGTTTTAAAAATGTAGCAATTCAATCTGTGCTGAAAATACATAATTTTTAGGGTGTCTCTAAATCTCTGTACTCGGCGAATTTTTATTTTTGTTAAAATACCCTATAGTATTTCGATCCTATGGACAATTTAAATATTGTTCATATTACAAATCGTATCTCTATATCTAAGTAGGAATTATTTTCTTAGTTTCCCCCGAATTTGACCAGTTTTTACTGCCCTCGAAACGGAAAGTATTGTAATCGTGAAAAAATCATCTTCCGAGATTTTATCAGAATCTTTACGTTAAGAAATCATGGTTCTTGGGATTAGACCGCGTCAAATTGGAATTAATATTCGACGTTTCGCCTTCGATTGCACGAGGCATCTTCGGGGATCCTTACTTCACGAGATCTGAACACTGAATGATTCAGTGTGGAAGAATTGTAATCGTGAAAATAATCTGAGATTTCTTCAGACCTTTACGTTTCAGTTTTCATAGATGCAGAAAATCAGGTTTTCTCAATTCTATCCGTCTGTCTGTTGGCCGCATAACTAAAAAACTACTTACTCGATGGACTTCAAATTTTGATCAAAAATTAAGGGAACGACCTGGTAACATTTTGTTAAAAATCCAATATTTTGAAACAAAAATGGCGGCCCAGTGAACCGTCAAAAAATATTATTAAAAAAACTACTTATCCAATTTATCTTAAATTGCGCATAAAAATCAAGTATTATGTTGGAATCAACTAGCAAAATTTTGGTACGAATCCAAGATGGCGGAAAAAAATTATATCTTAATAAAATATTTAAAAATTCATCCTGAAAAAACTACTTAATAGACAGATTTTATATTGTGTGCCATAACTAATTGTGGTATAGAGATGAACTAGTAAATTTTTAATAGATTGTGGAACAAAATGGCGGCCAAGCCTCCCAGGATTTCCATATCTTCACGTTTTGGCGTCCCTAAATGTCTCTAGGTCCGTCTGTCGGTCTGCCTGTCTGTCGGTCAGTTCGCGACATAGCTTAAAGACTACCTAACAGATTGGCTTCAAATTTTAGTCAAAAATTAACGGTCATATGGAGATGACCTGGAAATGTAATGGCAAAATAAAATTTTTAAAAGTCAAAGTAAAAAAAAACTCTTATTCTTTGACTTTGAAATTTGCAAAAAAAATTAAATGTGATATAGGGATAAACTGGTACGAATCAACATGACGTAACAAAGTGGCGGTGTATGTCAACGTAAAAACTACTTATGTATACAAAAATCAAGTGCGGCATAGTTAGAAACTGGTAAAATACTAGTTGGGATCCAGTATAATGGAACAAAATGTTAAAAAAATCAATTCAGAAATTCACTTATTCAATGAATTTTAAATTATGATCATGATATAAAGATAAACTGGTAAATTTTTGGTAAGAAGTCATTATGGTGGAACAATACACGTGTTTGAAAGGACAGTATACATGTGTTACTAAATTACTATTTACTGAACTAACTTGGGTCACACTTTACTATTCCTAATAAAAGGACAGAATCAAAACGAGGGAAGTTCCGGGTCTACGAAATTTACCAATTTTTTTAAATTCTATCCAGGCTTTAAAATGTTGCGTTAAAGTATCTAGTCTGGAGTCTAAATAAAGCATTATTTAGAAGTTTATGTATGAATAAGTGTGATTTTCGATTTTACATAATACTACAATTTGTGCCTTTTGTTTTAAAAGCGGAAAAGGAAAATACACGAAGGTAGTAAATAAAACTCAGAGTTCAAATTTGCATAATACTATTATCAGAAATAATAGGTCAAAATGCAATTGTATTCTAGAGATTCGTGGTATTTTTTAAGCAATATGTGCTTTCTTTCAGTCAGTGAGAGGAAAGGAAACTTTAAAAAATAAGTCAATTGCCCATGAAATTCTACTTTTCTATGCAGTCCATCTCTGGATAATCCTCATTCTGGGGTAGTATATATTTCGTACAAAGACACCCACATGCGTAACTAGTTGGATGTGAAATGCGATATAAGGTTCGAACCGGTAATGATATACAAATCGAGTTAAACGGATGCTAGTAATTAGCAATTTTACGCTGGAACACATTTTATCCCTCTAATTTCTGTCATTAAACAGTTTTAAAACTATGCAGCTTGCTGAAGAATACTAGATGAGTCAAATAAAAGGTGCAACAATTAACGATTATGTACTTAAAAAATGCTATTAACAAACATTTAAATGAGATTGTTATAAACGTGTTGCATCCTATCATGTTTTTCTTGAAGTTCTTCCAATTTTTGTAGTGTTTAAATTCAATGGATAAAATAAATTATTAAAAACCTTTGCAAACCATTAAGAAATTAGAAGAGAATTAGAGTTAAGATATAAACTCCTTATTCAACTATAAGTTTATGTTATTTTTTAATTATTGTGAATATTTTATGGCGGCCAAATAAAGTAATAAAAAATATTAACTTAAAAAACGTTCTTATTCAATTGTCTTCAAATTATAAAAATTAGATGTGATATAGGGATAAATTGTAAAATTATGGTACGAATTCAATATGATGGAACAGAATGGCGGTCTAATGAAAATGTTTGAAGAGACAATATATAGGTACGTGTTACTAAAGTGCGGGACACGAAAGAAAACCGTGCGTAGTCAATCGGTTTTGGAAGGTCGGCCAACAAATCTCTTTAAACCAGTGCTGTCCCGTCGTTCTTTAAATAATATGGCACTCCTTTTTGACTATACGCACTTTAGATAATTAAAAAATGTAACTATGTTTACCTTTATCTATATTTGTCTGTTTTCTTTCGTGTACCGCACTTCTATATCTCTTTTGTATTGTAAAAACGGCGAACTTTCGACTTTTAAAATGATTTAATTTTGATTTTTCTTGATCGAGTTACCTATAAATATATTTTTTCTTGAGTTCTGTCATTAACGGTTCCCGGGCTACTGCCTACGTCCACTATCATTGGACCACCCAGTATAGTGATACACCATTTACAAGTTCAGATTTTACAAGGGCAGCCAGCGTCAGATCCAGTGAACGAGATTTATCAAAATTTTAATTTATGCAGTTCGACTTTGGGCTACTCGGGTATGCCAAAAGTGGCCGTCTGTCTCCGTTTGTCATATTACTTTATACATTGTGAAGTACTGTACAGGGCGTTTCTCAATTGCGTGTCTGATGTTAAAGGTTGAATTCATATCCTAAAAGTCTTAACTTTTGAGATACAGGATGGTAAAGTTTAAAAAGAAAACATTTTTTTTTCATCCCAATTTTGATGCTATTGTAGATAACTGCATGAAATTTGATACACGTCTTCTATGCATTAAGGAGCATACGGATTTAAACAGGTTAATTACATATGCACGCCACTGGTAGAAATTTCAAAAATTGATTGTTAATAAAAAATGCCCTTTTATGCATAAAAGACGTGTATCAAATTTCACCCAGTTATTTATCTATAACAGCATCAGAATTAGGATTTTAAAAAGCCCTGTATCTCCAAAGTTAATACTTTTAGGTTCATATTAAACTTTTTTCTTAAAAAGGTCCAAGAATCACCCCCCTTTAACATTAGCACGCAATTAGGAAACGCCCTGTATAGTACTTCACAATGACGCCCCCTGTACAAAGTAATATGACAAACGGAGACAAACGGTCACTTTTGGCATACCCGAATTGCCCAAAGTCGAACTGCATAAGTTAAAAATTTTGATAAATCTTGTTCACTGGAATCAGTGCTGGCTCCCCTACTATAACTACATTGATGTGTTAATTTTGGAAAAATATGAGTTCTGTAGTTTTTCAAATATTAATTGCAATATTAGATATTTTTTGACACCCGGTATTAAACAGAAAATTAATTATTTTGAAGCAGTTTCTTGACAGCTACTTTATGAACAACTTTACAAAATATATGAAAAAAAACTGAGCCATTTTTGAAGTTGACGGCTGTGATATTCTGATGGTTCGATTTCTTCTAAATCGTTGTCTTCCTCTGAAAATGATGAGGTTTCGTCGTCACTACTTGAAGATCCTAGTGTGATAACTAAATCATCAATAACCGTTTTTTTTGCCATCTACTTCCCAGTATTTATCTTCTATAGAACGAACATGTTTAACATACGATTTCCAATTTTCAGCCAATATTGAGTCAATCGCTTCTAATGTTATTTTATTTAAATGTTTAATTGAAAGTTCACCGGTCTCGAATTTATTTTTTTACTCCTGCCCATGCAAGTTCAATAGGGTTGAGGTCGCACACGTATGGAGGCAGCCTTAAAGGTGTATGACCGAGGTTACGTAAAATACCGTCAATTTTATACTTTTTTCTCTAGGCTTGTTGGCTGATATTACTTCATATAATTGATATTTTCTCCATGTTGAATCATATACAAGATTGTTCGATTTAAGCCACGATATCATATGAGGTTTTGTAGAGTATTTAGGTGGCACTTTATCTTCTACGTGAGAATGATAAGATGCATTATCCGTGGTAATGATTGGGAGGAATGTTAGGTAGAAGCTTCTACCAGCAACCACTTTTCGAAAGTATCTCTATTCATCCGTCCATGATAGTCTCCAGTTATTAGTCCCGAGCGAAAAACTAAAGCAGCACCTGGAACAAATCCGGCTTCTGAACCAGCATGAACTATAATGAAGCGACTACTAGAGCGAATTCCCTGAACAACACCTGTAACACTTTTACTTTGCCAGCATTTGTTCACTGTCATATCATTATCTACCCAGGTTTCGTCTAGATACACAATATTGCGCCCTTCTTGCATATATTGCCTTACAGTTGATAGATATTTCACCCGCCATTGAAAAATATTTGGTCTCTCAATGAGCAATTTTCGTTTATTTTGGCACTTGCGCTAAACAAAACCATTTGATCGTAAAAGCCGATTTAAGGTTTTATACGCTAACCAAGTTGCTGATGATGCTAACTTGGTTAGCGAAACGCGCGTCCAGAACGGAACAAGTTGTGGTGTAGTGTGGTTAGAACTCTTGTATTTTGATTAAACTCAATTATTCTTCTTAAACTAAAAAAATAGATGGCACTTTGTAACTCATCTTATCATAACGAATAATAATTATTTTATTTAACAAATATTACAATAATAATAAATTAATAACAAAAACAAATTAAAAAATGGCATACTGGAGTATAGAAGAAGTGGTTTTATTTGAGTAGGTATGGTAAGAGCGTGCATGTTTATATGTAAAATATGCATGTGTGCGTGTCAGATCTGGACAATAAAAGTTATGGAGAAGAAATACCTATTTTGTTTTCACCTTCACCTGAATAATTGTTACATATGTAAATTAAAGGGATGTATTGTCATAAATACTTATTTGCGCTGGCAATATAACTATACCAGATAACTATGATAAAAGTAATCTAAAAATGTTGCAAAAACGATAGACAATTTATAGACAAAATAAATATGAAGAAAAATAAGATTTAAAAAATCGGTAAATTTGCATTTACCCAGAACATCCTTCCTAACGAATTTCACCACATACAGATAACACATTTTATATATACGTATATTTATTTGGCAATAACTGTATATATATTATATAAACTGTAATAACACTTATACTTACACTTACACTTACACTTATGTATATATATTATATAAACTGTAATAACACTTATTAAGCTTTGTTATAAGGTAAGTTCTAGGCACTTGAGTATAAAAAAAGGGAAAGCCTTTCCACATAATGAAATTTTCACTTTATCGAGAAAGGTGACCCATATTAATTATTACATTAATATGTATAAAGTTATTACCATATAGCTATAAGTGTATATAAATTATATTTTATGTATGTGGTGGAACCCGTTACGAGGAGAGTTCCGGGTAAAGCAACTTTACCCATTTTTCTTAATAGCAATCTGGCGATGGCTTGCTCTGATACAATTATCATTGAGTATAGTAGTCAGACAATGTCAAGCGTGGTTGGTACCTAGATGGATGACTGCTGGGAATGCCATGTACTGTTGCAGGCGGGCTACTAAAGTTTAAGTAGTGGTTGCTTTAATAATACAATAGCGACCGTGGCGGTACTACAGAGTATATATAAAACTACCCTAATGAAATATAAATGTTTTTAGTACTTGACAATATGGACAAAACATACGACAAGTGGCCCCTGTGATGATTACATAGTACAGCTGTAACAAGACATTGTATTCTAGTTTTCGCGCTCTAAACATTTTTATGTTTTAACTAATTAAACTATTCAATATTATTTCTTTCTAAAAAAATGTTTTCTGATCTGCAACTATGAAAAGATAATACCGTGATTACTATTATACCCTTACATTGTTAATTATTTACTAAGATGCATCGAAGCAATCTCAAATAGTAAGCATAAGGGAAATTAAAAAAATATAGAATAAAAGCAATTGAGAGAAAATAAAAAATAGCAACGATAAACCAAAAAATAAAAAAAATTAAACTACCTTGTACAATTTATGAGCAGGCCGCTTTTATGCTACGTAAACTTACTCCGATGCGGTTGCTTCGCATGATCCAAAAAAAATGTAATACAATTTTTCTTCGCATATGACAATACGGCAAAGGAATTATCAACATGATTTAAACCAACATTTAGGTTGTATTGTAATGCATCAGAAGTGAGAGCACTTTCTTTAAACTGCAACGACTAGCAGGAAGAAGTAGTCAGAACTCTTAACCTCAACGAAAACATAGTTCTGTTAATGTTCTTAAAGATGAGTGACTTAGAAAGACTAATCAAGGGCGACACATACAGGATCCGAACAAATTGTTTATCCAAAATTAAACAGAGAATATTCAACTTAGTCAAACCATTTGAGTTGCCTAAGGTAATAAAGTTAAAGTTAAAACCTTGAGTTACAAGTCTTTTAGAATGTGTGAATTGTACAAATATACAAATCAGATCTACTGCTACGCTCCATCCTCAGTGCAAAATGTCTGCCATCTTAATGCGGTTTTAATTGGTTTGATCAGAGTATGTTTGATTTTCACTAATTTATCTTTCTCTATCATCTATTACCCGTGGCGACGAATATATTTAAGAGAAGTCCTCTACGCCCTGGTCCAACACAACCTAAATATTGATATAAATATCTACCAGCTTGAATTAGATATATCGAAAATACGTTCTGCAAATTGTTAAGGGGACAAACATTTTACTACATCTTAATATAAAACTGACTAAATGAAATAAATCAGGCGGTTCTATCGCTTTCTTGATATAACAGAAAGACAACGAGAATCTGTTATGTTATATTTACAGGAAACATGTTCACACTTTATAAGTTTTTAGAGCTCTTACAATCTATGATAACAATTTGATCAACAACAGACTACTTTGTTTGAGGGCACCTACGTGCATTCTGGGTTTTAAGGTCTGTAAGTGTCCTTTCTTTCTTGAACAGGCTGAGCTCTTGTCCTGAGGTGTGAAGAGATGTCACAATTTGGCCTCAGCAAGCCTTATTGCTGCCCTCAGTGGGCTTAATGACTAATCAGTTAATTTACAGTGCCGGAAGATTATAAAAATCCTGGCTCGTGTGGCAGCATATATTATGCATTAAACATGTACAAACAAACATGTACACAATAATTTATGTGAAGGAAGCTGAGGTTCTTGCATCCGTTTTTTTTTGACCAAAATTTGAAGTCAATCGAGTAAGTAGTTTTTGAGCTTGAATTGACAGACAGACTGACCTACGGAATTTACAAAAACATATTTTTAGCATCCAGGTATGCTACAAAGACATGTAAAACCTGGGTAGGTGATTTTTTTGCAATACAATCATTTTATTTGGCTGTCATTTTATTTCATCATGTTGGATTAGTACCAAAATTTTACCAGTTGGTTCCTACGTAATGTCCAATTGTTCTTCAAAATTTGAAGTAAGCTGGATAAATAGTGTTTTAGTAATATTTTTTTAAACATTTAATTAAGACCGTCTTTTGCATACTGGATTTTTACCAAAATATCATCAGGTCATTTAACTCAATTTTTTATTAAAATCTGAAGTTATTCGGATAAGTAGTTTTTTGACTACGCCGCGATGCCTGTTCGCTGGAGAGACAAACAGACCGACGAAACGTGAAGATATGAAAAAAACCTCGGAGAATGATTTTCCGAGATTTTTTCCCGATTACAATACTTACTTCTCTTTTACGAAGGAAGTTAAAATAAGAACTCACGATACACGTACTCAACTTCCCATGAAAGTGAATTTAGATTTTCAAAAGCTCCACAAATAACGAATCTTCAAATTTTTTCCGGATTTCTCCAGAAATGTTGGGAAGTTTTTAAAATTCTCGACGCCATATTAATAAGCTTTAAATTGTCTTAATTTAATCTGCTTCGTATCTCTTATAGTTTTCGAAATGATGCGGTTCGTACAGCCAAAAAGAAGCTTTTTGCATCATTTGTGGTATTTGGTTGCAGTACCGCAATTTGTGAATCTGTTTAGTTTTTCTAAATATCCTGAAACCTATTATTGACCCGCAGGCCGCAACAATACCCAATGAGCCATGCAAATAGCTGCATTTTTGAGCTTTTCAATTCAATGCATATATTTGGACAAATTTTTGAAATGTTTTAATTCAGAACACAAATTAATTTTCTTAAGGGTAGGGGAACAAAAAATAAAAAATATAACGCGAATGACCAAATATAAAAACTGAATTAACAGTTTGTTCTGCCATATTAGAATATTACCAGGTCATCCTCATATAACCATTAATTTTTGACCAAAATTTAAAGTCAATCCGTCAAGTAGCTTTTTAGCTAAGCTACGAACTGACAGACAGGCCGACGGAATTGAGAAAACATATTTTTGGTATCTAGGGACCCTAGAATATGTAAAACCTGGTAGGGTGATTTTCTTCACTATTAGAAATATTTTATTTGTTCATCTCTATACCACAATAAATTGTTGGTAAACATTTGAAATCCATCCATTATGTAGATTTTTCAGGCTGCATTTTTATATATTTTATTATACTGCCATTTTTCTCAGTATCTTGGAATCATCCCAAAATTTTACCAGTTAATACCTACATAATACTTTATTTTTGTGCAAAATTTGAAGTATTTTTTTTTTTAATTTCACTAGGCCATCATTTTGTTTCGACTTATTGGATTGTTACAAAAATGTTACCAGGTCATCTCTATGTGACCCTTAACTTTTGACCAAAATTTGAAGTCAATCCGGTCACTAGTTTTTTTTAGCTATAACGCGAACAGATAGCCACGAAATCGAGAAAACATATTTTTCATTATCTACGGACCTTGAAACGGAAAGATCTGGAAAAATCGCGGAGGGTGATTTTTTCATGATTACAATACTTTCCTTTTACGAGGGAAGTAAGAATGTTTTGCATATATGTGTTCTATATGGTCTAGTAGATTAAACCGGCAAACATCACATTATAGTAAGAGACATGGAACTTAAGATAAAAATGAAATATGGGGTTTGTCTTTAAAAACTGAGCTTTCGGTAAATATGTTTTGTAAAAAAATAGTCAGTTGTTCAATTACCAAAAAGATAAAATTTTTGAAAGAGAAAACAATTTAACACAAAATAATACTCACTTCTCTATAAGCTACACGCGCAAAGACACCATATATTTACTTTAGACTTCAAAAAGAAAATGGATTTTGAAATGTCCCAAGTCACTATGGCATCCGGACGTAAATTGGCATTTTCGAAAGGTTCTATATAACTTATCTTATACAAATTATTTTTTTTAGTGGAAATAATCTAACTATTTTCAACAGCTAAATATTAAGTACTGCAAATTCGTAAAACGCCATTTTAAATGTAAAATAACAAATAATAAAATTAGCCAACTCAATAATACAAGGGCTGCATTAACCAATTATGGGACCTGGGGCTTTAAGTATTTAGAGGCCCCTGAACGTGCGAGATTTTGTAAAAAATAACTAAGGACATAAAAGGTCCTCTGTATTCCGCTGATGTGGCCCTAGAGATTTAAGTCTTTCAGTAATTAGGGGCCTCTAAGCCGTGTGAGGTTTTGCGAGGCATATTTTGCAAATACTTGATGAGACTAAAAAAATACCGTAAATAATGACTCCAAAAACTAATAAGCTACTGTTCCTCCTTTTGCCCAAACCTCGCGGGGCCCCCGCAGCATGTAGGTCCTATGGTAATTCAATGTTACATCCCCGCAAAACCTTGCGCCAGCTCTGTACTGTGGCTTCTATATACGACGGGCTCTTGGGCTATAGCCCAGATAGCCCCACGCTTAATCTAGGACTGAATAGTACAATGATTCAGAATTTCTCTGCGCTAATTCTTGTTATGTCAACTATCGACACTTGGTTTTTATTAAGTTTTTGAAAAGGAAGTATGATAACAAAATGTTTTATGTCTTAATATTATTCAAATGCTTTTTGCATTAGTTTACACCTAGATGTACGAATTTAAATTACAGGTACATTTAAATACCCTGGTCCCTAAGGGTTTAATTTAAATGTGTACAGAACTAATCATACAATATTTCAGCATTTGCAAACAATATAATGATAAAACCTGTATATTGATTCTTTAGTTAAGAATTCTTTCAATATTTTAATTTTTATATAAAAAAATCTTTGGTAATTAAAGTATAGCAGTTTTCACTTAATTCAGAAAATCATAGAATTATTAATATTCTATTACAAACTGTGTCTGACGCTATAAATTCTGTAATTTTTCCTTACATATGATTCTTTAATATTTATAAAATTCATTTAACGATTTAAATACAATAATTTTAAGTGATTATATGCCTAAATCGACAAGAAGCTATTAGGTCGAACCTTGAATTTTGTGTGAACGGTGTGTTGGACGAGGGTATGCCAGTATAGAACGGAAGCTTTCACGGCTTTGGTCAATTAAGAAATCATGGTTCTTGGGATTAGACCGTGTCAAATTGGAATTACTATCCGACGTTTCGCCCTCGATTGCACGAGGCATCTTCAGGGATATTTACTCCACGAGATCTGAATACTGAATGCTAGTATGTCAGTATTCATTTTTGATCAAAATGTTATGAACTTTAATACTAAAAGCCAATTATAGGCAGATTCATTTTCCAGAAGAATCGTACAGGTCATTATAAAAACTTCTGAGGTACCTACAAGAATTACACGATGTCGACGGAATACTATTTCATTTTAGAAGTTTTAATAATGGTATAATAAATCTGCTTAAGAAACATTGGTGATTTAAAAAACAAATTTCACAAAGTATCGTATGAATTGCTCTGGGTGCATGGAATAGGCTCCTATTCCAGGCACATAGCCAGAAATTCAGTTCGCTGATGGGCGGGGGGGAGGATTCAAACAAAAAATTAGTTTTGGGGAGGTTCAAACGGTCAAAGGTGAGAGAAATTATTAAGAAGCATGTCTATACAACATAAATTCGGGGAAGGGATCCAGATCCCCCTCCCTGGCTACGTGTTTGGCCTATACAAATATAGACGTTTGCAACTATTTTAATGTTACGCAACCAAAATATTCAATGATTTTTTTATTACAAAGTTTGTTATTCTAATTTTATCAACGATTTAATATTATTTTAACGTGAGTTTTTACTACTAGAGCGTTTTAGGTTTTGGAGTACTTTCTTTTTTGTTGGTTGTACTTTTATTTTGTGTTGTGTTCATTTTCGAATTAATTAACTTAATTTAGATTATTTAAAAAACTGTCTTAAATTTTAACATACCTTTGGGTTAGTTCTATTTCCTATCTGGTATACGATATTTAGTTATAGACTAAGAAAATCAGTCTACCTAAAAAATACTTTGTCCATTCTAAGTTGGACTTGGCTACGCCCTGCTTTACTTAAATAGTTTTAATATTTTACTCTGCAAATAATAACAAATGTATGATCTATTACTTACTAAAAAAAGTCGAAATATAATGCACCAATCACAATAGTGTACCATGCCCTTTACTCTGGCTTGAAAAGTATTGGAATACATATCACACCTTTTATTTTGCTATGTAAATGACGCAATGGAATAGTTTGATATAAAGTTTCTTTAACATCACTCTTAAACTTCTAATTTTAAAAATGTTTATTGCAAAGTACAAATATATTTATTCATGCTTCATAGTCTAATAATTTAATAAAACGCTGGCTTAACAAAAGTGGATATATAATAAAGCAAAAGGAAAAAGGAGATTAATTGTCTATTTTTCACCCCAAAGAGTATTGGACATCCGAAGGGTTTACCGACATCGAAAGACGGGATCGGGAACAAAGGCTAATCCTCGAGGGTTGAATCAAATCATTTCTATTGAGCCCGCTATTTGTTCGCGGCTTGGTGCCGTTTACACCACTTGCCTAGATCTCTTTATGATCTCACACTTATTTCCTATATCTATTCGTACAGTGGTGGCGGATGAATATTTAATGTACCGTTATTCTGTCGTACTGTATGATACTTGAAAATAGAATCGCAGCCCAAGAGAAAAAAAATTGTTTACCTGGAATCGAGGTATGAATCATGTAAGCAATATGAAAAGCAAAACAACATATGTTTTTTTATGGAATTCCCGATGAAAATCTAAAGAACAAGGTTCTGCGCATATTTAATGAAAATATGAATATTTCCATTAAACAGGACGACATTATTAAGGCATACAGAGTTGGCAAAAATAGTGAAAAAACACGACCGGTCATTGTCAGAATTGAAAAAATTACACTTTGAGGTTAGAATTTCTGTTCTAACGTGTCAGTTTGTGTGACAGTAGTGTATAGACCACCTGTAACAAACACAGGATTATTTTTAGAAGATATTGGTGACTACCTCGAACATTTAAAAAAAAACAATTAGAAGTTTTTACAGGGGATATAAATATTGATGTATTAGACAAAAAAAATGCTGCAGTAAATTTATTTTTGAACATAATGACGAGCAACAGCTTTTTTTCGTTTATAGATACTATTTATTATACGTTATTATACTATTTAAACATTCTTCAACTTTAATTGATCATATATTTGTCAGATCTCAAAACAGTATAGAAAACATATTAGAATTAAACTCTTATTTTTCATTTCTCTCTAACTGATCACTACCCCATAGCTTTAAATATATCCTATTCAACAAAAAATAAAATTAAAAAACATCGCAGTATATTTACGACTAAGTTAGTCACCAATAAACTAATTTTATTATTAACACAAGAACAGTGGCAAGCAGTTTATAACAAAAAGTCTGTGAAATAAATAAAAATAAAAATAATTTTAAAAAGATTTGGGAAATTATGGATGAAGCTGCAAACGTGACTAAACAAAAACCGAATATAACAAGCATATTAAATTCTGCTAATGAGGTTGCAACAAATAAAAAGGATATTGCTAATATTTTTATCGACTACTTTGCAAATATAGAAACCGATATGCAAAAAAAAACATTTCATTTCCAATAAAAATTTTTGTGAAAAAATTGTAAATAAAAATAATTTTTTTTAACTCCTGTAACAGAAACGAAACTAATTAAATCACAATCTACTAACTAAAGAGCTAAAGAAATCACATTTCTTCCTTAAAAAATGATTCTGCACCCGGTGAGGATGGTATTATAGCAAAAACCATTAAGTATATACATACTTACCTTCTTAAACCATTATTATATATAATTAACTTATGTTTTTCGCACTGTGAGATACCTTTAGATTGGAAGTCCTCAATAATTATTCCAGTTTTTAAATCTGGAAGCAGACAGAAAACTTGTAACTATAGGCCTATTTCGCTAATAAACAATTTCGGTAAACTATTCGAAAAATGTGTGAAAGAAAGTTTAACGAATTTTTTTGAAAGCGATAAAGTATTCTACAATAAACAATTTAGATTACAGTGAAAAAAGTACTGAGGATGCAGTTTTTCAATTAATTAACCAGATTAATACTAATCTTAACTCTAACAAAAATCATTAACGGTTTTCATTCACCTTGCTAAGGCCTGTGATACTGTCTGTCATAAAAAATTGTTAAACAGACTTGAATCTTTAAATGTTAAAGGAAACCCTCTTAAATTATTTCAGAATTATCTGTTATTTCATACTCAAAGGGTTAAAATTGACTGTGAATATAGTGAGCCTAGTACTCTATCTATAGAAGTGCCACAGGGCACGGTTTTGGGACCGGTTTTGTTTCTGGTACATATCAACGAAATTGGCAGTGTAATACCTAATGCAACGGCCATCTCTTATGCTGATGATACAGCCATCCTGTTTAGAGGCCACAACTGGGTTGATGTATATCGGGAAGCGGAGACCGGGCTCGGGAGCCTGTTTGGTTGGCTTAACTATAGTCTCTTGAGTTTAAACATTGAAAAGACTAAATGCATTGCCTTCTCTAGTACGGCATCTAATAGACCAGCAAAATTAACTTAAAATTCAAAGAGAGGACTGCGTTATTGACCGGTGTGATTGCAAACAAATTGGTAACGTCAAAAAAATATCTGGGAGTTACAGTGGACCAACATCTAAGATGGAGGATCACTGTATTATCAACTTTATTATAGGTTCTATCAATTGAGGCAAATACTAAATAAAAAATTACTAAAAATAATATATAATGCGATGGTACAATCAATGTTGCGATATTGTCTGCTTGTTTGGGGTGATGCTTTTAGTAATGCTTTGCATGAACTGATGGTTAGCCAAAACACTATTTTAAAAATTATGTACAAAAAAAATCGTAGATACACAACAAATACCCTGTAGAGGCTGATATTTTCCATTGAGGGGCTTATTTGTTCAGAGTTGTCTAAAAATTGAAAATGTTCTTCCTGATTTACCAACTGTATATAATACCCGGTCAATGACCACTGTTAGAACACCTCTCTCTCTCTCTCTCTCTCTCTCTCTCTCTCTCTTCTCTACCCCCTGTCTTTTGACGCCTCTATCTCCAATTCCTCCATTGCTCCACAGTCGCTTATCTTGATTTGATACATGCAGATGCCTCGCAACACAAACTTGAAATACAATCGTTGTGTTTCAGAGTTTAGCGCGCAACGTTTGCTTATTTCGACACAGCTCTAACGATTTATCTTTTTTATAAGAATAGTATGTAAAAAAAAATATGTTTATGTGCTTGTGTAAACAATGTAATGTTTGTGCAACTGAAATAAATTAATATTTGAATTACTGTTAATACTAACACGATAAAGAGCTTTAAGTATTTAGGTATCCCGCAGCATTTAATATAAAACATTCAAAGGTCAAAGCTGTGTTGCAAGAACAATAAGTAAAACCCTAAGACCAGTGGTAAAAATTTCGACATCATCGTCGATATGGACTGACTTTACATTCCCAGAACGGTTGAGGAGAATGTCTTTTAAAGCTCAGGAACTCTCATGTAGAGCAACCAAGAGAATAAAAAAAATTTTGCTTTTTATGGAAGTCTCTGCAGAGCAGACAAGAATTATTCGGTCACAAATTTGACTAGTGAACCCAGCACATATTTCTGGTCGATCGGGCTACTTCAAGAGTGGAACAGCAAAAAACTCCACGGTATACACCCAGCAGAAGCTACCTTAATCGTGAGATCGTTCCTATTTTAAAATTTTCTCAACAGTCAGCAAAGATATTCTTTTACAGCTGTCCTGTATAAAATTCATCCCCGAATGATAAATAAGTATCTTCTACAATAATATATAACTATAATCCATCAATAGCTGGATTTTTAAAGATTTTTTGTCTATAAAAATTACTTTATATACCTTGTAATACATTTATAAAAACAATAATGCCGCAATGTTTTTATTGCTTAATTCATGATAAAATAACAAAATCAACCACTGAGATTAAGCTAATCGTCAAGTTTTAATATATAGGAGATTCGTAATTTTATCGTACGTAATATTACTTTGTCACGAATGACGTGTTAAAAATAATTAAATGTTATTAAAAGACCTTTAAAACTTTACCAAAGACACATAGAAAGAAAAAAAGGAGCGTTATAAGCAATATTTTTGTTTAATATAATAAGAAAAGATGTTACATTAAAACATTATTTATTTGAACGACAAACAAAGTTTTTAAATGAACTTTCTACATTATATTTAGGAGTATTATTAAGAATATGTTCCAAAAAAATATAGAGGGTGTGATTTTTTTGTCGATAAAATGTATTTAGATTAGGCATTTCTCTTTCTGGACTGGAAATTTTTGAAAGTTGTGTTTTTGTTTTTCGCTGTTCACCAGCTCTGTAACAAAAATCTTATTGTAGAGGAAATATCTTATTATAGGTCGATCGTAGAGCATAAATGTGAGCTAGTTTTGGTAAAAACGCGTTTGCGATAGGGCCTACAATAAGTCGCCAGTGGCGTCCGATATGGTCACTGTTCGAAACTCCATAGGTCATTTTTTTAGGATTTCTCGGCCAAAAATCTCGAACAAGGTCATTAACGGTCAATATCAAAGTATGGGCTGTCCCTTAAAAAATAAAAAAGGGTTATAAAGTAGGGTAACTTTGAAAGCAGTCGAAACGCTGAGCACTTTAACAAGATAAGACGGGAATGCAATGGTGAATAAAAAGGTGATTCAAAATTAATGTAGGATGCATATACTTCAAATCCCAGAAAGAAATAGAAAGTATCTCTCTATTTTTTGTCGAAAAGAACAATGAAGGGCGGGAATAGTTTATGTGGCCCAAAGTTTTCCCGAGCTATTGAGAAACCTCGTCGCCAAAATTAATCTGTGATTTATACACGGCGAGCCATTTAGAAATAAAATTGATTTTTTTTTATATATTCTACTATGTTATATGGTTTCGTGTTACATACTTACATACGAGGTGTTAAATCAATCCGATTCGGAGTAGTGGCATTTCCCAGCAACCGGGAGATACAACAGCAGCTTTAATTTATTTTTTTATAATGAGTATTGGATTAATTAAATCGTAATTTATGAAGCTGTTGAGGGTTATTATGTTTATACTGGCTACTAATCATCAGTGACTATTGCAGGTTTCGGGTTTACACACGGGGAATGTGAAAAGTGTTGATCAAATCTTATGTGGTGTGCTTTAATAGCAGGTACAGAGAGAATTTTAGTTGTTTAAGGCATTCTTAGTGTAAATTTTAGACGGTTAAAAATATAGAGTTGTAGTTTTATTAGTCTATCGTATCTTTACTTTTTCATATAACAGCCCATATAATATTGTATTCTAATATAATGTATATAGGATATGTATTGATATTATTCTAATCGCGAAAATTGGTGTAAAATATAAGTTGTTTTTTTTTTTGATGTTTTAGAGGTCTTAGAAAAAGAAAAACATATTTGTCTGCATTAATACGCGTGGCGGATTTATCGTATATTAGTTTCATACCAATAGTACGGTGCTTTGTATTGTTATGATTTTCATTATCGGCACTTATACAGATAAATAAGCGTCCGTATAACTCGTATAATTATCACCGCTTTTTTGGTGCTGTATGTCGAATAATGATTAATTCCTGGACAAGATTTTTGAATGTGCTATTAAAAAATTTTCTGCCTTCATCACTTTGCAGATATACTGGCACATATCCTGCTTCTTCAATAACATCTCTCATTGCTTTAGTGCCTTTAACACAAAACTTATTTCTAAATGCCCTAGTGTAGATACATTTGGAGGAGCAATTTATGCACCCTATGATATAACAATAACTCGTGTTTATTTGCATATTGTTGTATTTCGGGCATGATTTTTTGATAAAATACGCTTTTATTTAAAAATCATAAAACTTTAAGGTATGCATTTTTTCTTGCAATTCCGTTTTGCAATCGATTCCGTGTCATTCACGGTTTCATAATTTTTAAATATTTTTCCAACTCCCTCAATCCTCACTCCTTGTCATAGGCATGGTATGCTGCATTTGTTAATTGTAACATATTTTTATAGGTTCCTATGAGTTCGGGAGTTATCTCGTCTATATGATCTAATACCAGCGGATTTCTTTAAGAATATCAAATTTGGCATTCTCTTCAAATGTTGCAATACTCTTAGCATGGTACCACAGGGCCACGTTATAGGGAGGAGAACGTATTTTCAAATTAGCCATATACTTTTTATTTTTGTTTACTTTTATAACATAACGTACCCCATAGACCGTATCAATTCATGATGACCTCTTAAGATATTAGCTGATATCATAAATTTGTTGGAAGGAGACGGTGTTGCATCAAACATCTCATTTTCTAGGTTATCTAATGAAGTTTTAACAGTAAACTCGTACACCCGTATTCACTAAAGAGGTTTAAATGTAGACCAGATCTAATTTAACAACTGTAAGTTCAAAACGACATAAGTAATAATTGGACAAATAATTTGTGTAAATGTCACATTATGAAATAACAATGACATACACAAAATACATAAACACAACTGGGGAGCTAACAGTTTTAATTGTCACGGCAATTAGGTTTATTCTAACTCTTAAACCTTTTTAATGAACATGGGGGGTACTGTTTTGGTGTTAGTCCTGATATTTCCAACGAACATTTCTCTGAAATACACATTCTTGGTGCATTTAATGGTTTTATGGTTGTGTTGACACTTCTAGATTATATTTGTACTTTTTTACGAGAATTTTGGTACATTGAATATTGAAGTCAAAGGCGTAGCGATTGGCTCATAAAATTTCTCCAATTCAAAATTTATTTGTAGATAACCAGCTCTAATTTTTGAAGTGTAACTACAACCCCAATTAATTTACCTTTTTGATCAATATGATCATTCATCATGAAGGTTATGTTATCAGAGTATGGCATAACTGTCAAATAAGCATTCATTGACATTACTATGTGCATCTTCCTGAATTTAAATCCCTATCTTTATCGATAACTAGAAATCCATACTTGCGTCTCCAATATTCTGCACACATTTCTTGAAATTGTGCGAAAGTTACATCTGGTATAACATATTTCTACACGGTTCATTTAATGGGTTGATTCCCAAATCACTTCCCACTAATCGCTCTGTAAGTTTAGTGCCATGCTCACAATATTGGTATCCGGGAAGATGTAACCCAAACGAAAGCTTATTAATTATGAAATTCCCTATGCTGCACTTGAATGTTTAGAGCGCTCACTTCGTTTGACGGACCGCATTTTCAACGAATGTTAAAACCGAGTGATATAATTTTTTGCAAAACAGAAACTAGAGATCGATAATATTTCATCAAGGCGATTACGACCTTAAGAAACGAGCTTGGGAGAGAGCAAAATCAAACGACACTAGTGCAAGTAGAAAGTAACTTCTGTTATTAATTTGGACAGTATGATGGGATTTTAAACTAACATAAGAATAGGTTTTTGTTAATATATTTAATCGTACGTGTATTCTTCGGTGTGGCAAAACATAATAAAAAGGAACAAATTGCTAAAGGGGAGCTCATTCACGATCCTGGCTTTAGAGTAGAAGGGCATCACCGTTCCTCAACAAAATATTGTGAATTTTTTCAGTCGATTAGTTTGAACAAAGTCAGCTAAATTCCAAAATTCCGATGAAATTCATATTTCAGTTCACTTTTCAGAAATAATTTTGCACATGTCTATATTACATCTATATGAAAGGGGCATTTAAACCAACAGACTCCAACAAAAATTGCTACCCATCTAACAATAATTCATTAGCTTTTCTATTCAAAGAAAGGTGTAACTACAACCCTTAAAACAATGGTTTCCTTTGGTAGTACACAGCTGAAACTTCTTCTGATTTGAGGTTGGTGTCTAAATGACAACAACACAACACATTGTGGTTCTACTAGTAATGTAATTTCCGGTAATTAACCATTAAAATATCTAATCGGTTTTGCCAAGGATTAACGAAGTTGATATCTAATATTAAACAGGAATTGATTTTATGATAACTACCCCGTACTTTTAACAATTTGAGAAGTTGAAGCCAATATTAAAATTGGCAAATTGGAGTGAATAATTCATTACACTATTTCTGAGGACAGGCAGAAGCTGAAAATACTGTCGCGTGTTAATGCAAGTACTAATGCAAATATCTAAATGGCTTGTCAAATATTAAATATTAGGCAAAAAAACTTTTTTCCCATCTATTGAAAAATTTACATTAAAAACTATCAAACTGCTTTTTAAACATCACAAAATTATAATTTTTAGTAGAACTGTTTTACATTTTTTAACTTGGGGAGGATAAAATGTAAACTTTGACTAGTTCAAAAGGGCTCTCAGGGAGCTATAAGTAAAAAATTTATCTAATTTCTAAATTCGTGAGATTTAACCGTCCAGACACTGGAGTAATCATAAAATCTGATCTTGTCAGAAAAAAATTGGAAAGAAAAATACAGATTTTCCTTAATTTTCATGAAAAAACAACATTATTATACTTTGGCAATAGATAAAATTTGAAACGCTATTTAGAATTACTCTGATAGCCTCTAAATGTCGCCATAAAGAGGTATAGGATTTCCTCAAAAATGTAATATAGGTGGTCCAACATCTATCTACACGTAATCAATATTATGTTTCTTGGACTTATACAAAACTGTGCCTAGATATAAGTACGATTAGGTTGTGAGTTATTAGCACCTAAAAAAAATACCCTGTTAAAAACAGAGGAATTAAGCTTTGTTAGAAAAGATAATGCAGTCATGTCCTATATTTTTATTTGAATGAAAATATCCTATACAAGGTGTTTTTTTATGGCTAAAAACGAAGGATGTCAACGTTTTAATTTTTTTTACAATTACCACATTTCTAGAGATAAATCATTCAAATTTGTGACACACTTATAGTACGTAAGCAATGTCTGCAATGTCTACGAAATGGCTATAATACAAATCTACCGGGTATTACTTTTTCTAGGTGGCAAGTCCTTTTACCCACATATTTTTACTGCGACGTCACTGGCGGTTTTTGTTTAAAAAATCAGATTCCTCCTTTTGTTTTCTAATTTCTTGGTTTCTTATTTCAATTTTTATGTTCTTTTTTTCTATTTTTATTTTGACTGCTAAAAATGTAGGATGTAATTTTTTGGTTTATTTTAAGACTAAGAGTTCATATAAACATGTGTTCGACGATCCTTATATGAGATACAGGGTGTTAAAAAAACACTATGTATCTCAAAAGCTAATGCCTTTCGAATACATGTTTTTATTATTAATTCTTAGTCCTAAAATTAACCAAAACATTACATCCTGCGTTATCTTAGACATGGTCCCTCCGTAAAAAAAAACTGTTAATATCGTTTTCAAAACGTACCAAAATTTCTCCAACCGCTTTGTTTTTGGTCTTCGCAGAGTCAACTATGTTTCTATTAAGTTTGCTGAATTGAGATGACTCATGGTGGAAAACAGAATACACCTTCACTTTGACGAATTTTTATGCAGAGCTGTAATTACGGTAGCACCATTTTATCTGTAAGCAAAACTTACTTTTCGCAGTAAGACCCACGACTTTAATACACCACAGCCATGTTGACCATTTCTAGGGCAACATAGCTACTTTTTGGAGATAAGAAGGCCACAACTTTATGGAATTATGTTCCTGAAGTATTAAAAGTATAAGAGCTTCCTGTTTAATCAACAATGCACTGACTTTCTTCTATCAAACTATTGTTACTTTTCTGTAGGTTTTTATTTTGTAATTAATTTGAGTTTTATTTTTTATTACTACACATCTGTTTTTATTTTAAATGCTTTAAATCATCTTTCTAATAAATCCGTTATGTTAACATTTTTAACTTCCACTGTTTTACCTGATTTGTTCCGACTATTTTTAATTGTCATTGCTTTGTTTTTATAAGTTTGAAATAACGTTTGAGTTAAAAAATCATGGTTCTTGAGATTAGACCGTGTCAAAATGGAATTATTTTCCGATGTTTCCCCTTGGATTGTATGAGGCATCGTCAGGGATCTTTACTTCACAAGATCGGATCACAGAATGAGCTCGAAGAGAACTAGTTAGGCTATTTATAGTCGACCCATGTTCACCGTACCGTGACCCGGTATAACGATCGATTTCCACGTATGATGTAGACTAAAGCTCGTATTTCTATTAAAATGGTTAGGATGCTTACACATTTCAATAGATTCTCTAATTTTGCGTTTATACATTCCCGAGACCGATCCAAGAACTTTGGTTTCTTTTACATTTATGACATGTCCCGTGGAATGTTGGTGTCCAGATACAGCAGATTGTACAATTTCTTTCTTTCTAATACATCGTTCATGCTCCTTAAGCCTAGTCGATATGGATTGTCCAGTTTCTACAGTATAGACATCACAGAAACAAGGAATTGCGCATGGAAAGAAATAATATCCTCTGGCGATCGCAGACATTGTCAAGTCATAACATTATGTCTACTACGGGTATGTCCCTTAGTGTATTGGCCTTTGGGGAGAACGGATTGTTCTGCTTCCAGCCCAAGATGCTGACGTAATAAAATAAGATATGAAACAGCGATGATCATCAAAAATTCAAGCAGCCCAGGTCGAATCTATCACCTGCAGAAAAAACGGCGGTCAAGCAGCTCAAGGATTCCACGATCCTACGGGCTACAGATTACCTAAAATACACAGTGCAATAGGATTGACTACTTACACTTTTAGATTCAGTTTAAGCATGTTTCACGTCAACATATTTTGTTTTTCAAGGAACTTTTTATGAACAAACCTCAAGAGCAGCCATGAGATCTCCGCTGTCATCGTTGGTAGTCAATATCTTCATAGAGTTTTTGAACATTTAGGCCGTCTCCATTAAAGCCGAAAGCGTAGTTCAGATATGTAGACGACACTTTTGCAATATGGCCGCATGGTCCAGAAAACTTCCCTGTGCTACTTGATCATCTGAATAAACAACATATTATAAAATTCACAATGAAAATTGGGTCAATCAGAGGGCACAATTTCCTTTCTAGACGTTTATAACGTTAATAACCCTCAGGAACTGGAAAGAGCCATAGAGATTCTAGAGAACAAAATACTGGAAGCATTCCACGAAAGCACAGTAATTATGAACACTCCTCACGTTCAGCTGGGGAGTGACCTCCCTCGCGAGCTGAGACTTCTCATAAGAGAGAATAGAAGGCTTAAACGTGCCTATGGAAGGAGACATCTCGAGCAGGATAGAATAGCCCTAAACATGCACTCAACTAGGTTGAGAGATGCATTAAGGGTACACAGAGACAGAATGTGGTCTAATAAACTACGGGAATTAGACACAAAGGACAATACTGCATGGCAAATGCAGAAAAGGCTAAGGTCTAAGAACAAACCAATGCCTCCCCTACACGGGGCAGGAGGAATGGCATACACAGACCAGGAGAAAGCAGGGGCCTTAGCAGACACTCTCGAACGAGAGTATCGACATCCGCTCGAAGATGATCAAGGTGAAATAAAACTAATTAATGGCTGCAGAAGACTAAACAACACAGATACCCCTGGCACGGTGGAGCACCCGGCTACACCACAGGAGGTTGAAAATGTCATAAAATGTCTAAAGAAGCGTAAAGCTCCAGGCAAAGATGGCATATCCAATTAAATGATAAAGCAACTTCCTAGAAAAGGAATTGCTGCACTAACCAGCATAACAAATGCAGTCATGAAACTCGATTACTTCTCCAACAGGTGGAAGCATGCTGAAGTAGTGATGATTGGTAAACCAGGGAAAGACCTAACTTTCTCTCAGAACTATCGACAGATAAGTCTGCTGCCCGCACTCAGTAAAATCGTCGAAAGAGTCCTGAACATCAGGCTCAAAGACGAAACAGACGCCCTAGATATTATCCCTAAGGAGCAATTCGGCTTCAGAAGCGGCCACTCAACAGAATTGCAGGCTCTGAGAATAGTTGAAACTGTCACCAGTGGTTTCAGCTTGAAAGAAACTACTGGCACGGTCTTCCTAGACGTAGCCAGAGCTTTTGACAGAGTATGGCACAAAGGACTTGTGTGCAAAATGCAAAACGCAGGTTTTGCAGCAAAGACATGCAAACTGATTGCCTACTATCTGGATGATAGATCGGCAAGCGTCAGAGTCAAACTCTCCAAATCGATACCTAGAAGACTAGAAGCAGGAGTGCCTCAGGGATCTGTGTTAGGACCGCACTTATATAACGTGTATACACAAGACATCCCCAAGACACACACCACTTCTATAGCCCTATACGCCGACGACTGTGCTATAGCGGCAAAGCATAGAAATGCAGGTATTATTTGTAGGAGACTACAGGAAGAAATGGATCTGATAAGTGACTGGTGTATCACTTGGAAGATCAAAATAAATGCACAAAAAAGCCAGGCCATCCTCTTCTAAAAGAGGAGGATGATACCCCCAGACGCTATAAGCATTGATGGAGATTACATCCCATGGACAAACTCGATAAAATATCTAGGGCTGATAATGGATAAGGGGTTAACATGGAAACCCCATATAGAGGCAACAAGAGCAAAGACAAATAAGGCTATGGCTAGGCTATACCCTCTTTTGAACCGAAGAAGCCCCATGGCTCTTCGTACAAAGCTGACCATGATAAAAATTATCGCAAGATCACAATTGACATATGGAGCAGTAGCGTGGGCGTATGCAGCGCCCACCTACATAGACCAACTGGCAGCTACAAAAAATAAGTACTTAAGGACTGCTGTAGACGCACCTTGGTACGTAAGAAATGCCCAGATCCAGCGGGACCTGGACTGGGAGCCTCTCCAGACAACAATCAGGAAGAAAGCCATGACAGGCATAGAGCTTGCAGCAGCACACCCATTTGAAGAACTCAGGATGCTAGTGGACTATGATATGGACTATATCAGGAGGAGCGGCGGGTACACCGGGTCTACTACCGTAGGCCCCGCGATCACACGCCATTACACTGACAATATACACATTTCTCTCTGTTTTCAGACAACTCTCCTATATTGACCGCGACAATATAGAAGAGGTGCGATGTGAGTACACACATCCGGATGTGTACAAGCTGACACACCTAAGATAGCGATGACTTATGGTTTATTAAGGCCCTAGGCCCGTTAAACCGGTAGTACCTATCATCGAGAGGTCGGGTGGATGGTGGGTCCTCTGGGCCATTGGGCCCTTCGCGTCTGCGCTCATTTAGTGTTCCGATCTTGTAAAGTAAAAATTCCTGAAGATGCCTCGTGCAATAGAAGCCAAAACGACGGAAAGTGATTCCATTTTGATAAGGTCTAATCTCAAGAATCATGATTTCTGAATTAATCACAGCCGTGAAACCTTTCGTTCTATTATAACGTTTGAGTATTTACCTGAAGATGGTAGACAATGTAGAATGTTCACAAAACTCGTTCTGTTAAATAGTCTATGTCCCCTTGTTATCTGAACCATGAAGTTCAAGAAGGTTATTTTGCGCAAGAACCGGGTTGTTGTTTGTGTGCTGGTACGGTAGGTTTACCGAAAATACCTGGATTTTTGTCTAGAAAGCTGCTTCTATAAACTTTCGTTTTTACTAATGCCGTTCTCTATACAAGATTTTAGCCTCAGATCACTGTATTTGAGGTTGGTTTGACAAGATGTGTTTTGCTAGGCTTAATTTTAACGTCTCTTGTTTTGGCGTTTTGTTTGTTTTGTTTCTCCAATGTACGATTCAACACAATTACATTGGATATCGGGAAATACATTAACGAGCATTTTGAGAAGAACTCAGACATTGACAAGAAAATTTACCAAATCTTATGAGTGTGGAATTTTGAAGAGACAAAACGGTTAAGGGACTTTTAAGCAATCCGTATTAATTAGCAAATGTTACCATCAGGCATAGCGGAACATGTGTAGTCAAACCAACACCGGATGCAGCACTTGGATAAGCAGCAGCACTGGCGAAAACGTTAAAAACAACTTTCATGGAAAGAAATTCAAGTATTTCCAGTAAGCCTAGAGTGGAAAGATATAGTACTAAAAGGTAATCAGAGGGCGGAGACTTCACGCAAACCTACACGATTGGTATATGCTAGTAGCTTTAGAATTAGTATTTTGTTTACACTTGGAAACGAATGGAGATAGTTGTCATTCGAAATGTTGTGAAATCGAATTAAAATACGAGTTCAGTGAACATTTTTAAATGCCTTAATTTAATGAAATAATAAATTGTGTAAATATAAATATGATTATTACTATTAGGATACCTAACCTGTACAGGGTATCCCATTTTCGGCTATTTTGCGGGGTACTTCCCTTATTTTTAAAGATAGAAGGTTGCGGTTTCCGCGATGTACTACTTTTTATGAAATTAAAGATAGCACCAATAGAATTTTGTAGGTCGTTTTTAAAATGTTGCATTTTCAGGCACTCGTCGTATCCCAGCTATCTGTTAATTTATCAAAAAGGCGAAAACTTTTCCTTATATGACTTTTTCTGTGGAATTCAGTGCCGCTTTCAGAATAAGTATACATGGTTAAATCAAAAAGTTATCGGACCCTACTTTATTTTTTTAAATAGGACACCCAGTATATTATTCTTTATATTTATTAGGAATAATATTAGCTTTCCAAAAATATATACTTGTATGTACTTATTTTTAAAAGCAAACTCAAAATTCTAGATTTTCTAAAATTTTCTTTTGTGTCCAATTAGAAGGCTATGGCTAATTTATTTGGAACAAAAAGCAAAATGTCAAAAATTTTGCGGTTTCAGTTTTTGAGTATTAATAAAAATTGTTTGTTGTTTTTGTGTTTTTGTTTAAGTTACTTTTTTTTACAATAATGGTGGACTACCAAAATTATGAAAAGTATGATATGTTGGTTTGTTTCATACGATTTAATAAAAACTCTCAAGATAGTAGAGCACGCATCATTTATTCAGCTCCATTCTAAAACATACACCAAACAAGATAGAGACAGAAAAGAAATAAACGTATTGAGCTATGTAGAAGCGACGCCCTCATCTTCTTGCCAGCAAATAGAGGAAGAAACTGTTGTATCCGCGCCGAATGTTGTTTTGACAATGATATTGACAACAAATCCATACTGGTGAATCTTTTGACAGACTCGTTATCTAGTCCAAGTTTCAAGCGCGGGAATTTTCAATCGCCAAAATACAAGAAACTGGTCCGCAGCAAATTACCATTTAATTTTTGAGAGGGGGCAACAAGAATGCTTTGGAGTCTCGTGTTTCATTTTTGGGAGATACATAGTCTATAAAATTTTTGAAGGAGGTCTCAGAGTGCGTCAGTACTTAGAAATCCTCGAGAAAGTTAAACCACAACTGATGTTCCATTGGTACTTCATGATTCCGTTTATCTTCAACAAGACGGTGCCCCAAGTTACAACTCTGCGCATTTAAGGGCATTTTGTAGACGATAACGTTCCTCAAAGATAGATTGGTACCCAGGGACCTGTAAGATGGTCCCCTCGATCTCAGAATCGTTTGATTTTAGATTTTTTTTATAGGCGTTTCATATAAAACAAAATATACGAAACATAATTAGTCTGTAGCGGAGCTCCATGGGTTAATCGATTTAAATTTCCAAAATTTGCAAAGGCTTATCATTCTATTAAACGCTATTAGATGAATAACGAAAATGTGCCAATTTTGCATACAGGAAAATGGTTGTCATTTTGAAAACCACCTCCGAAACTCTGCTGTTTCAAAATTTTATTTTTTCTAACTTAAGTTTTAGGTAAGATAGATATTTATTGTTATTGCTTTTTTTTAGTAAAAATCGATAATTTTATCATAACTAAGTTAAAATGCTGTTATATATAATTAAGAGTTGAGAATTAAAAAAGATCTTTTCAATTAAGTTTGAAAGTACTACATCTTTCGTATAATAATTTACATGAATTTTGTTTTTAATACATTTTAGTCATAGCCCACTACCTACTAATTGGACACACTTTTGAGCTTGTTTTTAAAAATAACTGCATACATGATATTTTTGATAAGCTCACATTATTTTTAATAAATATAAAGAATAATATACAAGGTGTCCCATTTAAAAAATAAATAGAGTCCCATAACTTTTTGACCTGACCTCCTATACTTGTTCTGAGAGCGGCACTTAATTCTACGGAAAAAGTTATATTCGGATCAGTTTTCGCCTTTTTGATAAGTTATCAGATAGATGGGATACAGGGAGTGCCTGAAAATGTAACATTTTCAAAAACGTTTAGTATTCACAAAAGAGCAGCACATGTGGCGAAACCGCAACCCTCTATCTTTAAAAATAAGGAAGGTATCCCGCAATAGTGCCTAAAATCGGATACCCTGTACTACGGTAAGAGAAAGGAAATGTACATCTTTTTATTATCTATTTTATTTATCTTTTAGGAAGGTCGGCCAAGAAATCTCTTTAAACCAGTGGTGTCCCATCGTTCTTTAAATAATATGACACTCCTTTTTGACTATACGCACTTCAGATAATTAAAAAATGTAACTATGCTTAATGAACCCTTACCTATATTTGTCTGTTTTCTTTCGGGTACGGCACTTGTATATCTCTTTTGTGTTGCAAAAACGGCGAACTTTCGAATTTTAAAATGATTTAATTTTGATTTTTCTTGATCGATTTACCTATAAATATATTTTTTCTTGAGTTCTGTCATTAACGGTTCTCGGGCTACTGCCTACGTCCACAATTAATGGACCACGCAGTATAGTGATACACGATTTATAAGTCCAGATTTTACAAGAGCAGCCAGCATCAGATCCAGTGAACGAAATTTGTCAAAATTTTAATTTATACAGTTCGACTTTGGGCTACTCGGGTATGCCAAAAGTGACCGTCTGTCATATTACTTTATATAGGGGCCGTCATTGTGAAGTACTATACAGGACGTTTCCTAATTGCGTGCTGATGATAAAGGGGGTGTTTTTATATCCTAAAAGTCTTAAGTTTTGAGATTCAGGATGGTAGTTTAAAAAGAAAAATTTTTTTTATTCCAATTCTGATGCTATTGCAGATAACTGCATGAAATTTGATACACGTCTTCTATGCATTAAGGAGCATACGGATTTACCCAACTTAATTACATATGCACCCCACTGGTAGAAATTTCAAAAATTGATTGTTAATAAAAAATGCATAAAAGACGTGTATCAAATTTCACACAGTTATTTATCTATAATAGCATCAGAATTAAGATTTAAAAAAAATATTTTTTTTAAAACCCTGTATCTCCAAAGTTAAGACTTTTCGGTTCATATTAAACTTTTTTCTTAAAAAGGTCCAAGAATCACTCCCCTTTAACATTAACACGCAATTAGGAAACGTCCTGTATAGTACTTCACAATGACGCCCCCTGTACAAAGTAATATGACGGAGACAAACGGTCACTTTTGGCATACCCGAATAGCCCAAAGTCGAACTGCATAAGTTAAAATTTTGATAAATCTTGTTCACTGGAATCAGTGCTGGCTCACCTACTATAACTACAATGATGTGTTAAATGTGTAAAAATATGAGTTCTGTAGTTTTTCAAATATTAATTGCAATATTAGATATTTTTTGACACCCAGTATTGAACAGAAAATTAATTATTTTGAAGCAGTTTATTGACAGCTACTTTATGAACAATTGTACAAAATATATGAAAAAAAACTAAGCCATTTTTGAGGTTGACGGCTGTGATTCTAAGGGTTCGATTCCTTCTAAATCGTTGTCTTCCTCTGAAAATGATGAGGTTTCATGGTCACTACTTGAAGATCCCAGTGTGATAACTAAATCATCAATAACCGTTTCAGTTTTTCCATCTACTTCACAGTATTTTTTTTAATAGAACGAACATGTTTAACATACGATTTCCAATTTTCAGCCGATATTGAGTCAATCGCTTCTACTGTTATTTTATTTAAATCTTTAATTCACCGGTGTTGCGCTCTAGAATATATTTTTTTACTCCTGCCCGTGCAAGTTCAATAGGGTTGAGGTCGCACTTGTATGGAGCCAGCCTTAAACGTGTATGACCGAGGTTACGTAAAAGACCTTCAATTTTATACTTTTTTTCTCTAGGCTTGTTGGCTGATATTACTTCATATAATTGATATTTTCTCCATGTTGGATCACATACAAGATTGTTCGATTTAAGCCACGATATCATATGTGCTTTTGTAGAGTATTTAGTTGGCACTTTATCTTCTACGTGAGATGAGCATTATCCATTACCACGATTGATTGGGAGGAATATTAGGTAGAAGCTTCTCGAGCAACCTTTTTTCAAAATTATCTCTATTCTTCTGTCCATAATAGTCCCCAGTTGTTTGTCCCGAGCGAAAAACTAAAGCAGCACCTGATATAAATCCGGCTTCCGAACCAGCATGAACTACAATAAAGCGACTACTAGAGCGGATTCCCTGAACAACACCTGTAAAACTTTCACTTTGCTAGCATTTGTTCACTGTCATATCATTATCTACCCAGGTTTCGTCTAGATACACAATATTACGTCCTTCTTGCCTATATTGCCTTACAGTTGATAGATATTTCACCCGCCAGTGAAAAATATTTGGTCTCTAAATGAGCAATTTTCATTTATTTTGGCACTTGCGCCAAACAAAACCATTTGATCGTAAAAGCCGATTTAAGGTTTTATACCCGTACGGAAAATCTATTTTGTTCTTTACAGCATGAAGTAGGGGTTTGCAGGTCGGAACCTTTTTCAAGTTTATATAAAAATCCTCTATTGTTCGTCGAATTACTTGAAAATCACCATCGTCAATTTTGTCTTTGTATGATAATCGGGGTCTTTTTTTACAGGAGATTTTAAAGGTGAAGTAGAACATGAGCGATCATTATGTTCTCTTTGAATTTTTCTTACACTACTTTCCGAAACACCAGTGTAAAATGCAGCGCGTTCTGTTCGATTTTGAATTGGAATAGTCAAACTATTATTTTCAGCTTCTCTAGTACAGGCCTCTATAATGCTCGCAATAACTTCACGTGGACCGCTTCGAATTGTTTTCCTCTTTTGCCCGCCATCGTTGCTTCGAAATAATAATTCATATTCAACGCAACGCATATATATTGAAATGAAAACAAATGCTCGAAATGTATAAGCGCCACTGGAAATACCTTCTAGCGGCAAGTGCATGGAGACTCTAGGCACATCCCAATTACTAGTGGATCAGTGCGAAATTTACTAAATCCTCGATTAATTTTCTGTACCGCTTAGCTGGCGCACTTTATACAAATAACAAATAAAGTAAAATCAAATTTATTTGCGTACACAAATTTTACTTTTCCGCTTGCTTAAGACTATGAACCTTTATAGCCTTTAACATAGCCTTCTTACTTCTGTTTTGATGTAATGGTTATATGACAAGGTTTAGTTTAAAATCTATTATGGAAGAGCTGTTAGCATTTCTGGTTTCTACAGGAAAACACGAGTCGTGTTAACCTAACAGTTGGCACCTGTCCTAAACTACTATAAGTTTTGTCAGGAGAATTGGTTGATTTTTCTTGATAAATGAAGCTACGCGTCAGTACTTTCCCGAGATTGGTTTTATAATTGGGCATATAATAACTAAACGTATTTAAATTAACACGGAAAATTAGTTAATTGCGTTGTCATACGACGAAAGATAATGGTCATGACACTCACGCACATTGGCGAATTTTCTTTAATTCTTGGCTAGAATTCCTTGAATTACCTTGATTATAACAATGTTCTCAAGTCACACAAGATGCTTACTCATTGGGTGATGAGCGCGGAATAAAGCAAATTAAACTAGCTGTCAATATGTAAAGTTTCAACTTGTCAACTAACATGAGTTCTTGTGTGATTTCATGTCCGAATAGTAATATTTTAAATATTAAATTACAGTTCTTTTGTGGTTTTGATGTGAATTTTTATAAAATGAAGTTATTATACTTATATATTTCCCTTTTTTAACCAGTTGAAATTTCCAACCAAAAGAAGTTCGGTGGAAGACCTGCTAAGCACTTTTGTGAGAGTAGGGAAAGGTCAAAGCGAAGAAAAACGGAGGTTTTACGTTCTAACACAGATTCTTCTGAATTGGCTTATGCTATGCAAATGAAGCTAAGAGCTGACGGAAAACTAAAGGCAGCTAAAATAGTGAAAGACATCTTAGTTGGAGAAACAGCTTCTAAAATACACGAATATAAAAGTTTAGGTCTCGTTTTGGATTCATATCTTCGATTTAGTTAATCTAGAATATTTCTTATACTCTTAAAAAAACATACTGCTCTCTTAAATCGTTATACCGCATAGAAATTATCTTGACCAATCTACTAAAAAGGAGCTTTGCGATTCATTAATATTGTCACATTTTAATCATTGCGATCATATATATGGTCCGCGTTTGGATAGTTATGATTTGCGTAGAGTTCAAAAAGTACAGAATAGCTGTATTCGATTTATATTTCGCATCAAAAGGAAAAACAGGGTATCCCACAAACTTAAAGAAATGTCATGGTTAAATATGTATAACAGACGTAAGCTCCATGCCTTGTGCTTTTATTATAAATTGCTTACATTTAAATCGCCCTCATATCTCTATAACAGAATCACTCTTCGCACGGACGTACATCATTTGAATTTACGCACGAGTACCTTAACAATTCCTCGTCATAAAACTGAAATATTTGAGAGATGTTTCTCTTATAACATTGTCTTAAATATAAACTTGTTATCTCCAAATTTATTTCAAACGTTACAATCTTCTATTTCATTACAAAGTTTTAAAAAGAAAATTACTACTCAGTTACTCAATTCTCAGTAGCTCTTGAAATACTCTTAGCTTCTATTTTCTTTCTTTGTATTTCTGTCCCCTCCTTTTTCTTTTCTCTTTTCTTCTCTTCATTTTCTAATAATCTTAGTATATTTTTGTTAATAATTTATTGTTTAGTTTATAGCCGCATTGGTAGTACAGACTCTGGTCTACAAAAGTCTGAAATGCGTGCTTTTATTTACCTTATTTTTATGATTTTCAACTTTGTATTTATATATGTTTACATATGGTAAATATTAAACGTTATTGTGATTATTGTTATTATTATTATTATTATTGTGACTGGTTCTCTCACAGTATTCCTGTGGTTGTATTTTATACTGACGGGATTATACCAAGTCAGTACAAAAAATAAAAAAAAGGAAATGAAAAAAAAAACAACTATTGTGTATTAAGAAATGATCTAACTATGCTACATGTTTTCAAAATGACCGATTTCTGGATGTTCCTGTGAATGTCTGTATTAAGTCCTAATTGAGCCAAATGCGGTGTAAACGTTGTTGGGGTGAGACCTGTTACTGATATGACGAGAGGAACAACGATGACTCTTTCCTGTTTCCACAGCCTTTTTACTTCCGTTGCCAAGTCGGTGTATTTGGCGATCCTCTCAATGTATTTCGCTTGAATGTTCTCGTCGTTGGGGACAGCCATGTCAATTAAATAAGTGATTTTCTCTTTTTTGGATTGAAAGGTGATATCAGGTCTATTTGCGGGGATTGTTTTATCTGTGTGGATGTCAATGTCCCAGTAGAGCTTGTAGTCTTCGTTTTCAAGTATAGATGTTGGTGTATAATGGTAGTAAGGGTCTGTGTTCTCCGTTAGTTTGTATGTTGTGGCTAAGGCTTGATGAACGACCTTCGCTGCTGAGTTATGTCTCGCGGTGTATTCAGTTCCGGCCATTATTCTACATCCACTCGTTATGTGATCGATCGTTTCTCTCTGCTAGTGACATCTCCTACACCTCTCGTCTTCAATGGTTGTGTCCTTGATGATGTGCTTTCGGTAGTTTCTGATTGCTATGACTTTGTCCTGGATGGCTGTTTCAGGGAACAGCTGCCCTTCTTGTAACCACGTATATGAAAGCTTTTTATGTATATGGTCTTAGTTTATGTGGTATCTGTGTCTTCCGTGAAGTGTTTTTTCAGACCAGGTGTTCATCTTTTCTAGTCGTGATTGGATGTGACTGTGTGCGTCTGCTGCATGGCTCATTTGAGACAGGTCGAGCGGTGTATAATTCTTGTCTGCCTTCACTATTGCCTTGTGGAGGTTAGTTTGTTTGTTGTGGAAGAATTTTCTGAGTTCGTAAATTTGTTTTTTATTTAGCGATTTTATATCTATAATTCCCCTTCCTCCTTCTTTTCTCTCGATGGTGAGTCTTTCCTTGCTTGCGTTGGGATGTAACTTCCTGTGTTTAGTGAATTCAGAGCGTATGAGAATGTGAATGTTTTCTATGTCTGTGTGTGACCATTTAATGATACCAAACAAATACGTAAGAATAGGTATGGGGAAGGTGTTAATAGCTTTTGTTAAGATTTCTGGAATTCAGTTTTGTTTTTAATAGCTTTGTGAGTCTGGTTTTAAATTCCGTCTTGAGCTCTGATTTGATATGAGTGTGGTTAATTTTGGTGCTTTGATGGAAGCCTAGGTATCTGTACGTTTCTTCTTTGAGCATGTTATCTATAGTTCCATTGTTGATTGTTTCCCCCGTAGGGTGGTCTTTCCACTGTCCCTTGTTGATACGAAGTAGCTTGCATTTACTTATACCAAATTTCATGTTGATGTCCAGGCTAATAATTTTATGTCATCCATGTACAAGAGATGGTTTATTTTGTGTACGTTATTTATTTGGTGTTTAATTGAAATCCGAAGTTTGTGTTATTCAGTGTGTTTGAGAGTAGATTGAGACAGAGGCAGAACTACAAAGCGCTGAGTGAATCTCCCTGAAACATACCTTGTCTGATGTAGATCTCTTCTGTTTCGATCTGTTCTTTTTGTGTTCTCAAGTTGATTTTAGGTTTCCACGTACTTATGATTTGCGTAAGAAATTGCCTGATGTTTTTATTGACTTTATATAATTCTAGTACTCTGGTTAGTCAACTGTGGGGTATCGAATCAAAGGCTTTTTTATAATCTATGTAACCAGTATAAAGGTTTCTATAATTTTTCCTGGTTTGTTCCATGATGACACTGTCTATAATGAGCTGCTCCTTGCATCCTCGGCTGTTTTTCCTGCAACCTTTTTGTTCTTCCGTTAGAATGTTTTTGTGTGCTAGATGTTGTTCTATTCTCCTGGTAATTGTGGCTGTGATGATCTTATATAGGGTTGGAAGGCACGTAATAGGTCGGTAATTTGACGGGTCCTTATTGTCTGAATTTTTGGATTTAAGGTATGTTATTCCTTGGGTGAGAAAACTGGGAGTGTGCTAGGTTTTAAAATAATTTCATTAATTTGGCGAGTGAGAGCTTCATGTGTGGAGGTAAACTGTTTATGAATGTTATGAATGTTATGTATTCCAGGACATCTCCAGTTATGCGTGTATTTGATTGTTTCTGCAACTTCTTGTGTTGTCATTGCAAAGTCCTCTTGTTCCTCTAAGCACTTGTGTCTCTCTTCTTTCGCTCTAATCCATGAAGCGTTATTATTGTGTAGTTTCGGTTCTGACCAAATACTTTTCCAGTATTCTGTGATCTCTTGTTTGGTCGGTGGTTCTATTACTCGTGCCTCCTCATTGCTCATCATTTTTTGGTAGAACTGTTTTTCGCTTCTTCGAAACAGATTGTTAGCGTCTTTTCTTTCATTTGATTCTTTGTATCTTCGGACTCTTGCGGCATACACAGATAATTTTTGCTTCAGAGTGTCAAGGATTTCTGTAAGCGTGTAATCAGGAGATGCAGATTTGATTTTCTCTACACTTTGTGTGATACGTTTTGACTTGTTGCCGTTCATGGATTGGGTAAGATGTCCCAATTCTTTTCTAATTTTGTTAATTTTATTTTCGATCCTTTTCTGCCATTTGAATTTTGGTTTTATGTTGTTGGTGTTTCTGTGTCGTGGCGGGAGTTTCTGATTGTTCTGTGTTATCATGGTTATAGCTGCTGCGTAGATCACTGTATGAATGTCCTCAATTGTGCTTGCATTCGTTATGTACTCGGGAATTATGTGTTCGTTGATTGTCTTTAGGATTTTATGTGTGTCCCGTTTGAAGATTACACGAGGAATAGGATCGGAGCCTGACCATTTGTTTAGATGCGACTTCATTCCTACTTTGATTGCTTGTGTGAGAGACGGTCCGAGGTGTAGCTGTGTGTATGGTGCTTTGGGCGAGTGATTCACTTGTTCGGTGTGCTGTATGGTGCTTGTCATCTGTCGTGGGTTGTTGCTGGGTGCTTCGCCCCTACTGAGCATTGAGTGAGGTTGCAGATCCTCTTACACAAAGTTGGGCTGGTTTGTATGTGGGATCGGTTCAGCATCTGCTCCACTGTCCTCAATATTTGGTTGATGAATGTTTAGTTCAGCAGCTACCATAGCTTTGATGTTTTTGAATGCGAGTGGGGTGAGTTTAGTGGTCTTAGTGATGACTCTTTTTTGATCTATTACTCTCTGTTCTGTGAAGTGATTTGTATTCTGTATATTGTGCTATGAAAAGTGTATGCAGTTTATGTTCATATCCTGATGAAATTATCTCAAGTTTAATAGCGGCGTAGTAGGAATGCATCACCGTTCGATTCATTTCATCTGTCCATTTTAACCTCTTCCTTGGTTTACCTGCCTTGGTAGTTGCAGGTACTCGTTGCTATATATCCGCTGTTGTAATGGGCTCAAGTTGTTGTGTTTGGTTAGCATCTGTGTCAGATTTATTTGTGTATCCATTTGGGCAGCGCATGATCGGTTCGCTCGATTCTGTAATACGGCTCATGCGTTGCCCTGCCTTTTCTGCCTTAGTGGATGCCAGCTTAGCCGGCAAAACACTTTCGGTGGGTCTATTTTCCTTTGCTTGGTCGTGATCGTTTCCGTCGAGCTGTCCTTTCCCGCATCGTCCTCGACTGTTACGCTGCTCGCCCGATGCTTTGTTGTTTGGATTGATGTTTTGTGGTGTTAGAAGCTCAAAGTATCCCGACATTGGATCGCCTGTTAGTAGAAGGTAGATCATTTTGACGTAGGTATTTCAATGCGTGTTCTCGGAGTTTGGTATGATTGTTTTGATGGCCGTATATGTGCAAGCTGACTGATCGGAACAGACAATTTCCGTCTCCAAGAATGTCGGCTCTGATGAAAGTCTCGGGAATAGGTTCGGCTGTAGAAGTTTTTTCGGTAAAGGCCCACCTGTTCAACCTTTCGCCGCCACCGTCCCGCATGCTGTCACCTTCAGCAGTGGTTCCAAAGGTGGCCTGGCGATCCCCAGGCAGCCGCTTTTTTCCGAGGCTCGATGCTTTCTCCATTTTCATGGGTGTGCCACCATTTGACCCTGGTGGTCCAGGTAACTGGTGTCCGTGGAGGCGTCACTCCCCAAGCAACTTAACCAAGGTTAGTTGCTCCGTGCGGTTTCAAAGGTTAGGAGGGATTTAGGGTAGCTAGGGATGTGGAAAGGGCAGGGATATTGGGGAGCACAGCGGACACTACGGACTACGAAATTACCGTAGCGTCCTCAATACTGCTGGATGTAGTACCCAGACGGTCAGACTTATTTTTATTATTATTATTATTATAAACAATGTACAACAAACAAGCTTTGGATCTTGTTGTTGGATCAAAACTAACTAACTAAACCAGTATAATTTTTTGAGGCAGAATGCAATTGACCATAACTGTCACATGTATTCAGATTACGAAGCAGTGACTCTTGCTAAAAAGAAATGTTCACCTAAAAAGATTTACTGGATCATTCGACAGAAAGACTTTTCACTACATTTAATAATAATTTAATTTTATCTCTTTCTGATAACGAGCTTAAAAATCTTCGAATGGTGACGAAGTGGGGTTGTGATGGTACTTCGGGCCAGACAGAATATAAACAGTTATTCCATGATGAAAGAATCTCTGATTCCAGTATTTCCAGTATTTTCGCCATGTCAATTGTTCCAATAGAAGTAGTGATAGAAAATGAGTCGAATAGCTTGAAATCACTTGTATGGAGAAATCCTTCAGCATGTTCTCCATGAAGCTGTAGACCACTAAAAATGATTTTTTCCAAGGAGACTACTGAACTTATAAAAATGGAAGTGCAGCGTATTAAAAACCAAATTCAGATTTTAAAGCGATACAAAGTGAAATCAACGTTGTTATTTGTGTGCGATAACTTCAAAAGATTTCAACAATCCATGGATCAGGCTATTTGAATCCATGCATGGATCAGGCTACTTAAATGTTTTCTACACTTGAGTTATAAATTTAAAGTTGGTAAATGGCAGGCAAGGAAAAAAGAAGATAAAGAAGCTGTGGAAATATCCAAGAAACAAGACGAATTCAAAAAAGGATGGGCCTTCTCGTGGATATATCGAAGCCCGGTTTCGGAGGGACAAATGGGAAGATTCGGAGGAAATAATTGGAAAGATTCGGCCAATAACACAGGAGTAAATACAAATATAATATATAGACTTTATATAATTCTTTTGGCTCTCAAAGGCGCAAGAAAATTCAGTGTTTTTTGCGTAAAAACATCTGCACTATTCGTTAAGAATTATCCATGGTATAACATGCCCACAACACTACACAAAATATTGTTCCATGGATTTGAAACTATGGAAAATGCATTGGTGCCTTTAGGGTTACTCTCGCAAGAAACCAAAAATAAGGATATAAAGGCATTCAGGGAACGTCATTCTAGAAAATTCAAAAGGCTCCAAACTATGGAAGGTACATTCAATAATATTTTGTTTTTATTAGATCCATATATCACCGAGTTCTTGAGAAAATATCAAAAAAAAGGGAAAAATAGTAGGAGATTATCCCAAAGAACTCTGAGAACTATTTGAAGTTGTCTAATCAAAACCAGTTCATAATAAATATATGTGAATTTTCAGTAATATCTATATTTTTATTTATCTGTAATAGGGCAAACTGAGTTAGTGGAACAAAAATAATTACATTTTCTTTTATATGACTCCTGAACAACATTAACAAATTTCACTAAACTAGAAAGTTTCATATGAAATATAAACAAAACATTTCAAATCATCAAACTTAAAATACTTTTAATGGGTGATCTGACACTCCTCCCAAGTAGCATTTTTAGTCGTGAATACGTCATTGCTACTACAAGTATTTTCGATGAAGTAACCGGAACTTGGTATCGCCACGTTCTGTTGAAGCTGAGACCACGTAGTCATTATCAAAATCTGGAATAATTTTAGGGTAACTATTACATGAAAAACATGTAACTGTGACTGTGACTATTACGTAGATAGTACGGAATTGTGTGGTTCCATATAAGTAGTCGAATAGTAGTAAGTTATCTTATTTGTTACTTCCTTATTTCTGTCTTTCTTTAATCCGTTTTAAAAATATGTATGTGTGTTTTTAATACAAACAAAACCCTTTTGGCGACTACAAACACTCAAATTGGGAAAATGGTGTAGAGCGTATATAGGATACGTTATTAGTTGTTGAGGTAGAACACGAACGTTTCATTTATGTTTCTAGCTATGCTATGGACCTAAAATTAACGCAGGCAATTTCTCTGGTGAATATGGTGATGATAGTCATAGAAAAATGACGCGCCTTTAAAATTCGGTAATTTTCAATTCTTTTTGGTCAAATATATCCGCCAATTTAAATCTCAAAAATTTAATTTTGAACTTTTACTTAAATAGTAATTATCATTAAATATCTTGTTATAAAGAGTGATTCTTTTTTTAACGTGATGATTAATGTGTATGCATTTTTAATCTTTATACTCACAAAAATAAACATCATAGCTAAATATTTATAGGGGAGATGAAAATAAACAATGGTGTTCTATTGGACTTTTACTTTGAAGTCTTGAACACTAATGTGGTACGTTACGGTGTTTCCCTAAAATACTGCTTCATATTGTTTTGCTCAGGTATGATATAACCAAGTTATGATATTTTTAATTTTCTATACAATGTGGATGAATGACGAAAGCCACTTTGTTTCCTTATGGGACGTGACGTCATTGCCATTTTAACTTATCACTCGTAAGTTATGGTCTACAACACATATACAACTAATTGAGATTGACAAATTCGGACCGAATATAATAGAGTTCAATGGTTGTATACCGAATTACAGTGACTTTATAAGGACGGTGGCGGAAATAGGGTTTGGGTTTGAATTTTTTGATTGATTCGGCCATATTGCTGCTAAAATCGTTTTGTTTACTTTTTGTCTACGTGGGTTTTTCATGAGGTTTTTTGTTTTAGTGTATTATTTTATCATTTTTTGTGATTATTAAAATTAATATTGATTCAAATTATTTCAAAAAAATTCAAGTCCGAAGCCATTGGCCATATGGAGAAATGTGTTTAAGCCTGGTTCACCTACTTTTGTTTGTAATTATAAAGTGTTTGTGATGAATTTGTAAATAACTGTAACAGTAAATATTTTAAGTTTAAGTTTACTCCAAGCAAAGTTACTAAATATTGCACATTATTATATTTTGGTTTTATTTTGCTCTAAAAGACAATATTGTTTCATGTCTTAGTGTATGTTTTACTTTATTGAGCACCCTAATTTGTGGTAGAAGCTCTCAAAGATTAGCATAAAAGAACCTTTATTTTGTAGGCTTTCTTCAGTACAAACAACATTACTAAATTCACTTAGGAGACAACTGTCATTAATCACTTGCACAAACATTGTCATTTGTTAAAAATCTAAATGAAAAAGTAAGTTTGCGTTAGATAGTTCGCATAGATTATTAGGGTAAGGCATTAACATATCCATACATTTACAACCGACACTGACAGAGGTTGTATTCTTTGTAGACTGATAATAATAATTTCATTAATTAACCTTTTAGCTAATCCAATTTTCTTATATTAATGTGTTAAAGTAAATCAATTTAGTCATATTTTGCGAAAAACTAACGATAATATGTGTGCGCTCATTTAAACCTTTAAAAATTTTTGCATCAATATGGCGGGTGGGCTTCTATTGTCGCCACTGTCCTTATAAAGTCACTGTAGACCGAATCTCGTACCAGCACTCTCTATCTCCGGAACTTCAAGTACAAGAGGTAACAGTTTCCTTGTAGTAAATAATTACTGTAATTCTTATTTCTAAGTTGTAACCGAAGAATAAAGGCTGGTAATAGGCAGTTTTAAGTTCGCAACGACTCGTTTTACTTTACAGTAATACCTTATAGGAGTACATTTGGACGTAATGGAGTAGTCGCTGCAAGATTTAGGGAGGTTATGATACTTAAAAGTTGTAATTTATTAAACAAATTAGAACCACTAACTTTAAAAAATTACTATTATGTCACTGAAAAGAAATGTCGACTTTGGAGTCAATTTCGTAAGTAGTTGCTTGGCAGTAGTAATTATATAATTAATTTATATAGGAAATCACTATAAAGTATTATTCGCAGTAACAAATGTGTATATAATACTTAAAAACGTGTAACCCAAAGTGGTTATTGATATAAAGTAGGATTATTAGTAATAAATACGTAAAAATCTTTAAAGACTAGTAGTGGAAACAGTTATAGCTACTTTAGTGCCAGCTGGGCAATTATGTAGTTTGGTGTAAAAATTTATGATCACCTCTGCCAGCAGTGTCAGCACAATAGATGACATGTTTCACCTTTCATGAGTCTCATAAGATTTCTGTGATCGTCCACATTGGAATAAATATTATGAAATCTTCTATTACGACCTAGAGTAAACAGGCACTACTTTCAAACACACTGTAGATGATTATAACACTAGGTATAATTAAAAAAAAAAATGTTTTCAGTTATTAAGCATCGTAAGAAACAACGTTTTTGAGTATACAGGTTTTCGCCAAGAATTGGAGAAAATTCGCCACCTACCTTAATTTATGCTTTATTAAACAAATTTCTCTACGGATCGTCTGGTGCTTGGTGGAGGTTTCTTCACCGTCTTAAAAGACGCTGACATGCGTACAGCTTTGGTGCCGAATTTTTAATTGTAATTCATTCAACGTAAAAGAAAATCTCATAAAAGAATTACATGACTAATATGAAAAACAAAAATTATGAATGCTGATTATACCGCTGATTTCAAATATAGTCGCATGCAATGAAAATCGATAATTTTATATTTTTTTGGCTCGTACTATCTACATTGGTAATGAATATTGCAAAACAAACGATGACGTTTATTATCGAAATATGTAATTGCAGAGGGTATGAAAATTTGATATCAAATTAAATCTTGTCGCTATTAAAATAATATTGATTTGGTTTCGTTTGCCCGATATCAGGTTATTACAGGCCATTAAATTTATAGCGTTTGGATCAAAAATCCATAATATTGATTTCCTACATTTTATTTTTATTAAGGGAACTTGCGATTTAAGAATATAATAAACTTTATTAATTTCATTTTGAAATCTTTATCAATCTTAATATAAAGGTTAACGTAATAAAAATATTTTCCTTTTTTATCATCCTAATCCAAATAATATAATCTGTTTTTGATTTTCTGTCCAAGTTTTACACCTGATTAAAATGCGGTAGACATAGCTTTTTTGTGATCTGAACCCTGCATAATTTTTGTGATACGGTAGAAAAAAATTGCTTCTCTTGATATTGCTAGATTTGCATACTGATATAATGAAGTAAAAATTATCTTTACCGATACGTTCTCATCATCACAATTCTTGTAATATATCATACTTCTCACTCCTTCTTTATCAAGTCTATCGAAATTCCTAGGATTAATTCCTATTTGAGACTTTTTTTTTACAGTGAACGTTGATCTAAAAACGATTTTAAGAATATCTGTTACATTTATATTTTAGATTATTGAACAAGGTAACTATTCGAATCTATATCTATTTTTGATACGTTTCGTTCAATTACGCTTTTATTGTTTTTATCATTAGGTGGTATTAAAACAATCATTTTATTTTTAGTACCATTTATGAAAGGCATTAATTTTTTTTTACTTTGAACTAGATATATTTTGTTCACGTTCAGACTGGAACCATTTAGGACTAGCGGCAGTTAAGGTGATTTAACCTTTTCGGTTGAAAATTTTAAAAACATAGATAAAAGCTCTAAAGTGATTATATTAAAAAAATCGACTAGTTTCCAAAAGTATAATTTACGTATGAAGTATTATCCTTCAAATGAAAGATTGATTAAGTTGTCATTATGTTAAATAATCTGCTTGCATACAGGGTAGGCCAATCACAACCAAACAAGGCCGATATTCCACATACCGTTCCTTTAAAAAGAAATCGCTTAGACCCGTCGATTTTTATTTCCCGGTGGAAAATTTTGCCCATATCACCAACCTTGTCACTTCCACCACCTCGCGGGTGTGAGCTTCAACCCCAAAATCTTAAATGGGAATACGATGATACCTTGTTTTAAAGGCAATCAAATCCTCTTTTCAGCGCATCTTATTTTTTTTCAAATTTTAATGCGCCCGTTTTTGAAAAATAAGGGTACAGCAATAATTTAAATTTTTTTGACAATAAAGCATTTATTTATTTATTTATTTATTTATTTAAAAAGAAAAAATCATTGCTCGATGAAAAAATGTTGAGATCCGTTGATTTTTGTATCGAGAAAAAAGTTTTTATTATTTTCAACTCACTTTAACCTCCCACAGGTGTAAGCTACAACCCTTAAAATATTAAATCGGATTAAAGTTAAAGTGATACCTCATTTCAAAGGTCATTAAATTCTATTTTCGAGGCCTAGCAATTTTTAAAAATTAACTAGGTAGTTAAGGAGTTAATAAGTCAACACTGATAAAACTATAAATTTGTATCGATCTTTATGTAATGATATTGTTTTTCTGGAAAAAATAATTCTTTTTGAGCTTAGCTTTACGGTATAGGTATGATTTAGGTTTGCAAAGAAAGATGAGACACAAGATTTAAATTTTGTTTATTCATTGTCCATGATAATAAGTGCTGAGAATGTTGCATCCATACAATAATAGAGATTTTGTTCAAAATGGTCCCGGACATTATGAAGCATTTCTGGTGTAATGGCCTGACATTTATCAATGACCCGCTGACGTAAATAATTTAATGACTGTGGCGAGTTTTATAAATCTTATTTTTTAATTGACCCCAACGAAAAAATCTATGGGGTCAGGTCAGGTGATCTTGCAGGCCACTCTATTCCTCCTCTTCGGCCGATCCATCTACCAGGATACTTCCGATTTAAATATTCACGAACAGCAAGGGTATAATGAGTAGGTCATTATTGGCATTGTAATTATTATTATTCATCATTATTATCAAACGTTTCTGTCAATGCACGATCGATAGCATCTTCTAATAATTGCAGATACATTTCACCATTTAGATTTCCTGCGAGAAAAAAAGGACCAATTCAACATTCGAAATAAATTTCAATCCAGACGTTTAATTTCTCAGGATGTTGAGTGTGGACCTCATGGAATAGATGTGGATTTTCATCAGGCCAATATAGACTATTGTGACGTTTAACAGTGGCATTTAGAAAAAACGAACACTCATCGGAAAAACAAATGTTGAACACTAAATTCGGGTTATTTATTATTCGTTCCCTCATAATCTCCCAAAATTCCAAACGTCTGTCAAAGTCATCTTCGTTTAATTGTTGTACAAGATAAATTTTGTGCGGGTGAAATTTATATGTTTAAAATTCTGTGAATACTGGAACGAGATATGCCACATACTAAAGGTAGTTGCCTGGTGCTTAATGTAGGGTCCATATTGACGTGGCCCAATATCATTCGATTTAGAGCGATTGGTTTTCGGTTTGCCGATTTGTTGATCCTGTCTCCCTTAACTTTGGTACCAGTTCAATCATGTATTTTCGGTGAACATGTTTATCTGGATTCATTTGATTAAATACCTGTCCTGCAATATTAGCACAACTCACATCTTCATAATAGAGTTTAATCAGCGATACTCTTTCTGCAGTAGAATAAGCCATTTTAGATCAAAATAGAGTTATAAATAGTCACGTACAAAACCATACGAAATACTAAATTTAAATAAATTAAATGTAAATACCCTTTAGCCTCCACTTCTAAGGAAGATAAACAACCGTAATCTTTATAAATTTTTATACACAAACATAGAATTTAAGATTATTATTATATATTAAGATTTAACTAATTGCAAAAAGATTAGTACTTACTACCTTTTTTTTCTCGAGTGATAAAGGTTAAAAATATTTCTTTATTTTTATGTTGGATCTGTTGAGAAGAGAATTTGAAGACCATTAAATTGAGGTATCACATGAAGTTTAAGTTTAAAGTGTTGAAGCTCACCCCTGCGGAGGCTGAGTAATAGAGGTGAAAATATGCATAAAAGACGTCTTCTTCGAAATAAAAATCAACGGGTGTCAACATTTTCTTCATCGAACAATAACAATGAGAAATCGTTTCTTTTTCTTTTCATTGTTCTTAACCTTATTTTCTCAAATACGTCTGCATCAAATTTAAAAAACTAAGAAGCGTTGAAAAGAGAATTTACTTACCTTTAAAAAATGGTACCAGTCGACTCCTATTCCAATTTAAAAATATGGGGTTGGAGCTCACCCCGAGAGGGGTTGAAGTGGCAAGACTGATGATATGCGCAGAACTTTTCTCCGGAAAATAAAAATCGACAAGTCCGAGCAATTTTTTTTCAAACAAACGGTATATCGGCCTTGTTTTGTTTTGATTGGCCCACCCTGTATATATATATATATATATATATATATATATATATATATATATATATATATATATATATATATATATATATATATATATATATATATATATATATACGTATATATACATATATATATATATATATATATATATATATATATATATATATATATATATATATATATATATATATATATATATATATATATATATATATATATATATATATATATATATATATATATATATATATATATATATATATATATATATATATACATATATATATCCATGGGGTGTCTGAATCCCCCCCCTAAAAAACTCTGGAAATAAAATACTGCGGAGACTGGACTGTACAAATGGGGAAAGTGAGGGTCATCGATACATGGGACACTATGATGCAATTTCCATAAATTACAGAAATCTATAAAAAAGAACTACCGTCCCTTGTCAGTAGATGGCGTTTACAATCCTGAGTCACTCCATAAAACCTTAGTGACATTAATCTTCTGTCTTTGTTAAAACAACCATGCATACGAATCCATATCCTTAAAGTTTTTTATTTGGTATTGTTTGATGCTTGCATAAATTAATTTTGATTATTATATTTGTGTGTTTTTCATTTCTTGATGTAAGTTAAAATTATGGTTATGCTCCTTTTTATTACATATTATGCACGTTTAAAAAAAAGTATTATTGATACCTAAAACATACGGGGTCTGCCCTTCATTATTTATCATTCGTACTCTGCCATAGGTATATGGTTTTCAGGCAAAATGATTAGAAACTACATAAAAAAACACTCGACATCACTCTTAGTAAAGAAGCTATGCAAAAGCCAAGCCGCTGTACAAGAGTAACTCGTTGGTTCATCCAGATCGAGGAGAAAATCGTATATATTACTTAAAATATTGTTGGTATTTAATTAACACATTATAACATGCAGCAAGATGAATTATGGATTAACGGTACATCCAGTTAAAAAACTTGCATTTAAATATGCAAAAAAATTGGAATTAACATGTGCACCAAGTTGAGAAGAATAGAAAATGTCTGGCCTTGATTGGACGTAGGGTTTTAGGAAAGGACACGGACGTCTTAGCTTAAGAAAACCCGCTGCTAGATCATTTGGTTTCAATATCAACTGATCAACTTTTGGAAGCTGTTGAGACAAAAGTTACTACTGTTATTTATACCTTTTTGTTTTGGTTGATAAAATGCAAAAGCAAATAGGTCAATTAGTTTCAATAGAATTTGGTGAATCAGTAATATTTTGTGTTGCTGTTACAGCTGGAAGAAACACTATTCATCCAGCTTTCGCGTTTCCAAGGGTTGACCATAAAGATTATTTTATTAATGACATCCTAGCAGCTATGTCAGGTTGGATGGCTATGGCTTTTCTAATGCACGTCCAATATCACGCTTCAAGACCAATCCCATTTTCCACATCTTTGGCAATCAAGAGAGCCATATTTTCATCGGGGTGTCAGCTATACTCGTTATAATGAGATTGTATACTTCACTGCCCCATCATACCTCACATCAACTAGGGCCGGTTGATGTAGGAGTATTTGGATATTTTAAGAGAAAGTTAAAAATTGCATGCAATGATTGGCAAAACAAACCAAGAACAACTGAATAGAGGTAGAAACACAGAAGAGCCAGCTGCCACTGCAATGGTAAATTTATCAAATCAGGTTATTGTTTCTACTTCAGGCCAAGACAAAGAACGGGAGATGTCGTGAGAAATTCAGGATTTACGTGGATAGTCCTAAAAAAATAGACTAGAAGGTCTAGAAAAAAATAAAGCGGCAAAAACGAATAGATAAAGAAAGAATTTCAAATATTAGATATTAGAAATAAAGAAAAAAGTCAAGAGTTGCAGTCGGTCGTACCAAGTACGGTAAAAGAAGGAAATTTCATTTTAATTAGGTTCGAAATAAAGGAAATCAGTCGTCGGCCAAGTTACGGGTTTATATGGTTATTCAGAATTTCAAGTATCTTGTTTAAACTGTCCGAACCGAATTTTACACAAGGCACTTCAAGAACATCATGTTTGTTTAAATTTTCTATTGATACAGCCTTATAATGTTATGTAGATTTTAGTTGTAGCACTAATATGACAATAATTAGATGTTTTTTCTTTTTTCTCCTTAAATTAACAAAACCTAGTATCAACCAGGGCACTCCTAGCAGAGCAACTTTTGTTTTATATTTTGTTGATCTAAACTGATGTAATATTGATTTAAATTGTGTTAGTTTGACAAATTTGTTTTTGTTTTTTAATTTTTTTTACCAAAGGAGTTAATATGTTAATTTACTATATAAATATAACATGTTTCGAGAATTTTATTTTTTTTAAGTAAAGTACTACTAAAACAATATTTAGCATTATTTCAAATATATCCTAGTTTATGTATCAAACTTCTCTATATCATGTATCACCTCAGTGGGGTATAATGATATGAATATCATTGATTTTAATAAAAAACTTCTATAATTGCAGTGGTTTGCGACTTGAAACGTTAAAAGTGGAAAGACAAAACATAGGCGTTAATTATTAACTTTAAAATATCTATTGAAAAATTTTATAGAAAGAAAATAACATGAGATTTGAAAAAAAAAATATATCAATAACCCTTATTTTCCGTTGCCCTGCCTTTTGTACCTACTTTTCCAAAAAGTATATACAAAAGCCCTAAAAGCGTTCCAGGCCAAATTTATAAGAATTTCATCAAAAATTTGAAATTTAAAAATGAGGTGAAAAGGAAAATTTGGTGCTACAACATGTGATAATTAATTTTTATTACGAACTAAACATATACGCTGTTTGCAAGTGAAAACAGACGCAGCTGCTAAAGCGTTTTCCGTGTGTTCCATTTTCATATAATTTAGAAGATGATTTCTTTTCTCCACGTACACAAAAGGCGAAGCGCTTTGATTTCACATATAAACCTGGAACAAATAAAATTAATAAAAAGAAAAAAGTTATTTAAAAAAGCCGTGAGATTTATTTAAAAATCTAAAAATGTAATTCTTCTAAGAAAAAATAAAATAGGCATTAAAAAAGAGACATACTTTCTAAGGTTTTACGTGCCGTTGACCATGAGTATGAGGGAGGATTTCGAAATAGTAGTAATTAGTGAAACGAAAAAATGTATGTATTATTTACCACATAATTATTATTTACGCCCAAACGGAAAGTGAATAAACAATTACTTTTATAAATACGATTAAACATGTAAAACCGTAAAAATATAAGACAATAAGTCAGTAATTTTTGTTCCATATTTCTGTTGTAGCCACGGCTTTCCCCTTTCAAAATCATTCTTATATATAAAAAAAAATAAGTTTCGGGGAAATTATTATAAATTTGGTTTCCCGTCATGTTCAAAATTTTCAGATGTTTCTCCTAAGAGAGAGAGGAAAGTAACTATAACTTCCGATGGATTTATCTCAGAAACTATCGTATCAAGGAAAAGTCTGCAGTGGCGGATCTAAATTTTGTGAATCACGTCAATTTACATATCAAGGGGGACAACTGTTATGTAGTTAATTTATTAAAATAATGCAAGTTTTAGTGGTATTCCACCGTAACAGCCAATCTCTAAAAAGAATGATAATGAAGGTACTGACACACTGAAATTCAAAAAAATACTTTATGAATTGCTCAAAATAGTTACCATTGTTTTGTAAGCACAAATACAGCCGATATGCAGACAGTTTGCGGACGTGTTCAAGTATCTCTGGTGAAATAGCCCTTTGTTCTTGTACAATCCTTTGTTGGAGTTGTTCAATTGAGTATGATTGGGTTGTGAATATAGCGGATTTCAAGTGATCCCATAGAAAGAAATCGAGCAGTATCAGATCTGGTGACCTAGGTGGTCAATCAATGGGTTCATTCCTACCTCCTCTCCTTCTACCTTCTCTCCTTCTACCTCCTCTCCTCTGCCCCGTCTTTCTTAGAGGACGTACGTACTGAGGAGGTACTCCGTTTTGCTGAAAGTGCAGCAAATGTTGAGTATGAGGCGCTATTCTTCTGTCTTACATGTCTGCATAAATTTCACCATTTAAATGTCCTATGAACCTATGAACAGAGAACCAATAATAGTATCGTCTAATATGTCCGGCCAAAGATTTATTTTTTGGTGCATCATCACTGAAACCAAGATTTTTTATCAAATGACACTGAGAAATAATCCTGTAAGTCATAATTTTGCAAAAAAAATACGCCTGTTCGAGCTATTACCCACTAATTTTTGAATAGTTTCTAGCTTGTATGGGTGAAATTCGTCAAGCTTCAATACTTTTCTGACAGATTCATGTAAGAGTGAACCCCATTTGCATCATAAAATTAAATACATTTCATAATACATTCGTAGGGTTAACTACTTCAGTTTTGATAAAAATCGATTTAATAGAGATGAAACCCATCTAGAATTACATAAGGATTTCAAAAATGGAGAAATAAGCGGATGATGCTGTTCAAAATTGTAGGGGTAGTTGCTCTGGGGGCCGGGGGGTGAATATAATACAAAAGTGAATATCTTAACAGTTGTCCCCCTTCATATGTAAATTGGCGTATTTTACCAAATTTTCATAGTTAAAAAATGCTGTTCTTGACACCCTGTTATAGATCTGACATCTCCTTTTTAAGCTCAAGTTTGGCTAATTTCTACAACGTAGCAAAGTGATTTAAAAACAATTATTTAACATTTTTGGAAACTTCGTGCATAAACTAATACATTTTTGAAAAGCTTCTTGAGTTGTATTTTTCGAATAAATTTCGAGGTTTTAAGAAGTCAATTTTTTTTAGAAAGCATAGCATAGTTGATTGCAAATAATATTAAGAATATAATAATAATTATTAGCCTTAAACTAATTGTCTCTACTTTCAAACTGAAAGTCCAAGCAAAGTTCATCAAAGTTCCTTTTAATTTTTTTTTGCCTTTTAACTTCATAATTCTCAATCAGAATTTTCTCAAATCAGAAATATTTTTTCGATATGTGCAAAACTGATGCTGCTTCAACCAGATCGATACTAATTTTTGTAAAGTAGTTAAACGTAAGAGTACTTGACATAAACTTTTATCCAAAAAGTCTATATAAGTAAATCTAAAATTCTCTATTTTCATATTAAAATCAAACCTGCCTGAATTATTTCTTTTTTAGATGATTCTTTTTCTATGTTTCTTCTGTAATAATTCTACCTGAATGCTTGGAAAGGTTGAGCTTTAACTATTGGAATATTAATATTTTTCAATATATTTAAAATTATTCATAGCAGGGCCGATTGATCTCCTAATTCTTATAATGCCAAAAAACTTGCCCTAGTTTCAGAATTAATGGCTGAACCATATGAGTTTCTAATATATTTAAACGGTTCTGACAAAACACTTAATTGATCCTATTTTGAATCGTATCTAACATAAAAAAAACAAGTGAATTTATTTCAGATACAAGTTTTTCCAAGACATATTTTGCATAACCATAACTGTACATAAGTTCATTCTGTATTGCCTTACTGAAGTAATTCGTAGTTCCTGCAAGCATTTTTAAAGCTTGCGTTATTATATGTTCTATTATATTATCATATGATAGAACTCTTACTATTGGAAAAAAATCCTTTTAAATTTTCAATGTTTTCTTGATGACTACGACTACGCAATGAAAAATTATTCGAGGCGTTATAAAACTAATTTTCAGAAAGTAACGTCGTATCTCTTGGTTCTTCTATTTCTTTATCAATAGTTTTATTTTTCACCCACAATTTAGTACAGCAACGCTGAACTATTCTAGAAGAAGTATGCCTCCAATACCTAATTGCACTACTCCCCTGGTTACTACCGGTATACAATAGCTTGTAAAAAAGACGGTAAGCAGAATCTATAACTTTCGAAGAACACATACTTTCTCGAGGAACAATACCATACCAAAGTGTACAGTTCTGTACATTTTTGACCATACTGTGTTACAGACAAATGGTTGATTTCATTGAAGTTCCAATTTTCTTGTTTCGGGTCTTTTGGAAAGGGCCCTTTGGGTTTGCTGGAGGTAAATTTGTTATTAAACGTTTGTTATTATCGAACATTTCGATTGATATACACTTATTTATTTCAAAGATATGGCATTTTTATTTTTTAATAGTATTTGTCATCTAATTCAGATTTTACTCTGGGCACATTTGACTCTGGGCCCCTGGTCCCCGCACCGAAGTGCCCGGTGATATGCCCGGCACTTGTTTTGACTCTGCAGTGACTGGACTATATTAACACGAACCCCCTCCAAACTCAATTTCTGGCTACATGCCTGTTTGGTTCTTTGTCTTTGTGGACTTGTGGTTGGTTCATACCAAAAAATCTAAAAACGTTTACAAACAGATTATCTCTTCTAATCTTGACTATAGATCGGTGAAGGAAATAAACTAACGCGCTGTTGCCATCTTGCATTAGACAGAATTATGCAAAATATTAGAAGAAATGGGGTCAATTGCCTACCCCCCTGCCCCTAATGAGAGAACTTTTTAAAAAATAAGATCTTTAAAAACTTACATTTCACTGTCTTTCAAGCTAACAAAAGTATTATATGTGTAATTTAACTTTCATCGTGAAAAAAAAAAGAAATAAGTAATTCAAATATTCGAAATTATGAAAAAACTAAATTGACTCATATTTTCCTTTGAATATACTAAACATTTCTGTAGCCATCTGTAAACATACAACCTTTTACGGCCGCTTTCCGTAGATCGAATGTCTGTCTGCATATATCTGTTCAAACAAACTGAAATACACGAAATCCTTTAAGTTAGCACCCCTGATTTCCCTACCTTTAGGGGTTGAAGGCGGGGCTTCCCTACCCAGATGTTATCATTAGTCAGTGGCCTGAATGGGGCGGAGTCAACTTGCCTTTTGTTTGAAAGGTAAATAATATTTTGCACAATATACACACCTTTGTGGTGGTTAGAATGGACTCGAAATTTACAGGATTGTAATATCATATTTTCTAAAGTATATATTATTATACTTTAGAAAGCTTATATGTGTTAATATATTTAACTGTTAAAGAATTACTTTGAAAATTTAGAGGTGGTCATTGTCATGTAATTTTGAAAAGATTAGAAAACAAATTTCGAAGATGATTAAAAAAATTGATTGAACATGTATTTAGAGCTATAGATAGTTACCAATATTAAGGATGAACTAAGGGTGGTTTTCAGTGATCTAATCACTCTTTAATAAGGCCACTCAAATGCTATGTAAAAAAAGTTTGAGTTACTGAAGCACGAAAGATGCTAAATATAGTTTTAGTCAACTTTTCCCTCAAATGACAGGACTTTCCTAAAACTTAACATTAAAAGAATGAAATCAAATTATCTGTCTGCACTTGGTCTCTAGGGTGATGATGAAGTCTAAAACCTGTATAGTTTTTATTTACCAGGCAAAGAAGTGTTACCAACGCCACGATGTTCGAAAGACTCTTTAGTAAAAACAATCCCAGTATGCTTCAAAAATTATTTGGCAGGCAAAATATGTGTAGTTTGCATAAAAATTCTGTACCACGATCCCTCAAAAAATACGACATGGCATCTACAAAACCAGATCCCGAAGGAGTTTTCTAAAAATTGTTTATCGGCATTGCCCTTGTGCCAAAAAACGAATGTTTTTTGACACTGAGAAAAGATAGATATAAAGTCGGTATAGAAGAATAAAAGTGATATAGACGAGAGTAAAATGGGCATTGACGGCAAAAAAGATGATCTTACTGATGAAATTGGTCAAGGCAGTCATAGTAATTCTCAAGAACTTTGCGTCGTTTGCAAATAATTGGGCAAGAATGAAATATGGTTTTGAAGGCTAAGTTGTCAATGAGAAAAAGTACATTTTTATATTTCATATAAAATATTTCATTTATTAAATAGCTTGGCGAAACGATAGGGATACTAGTCAAATATTGTTTGAAGGTAATATTGTATTTAATATTGGAAAGTACACTAAAATAATTAAGTTTTAATTTCAAGTTAAGTTAGTAGTTAATCCAAATAATAATTAATTATTTTGTCGTGTGACGTTATTATCAACGCAATATTAATTTTTTATACACTGATCGACAAGTAACATGCTTATAAAATGACTCATGTTTGGAAAGTATGTCTTCAAAATAAGCCGACGAATTTTATAGATTCCGGGATTATTTTAAACCCACAATATTTACTTATATACACAGTCTTCGCATTTTCTATTAGCTTGTAGCCTTTAAAATATACGTATAGCAGTGATTGGTTTGTAAATTTTAAATTTTTATTTAGCGAAAATTGATCTATTTGTGACATTTTAGTTTTTAGTTCAGTTTGAAATCTTAAGTAATAAACTAAAGTTCCAGAGCTTTATTTGACGTATTACATTTTACAAACATGTATGTGCACCTTTTCATTCTTTTTTTATTTTCATTGTCTTATTCCTCAATAAAGTGTACAGTTCTTTTTGTTATAATACGGGGTCAAAAGTAAATTGCTAATTATAGGTAACAAAAACCAAACGGTACTAGAAATATTCAAAAACAAGCGCATATATTGTAATATGTTTTGTTTGTAATATAATCATTCTTTTGAAAATCAGTGTGCCTAAAAGGTACTGCACATTTTATTGACGTATAAAAATTGAAACAAAAATGAAGTGGATAAGAAGAACATTTAATAGAAAGATGCAAAACATGTTGGCCAAATGTAATGCCCTAAATAAATCCTTGAAATTACGTAAACTAGGAAAACAAACTTAAAAGGAAAATGCCGTCAAGAGACCACTTTTATCTACAATTGGCATTTAGTTGCACGCGTATACTTCAGAAAAACCAGATGACAGTTTAAAATTTACAAACATCACCACAACATGTTCAACCCGGTATATTCCAGAGGGTGCAAGGAACTAAAAGGTCCAAAAACTCTATTTCTAGGGAAAGATTGGGACGTTGGAAACATTGGAATTAGTTTAAAAGATAAAATTTTCTCAACATTAAAAAACTATTTGCAAATAAACAGTTTTATTTCCAATAAAGAATATTTTTTAAAACAAAACACGGCATATACCAGCATTTTGTTCAATTTAACGTATAAGTTTTTAAAACTCTAAGTTAGAACAAACGTTTAAATCTAAATTATAAGGAAGATCCTAAATTTAACCAAATAACTTTTTTCATAAAACTGTTGCAAATCTTACATAATCCTTCTCTGGGCCAAAAGATCCTGCGACGATTTAACTCCCAGTCTAATCGCTATTGTGGAGTTCGGTATGCATAACTATGGTTTAACGTTAGAATGTGAAGGGTTGTTATATTAGATTCATCCACTTGGTGACGCGCTTGACTACCCTTATGGAAATAATTCGAAATGCTTTCAGTTCCTCTTTGTTTTGTTCTCTCAGGTTTGCTTGCGATATAGCTTTAGTCCTTAGAACTGAGTTTTCATTTTGTGCGCCATGAAATTATTTGTTTTGAAGGTTTCTCTCTTTGTGTTTCACCAAGTGGATTATTAAATTAGATGCTTTATTTAGAAAAATAGGAAACTATTATATGTTTTCTTTATAATAATAATAATAATAATATTAATAGTAATAATAATATTAATAATAATAAAATAAAGTTTGATTAGATATAACCTAATTGCTAATTTCTGAAATGAAAAATTAAACGTAACGTAACGTATTGTAAAATTTGTGGCGGACTGGCCAATTTTTTCAGTTTTGTTTAAAAACGGTGTTTATTATATTTTCTACCCCTGTGTTTATACTACTTATACTTCTCTACTATCCCCGGACTCACCGTTATTCATCGTAGGCGTTGTGAACTCAAATGGCTAAAATATGAAAGTAGTTATAATAGGGGAGCGCCTCCTCCTCCTCCTCTTCCTCTCTCTCATGTCCCTCATTCTTAACTTCCTCCCCTTTTATTCTCATTCGCATCATATTTTTAATTTTTTCTCTTTGTTCTCCCACATTTGATTTTGCATTCTTAAGTCTTATAAATAGGTGCATCAAGATCATTTTAGTATGTTAAGGTACGAGTGACTGTTAAAAGAAAAAAATCTGTTGAATAAATCTATTAATAATAATATTAAAATAAAATGAGTGAATCAGTTGGAGAAAGAAATCGATCCATTCCGCTTCAGACAATTAGCCTCGAAGAAATTATACCAGGAGTTCAAGAAGAAAATATACCATTAGTTCGAGAAGAAAATAATGGGATTGTTTTAAAAAATTTGAATAAAACTGAGAGTGAAGAGAAAAAAGTGTTTTGTGCTATTTGTTTTGAAATAATCGAATATTATGATTCATGTAGACCAAATACATGTTCCCACATTTTTTGTTTAAAATGTATTTTAAGATGGAATGATGAAAATGGTTGTTCTATAATGGTAAACAATTGTCCTGTATGTCGCACTAGATATTACTATTTGGTACAAATCTTCAAAGATGTAATTAGACATCATTTTGTTGTAATTTTAAAAAGAGGATAATATTTTTTTATAATTTGTGTAAAAAAAGTAAATGTAAATATATATAATAATTGACACACATTTTTTCCTTTTCCTATATTGAAACGACAACAATGATCTAACAAGTTTTTTAATACATACTAATTTTCACATTACATAACAAAACAATTGTTATGGGTTTACACAAAAAGTGCCACGCCCTAAAATGGCACCACTTTTGCAAATGGAAGCTTAAATTTTCTTATGGGAATTTACATGTAAAAATGACGGTTTTGATTGTCGGACCGGCATAGCCTAATCTACTACTTTTTAATTATACTAATAATATTAATATAATTTGCATCAAGTAAAAGAAAACTCAATTGAATACAGAAACAAGCGTTAACAAAATGTTATATGAGTGCTTCTAGTAGCAGTTGACATAATCGACACTTTTTTACATATGATTAGCTATTTCATTTAGAAATACAGTGTCAGATGTTAGAATAAAAAGAAGTATTTTGCATATAGCACTGAAAATATATAACCGTTTATAGTAACAGTTAACATTTTTTAAAATTAATATTGTTGACGTATTCTACTTATTATCTTTACAATTTATGTTTAAAATTAATATTTTTGACATTATCTACCCATTACGTTTATAACCTATATTTAAAATTAATATTGTTGAACTAATCTACACATCACCTTTACAAACTATGTTTATTATTAATATTTAACAACATAATCTTCTATCTCTTTTTTTTCATTTTTATTGCAGTAAAAGCAAGCATGTTCAGGAATTAGTAGAAAAAGATGTATCCTACAAATAGCACAATGTAAATCAGAAGCACTAACAACATAAGCTCTTTTGTAGTGGCAGCTCACATGATCGGACTCCCCTCTCCGTAAATATCTCATGTGAATTGCACTACAAGGAAGGCAAATAGCAAATGTTCCTAGTCTTCGACTTTCAATTTTAGAGTAGCTTTGTATAACACATACATCTTTTTCTTCAAAATTATTAAATAATTCACTAGCCCTAAACTTGCTTACTTTTACGTCAGCCTCGGTTTCTAAATTTAGCAGTTGTCCATCCATGTCCACTCCTTCGTCAATTTCCTGATCATCTTCCTCCATCTCTTCTTCTTCCTCCTCAATATAATTAATGTCGATGTTAAACAAGAATGATCTTCTAACAAGCCTAGATGATTTGTCCAAAAATGAATGTTTATAAGTGATGGAATCGCCTTCCAAGTTAATAAAAATTTCTTCTCTTTCTTCAATTTGAGCGGCGTTCTTCACATTATTTTCTTCAATTTGGTCAGCGTTTCCAATCATATTTTCTGCCATCGTTAGGAGCTTTAGATTTAGATAGATATATTTGATAAAAAACGATTTTGGTTATAGGTTATAAATAATATCGACAACTGATATTACAGCGAATGATACTGTATGATCGTCGAGTGGATGTTCTTAAGTATATATCCCATCGACCACCACTTTTACTACCTGCAATACTTAAGTTTTTTTTTTTTTTTTTTTTTTCGCTGTCCCTTTCCCTGTCAGTTTCCTCGGGGGGAAAGGGGGGGCCAAGGGGGGCTTCGCCCTCACCTTATCTTCTTTCTCTCCCTTCCTTCTTTCTCTTTTTTATATGTTTCTCCTTTTTCCTTCCTTCTCCTTTTTCCTTCCTTCTTCTTTTTCTTTCCTTCTCCTTTTTTCTTTTCTTCTTTTTTAATCTAACCTAACCTAACCTAACCTAACCTAACCTAACCTAACCTAACATAACCTAACCTAACTTAACCTGAAGAGGGTAGCCCGAAATTGGGGAACCGGGATTTGAGTCTCGGAAATTCAGAGGTCCCGGGGGGGGGGAGGGGTGAAGGGGGGGAGGGGGTAAGGTTGTTGATCGGCTTGGGAAAGTGGTTTTTAGAGATTGTCGTTCAACTTTAAGTAGGACACATGTGATTAACTTTTGCATATAAAATCGCCTCAGCGAAGAGACGAATGCAATTGATTTCTGCATTCACACTGTGCAGAGCTCGCGAGTTTTCTGGTGTTTACATTGTGTCTATTTGGTAAATTTTTATTTTTATTTCTAACATTTTTATTTGGCAAGATTTAATTCTTATATATATTGGTGACATTTTTATGTACATTTGTGGCATTTTTATTTGTTATTACGATTTTTTTTCATAATGGACAATTTTTTGGCATCGAGTAGCAAAATAATTGACAATGACTTTGACTTATACACATGTACTCAAATGCAGAATTTTGCAAACCAACAAAACAATGAAACAGACGTATTTACAACTAGTCAACAACAAACTATTCAGGACTTGAATGAAATTATTTACAATAGCCAAGTTCAGAATAATGCCAACAAACACAACAACGAAAAATATTTATTTACAGCTACTCAACAACAAACTCTTGACGATCTTAATGACATTATTGACAACAAAACGGACTTAATTACAACAAAAACTAAACAAACTCTTAAAGAACTGAATGACATTGACGAAACTCAAAATTCTAGCTATGAGGATATTGTTTGTTTTCAAAAATCTAATCCAAATTATTTAACATTAAAATCGCCAATTAATTCTCCGAGACCAATTTGCTCTCCCTTTTTGTTTAGTGAAAATTCTGATTCGGAAGAAGAACAAATTGATCAAAATTTAAGTTTGGCTATTTGTCCTACTAATTCACCATATGATATTGTAAATTCTGATTCGCAAGAAAAACAAATTGATCAAAATTTAAGTTCGGCTATATCTTCTATTAATTCACCATATGCTATTGTAAATTCTGATCCGCAAGAAAAACAAATTGATGCAAATTTGACTTCGGATATTTCTCCTAATAATTCACCAGTTGAACAAAATTCAATTTCGAAACCATCATTTATCATTAAAAAAAAATTTAAAATTAATAAAAAAAATAAAAAACAAATAGCAAACCTTAAGTGTCTGGGTTTCGCTATTCAAAATTTAACTAATTTGATCACAATTAAAAAGGGAGACGAAAGTTCGGTGAATTATGTTAAACAGGCCTTTGACAAATTAGTTGACTCATTTGAAGAAATGGATTCATAAAGTCAATTAATTTCTATTGCTTTTTTCAAAATTTGACTATAACTAAATAAAAATGCACAATATTAATTTTATTATTATACAAAGAACTTCAAAAATGCAATTGCTTTTTTCAAAATTTGACTATAACTAAATAGAATTGCACAATATTAATTTTATTATTATTATTATGCAGAAAACTTCAGAAATGCATAAGTGTGTAACATGTAATAAAGTCTTTACTGGAAAGGATAATTTACTGCGACATATTAAAAAACATGTTAACGGAAATTCCACAAAACTCAACAGTTGGTTGAAAAAACCAAAGCTTGTTAAAGGTAAGAACATTTTATTTTTCATGTCATATTTTGTAAAATATTTTTTTTTTAATTTATATAGATTCTACAAATATTGTAAAATATTGTAAAGAATGCAAGAAAAATATAAACCAAAGTCTATGGGGTGGACATCTTCGATCTAGTGTGCACAAGAACAATTCCAAAATAGGCTTGGAGGAAGGTGTTGAAATTATCAAGTCAGCATTCAGGGAACGAATAATATCTTATAGGATTTCCTCACACCAAAACTTCATAAATGTGAAAGAATATTTTCAACATTTGGAATACAAAATTGCACATCTAATAGATCAAGAACTGCAGAAACATAAATGTATCAAGCTAAATATGGAACTGTTCGGTTTCTATTTTAACCCCAGCAGCGACAGCTATGATGTCAAATCTTTTAATGAGCCGTTCCAAGTCATTTGCCAGGGATATCAGAAAAAAGAACTGTTAGAGCAAATCTGCACCATTATTGACCAGAAAGCTGACGAATTTGCAGAAAGAGATTCAGGTAAAGAATTTATTTTCGATTTTACAACAGCAACAAAAAAAGTAATTTGTCATGTCATGTTAGGTATAGAATTTCCAATGTTGCTAAAGAACATTAAGATTTTTGAAGAAAAAAATAACATTTCTATTAATGTATATGGATTAGAAATTATAAATCCTAAAAAGGGGTATGAAGTAATTGGTCCACTTTATTATTCATCGAATAAAAAAAATCAACATGTCAATTTATTGTTAATAAGTGATGATGATGAAAAAACTTTTCATTATTGCTATATTAAAGATTTATCAAAACTAGTTTCTGCACAAATTTCTAAACATCACGGAAAAAATATATTTGCGATGGTTGTTTACAATATTTCCCTACAGAAGAAAATTTATTACAACACAATAGCTATGATTGTGATCATTTACGAATTAACCTACCTTCTAAAGAATTAATAAAAGATAAGTTTGGAAACTATTCATATGATAATATTTTGAAATTTGTAAATTATCATAAACAAATGAAAGTTCCTTTCGTGGTGTATGCAGATTTTGAATGCATTTTAAAGCCTTTAAATAATGACAATGTTGATAAAAATCCTAATACTTCATACACCTTAAAACAATATGAACATATTCCACATTCATTTGCCTATTACATTAAATGTTCCTTCGACGATAATTATTCTAAATTTGAAAAATATAGAGGTCAAAATTGTGATACATTATTTATAAATTCTTTAGAAAGAGATGTGTATAACATATACAATAAATATTTAAAGGCTCCTAAAAAAATGATCCCTTTGAACGAACTGGACAAAATTTATCATAACTATGAAAAAGTTTGTCATATTTGTAATAAACCTCTTTTAAATGACAGGGTTGCAGATCATTGTCATATAACCGGTCTTTATAGAGGTCCAGCTCATTCACTCTGCAACATAAATTACAGAATACCTAACTTTATTCCAGTTATATTGCATAATTTGCGTAATTATGATTCTCATCTATTTCTTAAAAAATTATGCTTAAACAAAGAACAACTAACAGTTATCGCACAAAACAAGGAAAAATATATTTCATTTGAAAAGCTTATTCATGTGGATAACTATTTTGATAAAAAGACACAAAAGGCTAAGAAAAAAAATATACCATTAAGGTTTATTGATTCTTTTCAATTTCTATCCCATTCTTTATCAAAACTCTCTGAAAGCTTAAAAGATGAACAATGTAAGGAAATAAAAAAAATTTTCAATGATGAAGAAAGATTTAAACTTATTCGGCAAAAAGGTGTATTTCCTTACAGTTATATTGATGATTATTTAAAATTAGAAGAAACAACTTTACCTCAGAAAGACCAATTTTATAATACTTTAACGGATAAGCACATCAGTGATGCAGAATACCAAAGAGCTGTAAAGGTTTGGCAATTGTTTAAATGTGAATCTCTTGGTCAATACTCCGACGTTTACTTACTCTCTGATACTTTACTTTTGGCAGATATTTTTGAAAAGTTTAGAAGCACTTGTTTATCCACATATAAGCTCGATCCAGCTCATTTTTACACTTTTCCAGGTTTATCCTGGGAGGCGTGTTTGCGTTATACTGGAATAGAGTTAGAATTGTTAACTGATCCAGATATGATACACTTTTTCAAAAAAAGCGTTCGCGGTGGTGTGAGCTCTTGCATTTGTAGAAAATCTGAAGCTAATAACCCATTTCTTTTAAATTTTGATCCTTTAAAGCCAACTAAATACATAATTTATTATGATGCAACAAATTTGTATGGTTATGCAATGTCACAGCATATTCCAACGGGAGATTTTGTTTGGTTAACAGATAAAGAAATCAATGATTTAAATATTATGAATATTTCTAAAAAATCTAATAAGGGATATGTTTTAGAAGTTGATTTAGAATATCCTACAAGTCTACATTCCTATCATAACGATTTTCCGTTTTGTCCAGAAAACTTTAAACCGCCAAATTCTAAATGCATAAAATTAATACCCAATTTAAATGATAAATCAAAATATGTTATTCACTATCAATTATTAAAACAATGTTTGGAACATGGACTCAAGTTAACTAAAGTTCATAGAGTTTTACAGTTTTCTCAATCTGATTGGTTGAAAAAATATATAGACTTGAATTCAAGATTAAGAAATGATTCAAAGAATGAATTTGATCGTAATACTTACAAGTTGGCAAATAATAGTATTTATGGCAAGACTATGGAAAATGTTGATAGGAGAATTGACGTAAGACTTGTTACAGAGTGGGAAAAAAATAGAAGAAAAGATGGTGCTGAGAATTTAATTGCAAAACCATATTTCAAGGACTTAACAATATTTTCTGAAAACTTGGTAGCTATTCAAATGCAAAAGATTCAAGTTACTTACAATAAACCAATATATGTAGGCTTCTCAATATTAGATATATCTAAAACTGTCATGTATGATTTCTTTTATAATTTTTTAAAACCTCTTTATCAGGAAAATATTTCACTTTTATACACCGATACCGATTCGTTCATTTTAGAAGTCACAACTCCAAATATTTATTCTGACATGATAAAAAATATTCACAAATTTGACACATCTAATTATGAATTTAATAATATTCATGAAATGCCTATTACAAAGTCAGTTATAGGAAAATTCAAAGATGAATATGCTGGTGAACCCATTACTGCTTTCTTTGGTACTGGAGCAAAAGCATATTGTATTAAAACGGAAAACAGTTTAACAAAAAAAGCAAAAGGTGTTAAAAAAAGTGCAATTAAAAAGCAGTTGGATTTTATTCATTATAAAGATGTTGTTGAAAATCATTCTAAAACCTTTTGTTCAATGTATGTTTTTCGATCTAGACAACATACAATGTTTACAGAGTTAATTAATAAATTGGCTTTGAGTTCCGAAGATGATAAGCGGTATAAAATTCTCTATAGTTTTAATACATTAGCTTGGGGACACCAAGATATTGCTTTGTATCAATGGAATGCAGAACATGAAGATTTAGATATATTTATGTAGATATTATAAGGTATTTAAATTTGTTGTTTTTGAAACCAAAGTTAGTCTTCATAAGTCTTTCACAAAATGTGCTTAGAAACTTTTGACAAAGAAATTGATAACAGTTATTTTAAAACATATGAAAAACGACTTTCCACTTTTAAAAAATGGAAAGGAAAATTGAGACCAGAAGTGTTAGCTGGAGCTGGCTTTTACTATACTTCAATCAATGATATTTGTAAATGTTTTTATTGTGGTATTGAAATTTTTGATTGGTTAAGTTATGATGATCCTATTGTGGAGCATAAGAAATTTGCTAGGAATTGTGATTTAAATAACTGTTTATGGAAAAATAGGAATCGAATAATTGTAACCATTCAAAATAAGTCTTCAAGCTACACATTTTATATAGTATTATTAATATCCTTATTTATGAACTTTTACATATATTTAAATTAAGTATTTTATTGTTATTTTTTTACAACTGCTTTTGCTTTCGTGGTGAAAGTATCTGCTTAATGTTAATAAATTTGGAATATAATTATTAATTTGTTTTAATGACTATCAGTAGATCTCAATTTATTCTTCTTTATTTTATTTTCCAAAATGTGTTTTATGTTCATCATCCCCCTGGCGTAACACAGTGTGAAATATGTTTTTCTAATAAAACAGACGTCACTCTAAGTAAATATTGTAAATTTATGAAAATTGGATTAATTAACAATAGTACAATTAGTTGGATGGAACGAATAAATGGAAATGAAAATGCAAGTAATTTTTTTAAAATTTTGTATCATTATCCAAATCGATCTATTTTTGATACAAATTGGATAGAAAGGTTAGAGTTTAAAAATAATCAGTTACAAATTTTAACCCCCAACTGTACCAATTATTATGACGGATTCAAAAATTATTACTTTTCCATCATTAGTGTTACATTAAACTTTGCATTATTTTTATACATTACCATTTTAATTATTTATCTTTATTACAAATTTCAAACTGGAAATCTATTTTTTCATTAATCCATTTTAATCGAAACTTTAAAGAAAGTGGGGATGAGAATATTTAAGTACAAGAATAACACAATATGTTTCAGTCTCGTTTAGTCATTATGAACAACGCCGTGGTTCATAAACCTTTGGAAACGCTTCCTAATTCAAAAATTTATTTTTTAAATAATTCTTTGTCAAAATTTGTTCTTGTTGGCATTAGTTTAAATGATTTTTCTCCAAAAATTGTAATTGGTGGAAAAACTGGATTTTCAATCGCACTAACCGAAGAAAATTGGAAAGACATTTGTGTTCATCAAGGAATTATTGTAAACAATTTCTACTTTCCTCAAGTTGATCAAACCAGTGTGAATATAAACAACATTCATCTGCAGGTTCAGAAAATAAATGATACCCCTGTTCTACAAATTACAAAAGGCCCACACTTCATATACTTAGGACAAGAGTCTTTGGACAATTTGTGGCGATTAAAGGAAATTATTGATTATAGATTATCTTATACTTAAAAGGCAAGAATTCAATACATATTTCAAAATATTTCAAAATAATATTTCATCTGATTGTGGCGACTTGTGTACGCATGTTTATAATATAATAAGTCCAACAGAAAATCCTAACAGTGAAAATGTTTCAACTATGATGGAATTACTTGCTTTATATCCTGAACAAATGGAAAACAAATTGAAGCAAAATGGAACAAAACGAAAATATTACGAAGAAAACAATGAAAATGGATCAAAAAGAAAATATTACGAAGAAAACAATATCTTTTCTGGAAGAGAACAATAAGGTGCATGTGTTAGTGAAGTGGAGCTTTGCTTACAGACAAGCCCGTAGGAGTAACTTTCAGATGTGGTAGTTAGATAGACTCCGTTTTGAAAAAAGAATAAATGATTGTAAACTTATTCTAGATTCGATATTATCTGAGGAACATAGAAATAAAATATATTTGACACGTTTTAATAAAAATTGTATTTGATGTTTTACTTAATAAAATTTTAGTTTAGTAAATGTGAATTTTATTTGAAATTAATTAGCACATTAAGACTTTGTAATTTGTATCAGCTAAAGCATAAAGTGAGGAACAGAAATAAAACAAATTTAACTAAAATTTAATTTCAATTTAATTAAACAATATTTTTTTTATCAATCCATGTATTATATTTTTTATCAAGTCCTAACCATTTCACATAAACTTTGTTTCCTTTCCTTCACAAAATCTTCTTAATAAGATACACATCGGTATGCTTTAATTTTAGTAATTCTTGCTCATAAAAACCACCCAGAATGTCCTGATTATCTTCGTCTTGAATTAAATATGTCCAAGGGTTTGTCATCTTAACTTCTTTAATGTGGAATATCTCATTTGACCAATTTGGTGTGTAACCTTTTGAAAATGCCTCTCGATGCTTGCTTATTCGTTCGTGATCACCCACTTTAAACTTTGGAGATTTTATATCTAACGTTTTAGCATGAGTAAATGCAGATTTCAAGATTCTATTTTCATTTGTTTTATTTACTTGTTTTGGCTTCATTCCTATTGAAGAATGTTTTGTATTGTTATAATCTTTTACAATATCCGCTAATATATTAAACCATTTGTAATTTCCTTGAATGCTAAATATTTTCCACATATTATTCTTTAAAGTCCTGTTCACTCTTTCTACTATACTCGCTTTCAAATTGGAAAACGTGCTATAATGGTTAATTCGAAATTGTTGCATCAAATTTTGAAAATTTACATTGAAAAACTCTCTCCCTCTATCCGTTTGCAAGTTTTTTGGTGGAGTTTTTGCACTGATTAATATTTTTTTCATTGCCGCTGTTACGTCTTTTCCAGATTTAGATTTTAACGGTTCGGCCCAAACATACTTAGAAAATACATTTATGGTAATCAAGATATATTTAAATCCCTTATTAAATTTGGCATAGGGTAACATTTCAACCAAATCAGCTTAAAAAAGATCATTTAACCCTTTCACTACCACCCTTCTGCGTTTGTAGTTTTTTCTAGCAGGTTTATGTAATTCATTAACGACTTGTTGTTTAACGGTTGTCATGACAACAAACTTGTTTATTCAATTTTAAGGAAGTTCACTTTCTATGTTTTGTAATAATTCGAAATATAACTTTTATATGTTTTTTCCCATTCATTCAATTTATCAATTTGTATTGTATAACTTTTTTCATTTAAAATTTTACTAATTTTAGTAATCTCCTTTTCTAACGCATTAAAGGATTTTTTTATCTCTCCAGTTAAGAAAGTAGTTGATCTACTATCACTATTTTTTAATTCCTCCTCTGTTTTATTTAATTCTTGTTCTAATTTCTTAATTACACTGGACATTATATTTTCCAAGGAAATATATTGTTGATTTTCTTCCAAAGTGAGTTGGTCAATTGTTCTACTGTTAAGAATGCTATTTTGATTTCTTTTTTTTTCATCATCTAACCTTTTTATAAAAGTTCTTAATTGTTTAATTTTTTCCTTGTGTTTTTCAATTATTACTTCTCTTATATTTGTTTCCATTATTTTATTAATTTTGTTGATATCATCACTTAATTTTTTGTCTTCCTTTTTAACATGTTCATTTAAAAATTGCAAATCTTTACTTATTTGATTTAGCGTTAGCAACTGTTTATTAACGTTTTCAATTGAGGTATAACATCCTTTAATCTGGTTTTCATACTTTAAAAAATTTTCATCAAAAACCTTAAGCTTTTTAGCAAAGATTTCATTATTTGTTTCATTTTCACCTAATCTCCTTTTTAAATTATTAATGTCACTTATTCTCTCTTGATTTTGTTTTGAAATATGGCGTCCAAATTTATCAACTGTCATGTTGAGCTTTCATTAAACAATAAATATGATTATATTTGATAGCTGTTATTTATAGTATTACTTTATCTTCTCTTAATTCTTCAGTAATAGAGATAATCTCGTTACTATGAGCATTATTTCCCGCATCACTTGATGAAATTAATAAACGTAGCCTATCAACAATTTCGTTAACATTATTCCAGTATACATAGTCTGTATTTGATCTGTTTGTTTTCAAAATTAATCCCTTTCCTGTAGATTTGGCTCTAGTTGTTCTAAACGGAGGTTTTGGTTTGTTAAATGCTGTAACTAATCTTGGCAAGGTTAATTTCTTTGTAAATATGGTCCTATTATTGTAACATATTTGTGTGACGTATTTCCTTGAACTTGTTCATTTGAATCAAAATTCCTACGATATACATTTGTTTTAGCTAGAATGTTCATGTAATTATCTAAATCTTCCTTCTTATAACCTTTCGGTTCTTTTTTGAAAAGCAATTCGTATAAACCTGGCGTGCCTGTGTACGTTATTCCTCCCACTTTAGTGTCTTTTCCAATAATTTCTACCGGTATCTGTGTTAAACCAAAAGAAAACTTATCCGTTTCGAGGTCATGAACTATTCCATAATAATGGTCAAATTTATGTTGTGTATCTTTCACACCCTCATCAATATATGATCTGGGTAATTCATGAAAATCTGCTAAGTAATCTTTATATGATGGTGTACCAACATAGGTTTGAATTGTTTTTCTAGTTTGTTCCAATATGTCTGACCAGTTTAAATTTGTTGTTGTGTCACTAGAAGGATCTGAAGTTTCTGCTATAACAGTTGATGACAATGGTTGTACTACAGGAGAGGAAGAAGTGATACTACTGTCATTTAAAAATGTTGGTAGTTCTGTAGGGAGTGACGGAGTTTTTCCTGTTTTCTGAATATTTTTCGTCGGAGTTGATGTTTTATAAAGCTTTGTAGGTGTTTTGAAATCTTCATACTTTGAAACTCTTTCTTCTTTTAAATCGAATGGTTCGGATTTACCAATACTTGAAATTAGCTGTTTAAGTGGTTGTGTTATTGGTCTATAAGTTATTATAGACTATTAAGTTTGTTCTAATTCGGACTGAGCAGTAGAAGTAGCTAATTTCAAGCTTTGATATTTCTGCTTCACGGCTTGTCTCGATCTTATTAATTCTCGAGCTAAACGTTTATCCATGCTGTACAAGTTTTAAATGAAATAAAACTGCAAATTTTTTACTTTTATAAATATATAAAGGAATCGAATTTACTCCTATATCTGCCGTGATTTACTTCACAATCTTTGTCAATTACAAGAAAACCATATGGATCCATCCAACAGTTAGCACAAATATTTTTAAACTGATCAAATGTCATATCCAATATACAGTGGTCATTATATATATGTTTTAAACTCATACAGTCCTGTTTAAATAAAATTAATAAGTTTGCATTTTCTCGAATTAGACGTTTAAGGATTGAGGAATATCCTTGAAAAATAAAAAAACAATCGGTGTTTCTATGCCTTCCATGCGTGAAATAGTCCCTAATAATAGATTGATTATGACAAGGAATATCATCAAAAATGATAACGGAATTTGGCTTTATCTCATGAGGTGAAATAATGTTCTCATCGCTATCATATTCAAAGTATCCAATTTCTTTCATAGGTTTTAACAACTTTCTTAAATATTCATATTTTGGTTGATCTAATGACTTTGAATAAACATAGACATTTTCAAACCTAATTCCATTTGGACGCTCGAGCAGTGTAAGCATAACGTTGGTTTTACCGCTACCACTGCAACCAACTATAAGCCCTCTTTTTGAACCACCGCAAAATAAGTCACCATGCTTTCTCAACTGTTTACTTAAAATTTTTTCGTCATGATTATTTACTGGTAATGAGAATTTTTGTTTTTCAATCCTCATTCTTAATCACACTAGTAAATATTTTTAGCTGTAAAAGTATTTATACCAGAAAAATGTCAATGTGCTTTTAGTATAAAAAGAACTTCAATGACTGTGGGTCGCCATAAGTTGAAAAAACTATTAAAACACGTAATAGAAAGGGCTCTGGTTTAGTAAATAAATTAATTAGCAAACTACCTTTCGAAGTTCATATACCAGGATATAATTATTGTGGTCCCGGCACCAACTTGGAAAAAAGATTAACTAGAGGTGACGTTGGTATAAATCCATTGGATTCCGCTTGCAAAGAACATGATATATCTTACTCTCAGACTGAAGATTTATCAAAAAGACACATATCTGACCAAATATTAGAAAAAAAAGCCTGGGATAGGGTAAAAGCTAAAGAATCTTCTATTGGTGAAAAAATTGCAGCTTTAAATTCACTTATTACTTGACACATTTTTTCTTTTTGTTTTATACAAAACTGGTGGAAAAATTCAAAAATAACTTTTTACGCAACTCGAGCACAGCTTAGTAAATGTGTATCGGCATACTAAAATGATCATGATGCACCTATTTATAAGACTTAAGAATGCAAAATCAAATGTGGGAGAACAAAGAGAAAAAATTAAAAATATGATGCGAATGAGAATAAAAGGGGAGGAAGTTAAGAATGAGGGACATGAGAGAGAGGAAGAGGAGGAGGAGGAGGTGCTCCCCTATTATAACTACTACTTATAACTACTTATGAAGGGCTGAAAAAGGCAATAAATGATTATGTTTTATAAATTAAAAAAAAACGTATTTAAAATAAAAAAACTTTACCAAAATTAGATCAGTTATTGCCTTAATGCGAAGAAATTCCTACTTTCTGCTATATAAAAATGCTAACGCCTAATACAGACTCCTATACAGAGGAGAGCAATATTTTTCTCTCTTCAAGCCAGAAGTTGCGCGGCATGTTTCCAGAGTGTATGACGACAAATTCGGTGGCCTGGTAAAGTTCTGATGAAAAAAGGCATGTATACTGTAAGTATTCCAATATTTTTTTGACTGAAGGAGTTTCATCGTACAAAGGCAGCTTGCCCTGAACGTTGAGAAAACAATATGTGCTCTACAGAGAAAATATTAAGTTGACCCAAAAAAAATCAGTAGGATGTTCCAAATGCCAGTAATTCTTGTTTTTTAGATCCTATAAAAGGTAATATGTGTACCAATTTTCACTAACTTATCTTTGAAAATGTAGAATGTAAATTTAACAGGAAATAATAAAATTTTCCACTCTGTATCTTAAAAAATATACGTTTTTTGAAGTTGATAAGAACTTTTGTACTTAAAATTTGTCATAGAATCACATCGTAAATTTTCGATACCTATTTCTGAATCACTGTATATTTGTCTATCTCACGACCTACTAATCCAATCCCAAAAGAAATGAAATATCAATAGTTTAGATATCAACGTAAATATATCATATGGGGTGTTTTTAATCAGTTGTCTTAGGAACTGGAGCTATACAAGAATGTGAGTATCTATCGAAATGCTGCATTACTCATTGGTAGTTGACCAATACTCGACATTTCCATAGAAACGGCTTGCTTCTGACAATCCTCTCCATTTCGTCGCAATCCAAGATCCGTTTGGCGCACTCTAGATACCGCGACTCTCGGCTATTATAAAATTTCAAATATCAATTTTGGACAGACTGGTTTCCTATTTCGCTGGCAATGTTTATTCTATAAATTTCTCCCTAAAGAGTATTCGAGTATTTGCGCATCTTCTATGGTAATTAAAGTAAATGTATGTGAATCAGTGAATTTGCAATTATAATTAATTTGTGTAGAGTAAAAACCTGGATAAAATAAATAAAAGGTTGATTTCAATTTCTTTTTTTTTAATTTGTAGAATGGCGGACTGGAAATGGTGGCGATTTAGCGATCAACTATGGTAAGAAAACCATAGTCCTCTCATGTTTAAAATCCACTTGTCGAATGGAATTCACCTTTTCGCCATTTGTTCATTTTTTAAAAAATAAACTTTCATCAAATCAGATGTTAAATCCATAATAATAAATAAAAACGGACCATCGGGTTGCGAAAAGCTCAACAAGAAAAGGCAAGCAGACTTTACTTCTCATAAACTAGATTTGGATATTGCTAATTCCGATTATCAGAAATCTGCTCAAAAATGCTTAGAGGACCATGAGTATAGTCTTTCCGAGGCAAATTCAAGTTCTTCTGTTGCAGATATCTTAGATAAAGATAATTATTTACAAAAAACTGGTTATAGTCAGAAATAGCATAAATGAAGAAGAAAAAGACACTCTTCCACTGGACAGTGAGAATTTGGCATTTCCATAGGTTGTTTAGTGCCCTAGATAATGTATTTACGGTTGCAAATCTGGTGTTTATGGACCAGCAGCATTTAGTACAGCCTATGGATATGTCAAGTTCTAACCAAATGCAGTATTTCCATAGTTACTCGCATTCTTTTTATAACCTCAGTTTCGTGCGGCAAACTTTACGTGATGTAAGTTAGTCAGAAAACTCAGTTTTTGTTCCAAATACACTAGGGAAAAATTGGAGTGGATGATTTTAATTATCTTAAATTATATTGAAAATTATTGTTTAAAAGATCTCATTGTATATTGCCAATGAACATAATTTCTTGTGAAAATTTTCAGGTCTTTTCTTTTTTCTGTGCTGGTTTCTTTTTAACGAAACCACATTTTGATTTTGAATTTGATTTTCATTGGATAACGTTCAGTTATAGATACATATTTTAATATGATTTGATCCATGCTATTGTTGGCACCAAGTATGTTTACTCGCATTATACTTAATTATACCACTACGAAAATTAAAAGTACTGCAACGGCAGTTAGAGCATTATTGGCACATTTAGCATGAGGGGGGGTAATGGGTGTAAATACCCTCCCAGACTTACAAACCGTATAATTTTGAAGAAAAGATGTATATAATAAATATAAATAAAAAGAAATGGTGATAAAACTAAAGCAATATAGTTTTTAAAACAACTGTTTCAAAATGCCCGACATGATATATTTATATTGACATCTAAACTATTACTATTTAATTTCTGTAGTGTCTAGATTAGTAGGTCGTGGGATTGTTCCAAAATAGACTTTAAATTTTCTAGTTTTACTATTTAAATTTGCTTTTTTTTTGTTTTTAAATAATGAAGTTGTAATTTTTTGTTGTTAATTACATTTTAAAATATCAATTTTTATAAATTGATAAGTAGTTACCGGAATAGATAGAATATAAATATGATTCTTTGATAAATTTTAAATACAAAGTTTCTTATAAACTTTTGTCCAAAAACGTATATTTTTTTAAGATACAGGGTGGAACATTTTATTATTTCTTTTTAAATTTATATACTCTACATTTTTAAAGATAAGTTAGTGAAAATGGTACACATATTATCTTTTATAGGATCTATAAAACAGGAATTATTGGCATTTGAAACAACCCAGAGGGTGGTTTTTTGTGGGTCACATAGACCACATATGGTTTTCTCAACGTTTAGAGCAAACTGCCTCTCTATCGAGAAACTCGTCTAGACAAACAATTTCTGTGGAATATTACATAATGTTATCCATTATGATTGGAATACCTACCCGTTTGTATCAGAACTTTACTAAACCACCGAATTTGTCGACATACACTCTGGCAACCAATGGCGTGCAGTGCCTTTTGAAACAGGGTAGGCAATAATAAATTGCTATGTTCTTAAAATTAAGTATGTTCACAAACAGTCCACTGCATAATATTTTTTTCCTGATATAATGGTGAGCACGTTCTTGCAACATATCTTTGCGCAAAAAACAAAATGGTCCCATTCTCCCCAGTCATTTTTAACATTTTTTGTTTAAGTAAGGGAGACTAGACGTCTTTTTAACAGCTTGAAAATAATTTTCCAAAATAAATTACGTCATTAAAAGTCAAGGTCTATTAACTCTATAGGTTGCCTCGAGCGATCTTGACCTATCCCAATTCGGTGTGAGCGGCACCATCCATATCTCTTCTGTCTGCGTTTAATTACATATATTATTCTTTTTTTGTTCAAAACTGAAACTTTTTTGTTACAATAAAATGCAGACTTCAAGATATAAGTTATTATAATTATAATTTTAAACTTACGTTTAGGGATGTTGGTTCAAATTTGAACCAAGTTTTTTTGCTGAGTACATTTCAAAAAGTTTGCATCGTACCTATTTGAAAAAAATATGATGTATTTCCAGTTCCAGTTCCAAAAAAATATTCTTGTAAAAAGTTTTAGCTCGACAAATAGTTGTATAACTTTATAAAATGTGCATTTTTTTATACAAGGTGTCCCAGTAGGATGTTCTCAGTTTTGGTGATAATGGTTAGAGATAGAGCAAAAATTTAAATATAAATATTAGTATATAGGATGACTTATATACCTACTTAAATAGTTTTTCATATATTAAACACCATATATTTTATAACATTTTTGAAAATTTTTTAAAATTCTACGTCTACTTTATATTCTACTCTCCAGGCCTAAGTTTAATTGTTTTCGAGATATTGACATGTAAAAACTGGGATTTTAAATTTTGAACAGGTGTAGAGTCTAAACGGTTCAAATTAGAACAAAACGGTTTTCACTTTCCTGATTTAGTTTTTAATACTACTCTTTCTCTACTTCTAACCATTACCAAGATATCGACCGAGAAAACACTATGGGGACACCTTATGTATATTTTACGTATTTTGCATATTTTATTAACTATAGATATACTATTTGCAGTAAACACAATTATTTAACTGTTCAAACATATTTTTTAATAATAGGAAATAAATCAGCACACAATTTATGCTTAAACTGTAACAAATTAAAAATTCAGCTAATGATTTTTTTAATTTTTTATACAGCTTTTTTTGGTGGTCCACTTCAAAATGGCTTGTTTTTTTACCGTTTTTTTCCTTCGCCAGTTCATATAAATATTTCATTCTTAAAAATAACCTTTGTCTTAAGAACACACTTGCGGCATCTAGGTTTATGTTGTTGTGTCTATTTGTAATTATTTCCAGTACTTTTTTTGGTTATTTTGTTTTCCTTTCTTATTAATTCCTTATTAATATTAATTATTAATTTATTAACACTAAAATGTCTTAAAACTTTCACTTGAGGAAAAATACTCTCAAAAACACAACTGACAACTAACGCACCGAAAACGTCAAGTTGAATAAGCAATAAACTGGCCGCCTTGTCAGATCGGTTCGACAATCGTCGTCATGATCTCCGCCTCACCCGCGCGTCCCTCTCGCGCGATAGCTGCTCATCGAAGTAACCTATAGAGTTAATTAATAGGCCTTGATTAAAAGTTACATGGAACTGTGAAAACCTTATCTAAAATGTTTAAGCAGGCAGAACAGAAGTTGTATAGGGCAAAAAACATTTTTGTTACACATGTCAAAACCGTATTTAAAAATTTTACGTGTTTAGAAGTTACAGGAAAAAAAATATTTGACTGGTGTCAAAATATTTTTCTTGAATAAATTACGTCACTAAAAGTTAAATGAAACTGTCAGAACAGTGTTTAAAACATTTAAACAGGTTTAAGGAAAGGCTATTTTTTTGGCAGCAGTCAATTTTTTGTATAAATTACGCCACTAAAAGTTAAAATAGTTAAGAAGTTAGGGGAAAAACACTTTTTTTGTCAGTCATATGTAATGTGTAGTTATATAAAATATTTTTTAATAAATAAATTTCGCCTGATTTAACAAAATTAAGCAGCTCAAAAATTTAGATTAGATTTTTAAAACTTCTAAATCTTCTCAAATCGACTCTTTAAATTCTTCGAAAGTTCCAGTATAAAAAATTTAAAACCTACGTCTGCGAAGATAAAAGTTTGTCTAGTTATTACCCATAACTCCTAAATCGATGCCTTAAACCGATAAATGTTTCACCACGAAAATATTTACTGCTTTCAAATCGGAATTTTTAAACAAATGTCCTGTACATACCCCTGTGTAACATATTAAATGCTTTATTTCTTATCCCCCCAGAAGAAATGAAATTCGTATTAAATACTACTACACTCTGTATGTGAAACACATTATCAGAGTCTGAATTAGCCCTGATTATATATCTAACTGCACTAACATAAAAACATGCAAAATATTACAATTTCTGCCTGAATACTAGAATATTTTCAACGGTATAAACAGATCCAAGGCACTATGCAGTGCACTATAAGAATAGACAAAAGACTAATTAAAAGTTAAGACTTGCTAAGTAATCATTTATAGCTATATATTTCCAAACCAGGAGAGTAATTTTCCCTATTGAATTTGTTATCTAGTGGTATTCGGAATGACTATTTCAAAAGAGTGGATAATGATAAAGAAACAGAATAAAAGTGTATAGGTAAAGTATGAATATTGTGTGTGTGTATAATACTCTAGTGAAATACTTAATGATATTCATGATCTTGGGATTCAATTTGATAATAAAATCATGTTTTTATTACAAATAAACAACATTGTTGTCAAGGCACTAAATATGTTTGCCTCATTCAGGATCTTCAAGAGACATTTTACCCCGGACCTTATCCATATTAATAGTATAGAAAGAGTCTAGACAAAATTTTTCAAGGCTATTGCCTTTAAAATTGGAATTTTGAATGAGCTTGACTGGAAGAATAGAGCTTAAAAGTGGCTGGGTTTGAATTCGTTGGAACCTCGTAGAGTCCAAAGCGATATAACATTTCTGTTTAAATTGGTAACTGGATCTCATTCGCGTTTGTGAAAAAAGTAAGAAAGTTTTTATCCGACGATCGGGTCGGCTGATTTATAATAAAATTCAATATGTTTTGCACGCAAGTAGTTTCTCTTCTAAAGCATTTAGCTGCAAACACAATTCTGTACCCTTTTGCGTTCTCAATAATTTTGTCTTATGATATTTTTGAATAAAACTTATTTTTAGCGAACGACAGCAAAAAAATTTATCTCATTAAAGACGCGGCGATAATGGTAATTTGCTTACGCTGTGTTGAAGAGAAGAAACCATATGAATTTTTCTCCTATTTAGGTACTCTATTTCAGAATATTTTTTGGTTTTGTCGAAAACTTGATTCGTTCGGCTGAATGGAAACACTAGGCAAAAATATATATAAAAAAAACTGTTGTTAACAAAATGTGATTGTGACTTTGATAATGAAACACTTACAGATTGGCTATTGAGAATTGGAAATTGGGTTAACAAAAGAGCCTTCCTTTTGGGTCTAGTTACTGGTTTAGTCTCCCTATGTTATTATTACCACTACTACGACTACTTGGTGACGACCGTATAGAAATATATCTACTCTCCAGGTCGCTATAAAGTGTAATTGCTCAAGTTTTAGAAGAGACAGATGAATAATCCAGTTTGAATAACGATAGTTTATTTTTATAAGTTCCTGAAAACCAGCCCTTTTAGAAATAAAAAACACGTGGCTTAAATGTCCAAATATTCCTATTTTCGCTGTGTTCAGTCTTCTGCAGTAAACGTATGTCATCTAGTTCCTTTAGTTTTTAATTGTTGCACTCACATAATAATTGAATTTAGATACATTTGGAAAATGTGTTAGTGTTACGTTTTATTTCAATCGAGATTTTTTTAATCAACTAAAACACACTTACCGCGTTTTCTGTCTTGTTCTAATATCTCTAAATTATGTCACTTTCGACAAAATTAAATTGACACACTTTTGGATTTTTGTTTGTCTGCAGATTGTCCGGCAGAAGTTAAGCGATATGGCGATATGTATATTCCACCCTGACAACGCTACCTGTCACTCTTTCGACCTAAAATTGCCTATTTAAACCATAAGTTTGTAGGTGATGATACCCGAATTTTCATTCAAGCATCTAAGCATAGATGTAGGGGTTGTTGCCAGAACGTTTATAACATACAAATGGCAAAACAGGGTGTTTTTGAAAATGTTGCAGTTTCAGGCACCCCTCGTATCACAGCTATTTGATAACTTATCAAAAAGGCGAAAACTGTTCCTTATATGACTTTTTCCGTGGAATTCAGTGCCGCTTTCAGAATAAGTATACGGGGTCAGGTCAAAAAGTTAGCGGACCCTCCTTTATTTTTGAAATGGGGCACTACATGTATGTAGTTATCTTGAAAAACAAGCTGAAAACTCGAGATTTTCTAAGATTTTCTTTTGTGTCCAATTAGTAGGTAGAAGGTTAGGGCTAATTTGTTTGGAGCAAAAAGCAACATATCAAAAACTTTGCGGCTTTGTCAGTTTTTGATTATTAATGAAATATTTTTGTTCTTGTGGTGTTTCTATTTAACTATATAGTATATCTAATATTTACTTTTTTTACAATATTGGCGGTCTACGAAAATTAAGAAAAGTGTGATATGTCGGGTTGTTTCATACAATCTAATGAAAATCCCTAAGAAGCTCCGGAATTGTATTTACAGAGGTAACGTATTTTCAGCGCTATTGTTAGGATAATTTCTAAGAGTCTTTTTTGTTCATATTAGCTACCCAGAGAGAAGGCTACCTTATACATATTCCCACCTTAAATCAAATTTAGTAGAGCACGGATCATTTATATAGCTCCGTCCTAGAGCATACACCAAACAAGATAGGAAGAGAAAAGAAAAGGTTATGTAGAAGCGACGTCATCTTCTTGCTAGCAAATAGCGAAAGCAACTAGTGTATCCAAGTCGATGCTCAACGAATTTTGCAAAAATATACGCATCAGCCATATAAATTCCACATAGTGCAACATTTACACCCCGGCGATATTGGTATTTACAACAAATCCGTAATGGTGAATCTTTTGGCTACTCGTTATCTGGTCCGATGAATTTTATTTTTCTAGTGCCGGAATTTTCAATCGCTATAACACAAGAAACTGGTCCGCAGAAAATCACCATTTAATTTTTGAGAGGGCACAAAAGGACGCTTTGGGTTTGAGTCTCGTGTTTCATTTTTGGAAGATGAATAGTTTATAGTTATTCCACAACTGATGGAAAATGTTCTATTGACACTTTATAATAACTTTCTTCAAAGTTAGACTGGCACCCACGGACCTGTAAGATGGCCCCCTAGATCTCCGGATCTTTCGATTTTAGATTTTTTTCTTAAGAGATTTCATGCAAAATAAAATATATAAAACACGATATCAGTCCGTAGCGAAGCTTCATGCAGCAATCGATTTAACTTTCCAAAATTGGCAAAGAAGACCTAAGATTCTTTTAAACGCTATTAGAAGAAAAACGAAAATGTGCCAATTTTGCATACTGGAAAATAATCGTCATTTTCAAAACCATCTTTGAAAACTCTTTGCCTTTTCAAAGATAGGTAATTGCTTTGTTTTGAATAAAATTCAATAACTTTATGATAATTTATTGAAATGCTGTAATAAATAATTAAGTGTTGAGAATTAAAAAAGATCTGTTGAATTAACTTTGAAAATATTACATCTTTAGTATAATAATTACTTACATGAATTTTGATTTTAATACATTTTAGCTTTTTAGCAGTATAGTGTCCTTATATTCTTTAACATGGTAGGTTGTTTTTGTGGCTTCAGGACAAAAAATGAAATCTTCTTCTATTTAGAGAATGTCACTGTTTCGACCTTTACCTTAAATCTTTATCAAGGCTATTCCAACAAGAAAGAAAATTCTGTCAGGAATGTAGAAAATTTACACCAGTAGTGCCTCATAATGGCAAAACACATGAAATAATCAAAATATATCTCTGAAACAAGGACATAGTAAAACACATACATGTACCAATTCACAATCAAGTGTTAACTGATACTAAGGTGGCAAAGAATTGAAACATTCCTGACAGAATCTTCTTGTTGGAATAGCCTTGATAAAGACTTAATAAAGATCGAACCGGCGCCGGCGGCATTTTCTAAATAAAAGGAGGTTTTATTTGTTGTCCTGAACTCACAAAAACAACCTACCACGTTATACATTTTAATCTTAGTCTACTACCTACTAATTCCACACAAAAGAAAATTTAGGAAGATCTCGAATTTTGCGCATGTTTCTTTGACCTGACCCGTATACTTATTCTGAAAGCGGCACTAATTCTACGAAAAATGTCAAAATGTTCAAAAAGACTTTGTATCTCAAAAACCAAAACTTAAACTTTCTAGTCTTACATTAGTGACTAAAATTACTTATTATTTAATCCATATTCACAGAATAAAAATCTAACTTACAGCGGCGTAGCCAGAAATTACTTCTAGGGAGGGGGTTTAAACTCCTTTCAACGCGATTGATGCTACGCTGTTGACGAACTAAAGCTTATCTCAGGGTTGCCAAGTAAATTATTTTTATAGGGTTTATTAATATAATATAAAATACATTGACAAAAACTTAAGGTAAATGATATAATTTCTTATGCTTGCTTAAATAATATTGTTTATATTATGTATCGAAACATTCCGTAGACAGACTAGTCTACATGTCGAGGTATGTAATTATATTAAATATTTGCTTCAATTACTTTAAAGTTAAATATTTTTATTCAGTTGCGAAAAAGCCAATAAAATACATTGTTAAGCTTCATAACAGTTTATATTTAATTCTTAAATAGATAATGTTTCCTTCCTTTTATACGCAAATCGGGAACATAAGAGAATATAGATCCGCAATCCCTGAGTTAAGTTACATGGGTAGTTTTTTGGAAATGATATTTTTTTTCCAATGCTATTAATAAATTTCTAAATGGTTTTCGTTAACGATCCTCTTGATGATATGTTAGAGTGGTGTTTGGGATTAGGGTCCAGTAAAAAAGAAACAAAAGTTTTTTATTAAATTGCCGACTTTTCGCAACTTTATTGTTAGTTATTAAAACATTTTTAAGGATTAAAATAAAAAAATAAAATATCAGAAATTGTTGCAGAAAGAATCCGATAAAAATAAGGTTAGTTTTATCAAAATGCAATCACCCTATAGGAGGGGAACAACACAACTTATTAATACAAAATTAATTGTTATACTTACAATTAAGTTTGACTTTGATGTCAAATAACCGGCTAAAATTAAGAGAAACAAAGGTACTAATTATATAGTTATACACAAAAATATCAAACGGAAACTCATACCTCAAAAAGGACTGCATAATGTTAAAAATATTAACCTAATTACTTCGGTCTCTTTTTTGTGAATATCTACATCAACCACATACAATTTATCGACGATACTCAGACACATGAGTAACATCACAGAAACAACCCACATTTTTTTAAGATTCGTTTGTATGTTTTTGGTACGTGTATGGTAAATAGTTTAAATAGTTTAATACAATCTATAGGAAGAGTTGAAAGAGATATTTTATTTTATCGATTATATTAATAGGCCGTATTTAATTTGTCAATATCCATTCTTTTATTCACACTATCTCTGTTTTCTAAGAGTAACAATTTCTGTAAATTTTGTTTTTTAATTTCAACTCTTGAAGATTTTTTAATTTCTTTTTAATATAATTTTAACTGATGCTGTAACCCATAAATATGTTTTTTGTGGCATTTTAGTGTCCTGAGAATGCAATAATAAAGTTGCGAAACGTCGACAATTTAAGAAAAAAAGCCTTTTGTTTCTTTTTTTTTACTGGGTCCTGATCCCAAATAATACACTACTCTAACATAGTTTTTAATAAAACGTAACTTATCAGACAAGGCTACTGTAGTTTAGATGATATATATCAGTGAAAATGCTAGATAGCGGGTTTTAGCCGTAATATTTTCTAAAGCCAATTTTTTCTTATATATAGATGTTTACTAAACTAATGAGGTTTCCCTCGGTGACTCTCTTCGACCTGTCACACAGCAGATAATATGTAATGTATTTAACAAAAATTATTTAACTATGCTATTTGGATCGTAATTTGGTTCAAAATGCTGTATCTAGATATGCTGAATACTGTTTTGCCGCAATTATTGTAATCGTGAAAAAAATCACTCTCCCAGGATTTTACAGATCACGTTTTACGGTCCCTATATGCCAAAAAACATGTTTTCTCAATTCCGTCGGTATATCTGTCGGTCTGCTTGTATGCGGCTAACTGCTTACCCGATTGATTTCAAATTTTGGTCAAAAATTAAAGGTCTTATGGGTATAGCCTACTAACATTTTGATAAATATCCAATATGGCGTCCTGGTGAAATGTTAAAATCACTAAAAAACTAATTATCTAAATTAGTTCAAATTTTGCACAAAAATTATGTTAAATATAAATGAACTGGTAACAATAAAATATTGAAAAAATCAGCCTAAAAGTCTACTTATTGGATTCATTTAAAATTTTGTAATAGATAGATAAACTAGTAAAACTGTGGTACGAATTCAAAATGGTAGAAAAAAATGGCAACCAAATAAAATGTTTTAAAAAAATCAACGTAAAAAAAAATTTCGCAAAAATTAAGTGTGATATAGGAATAAATTGGTACGGATTCAACGTGATGGAATAAAATGACGGTCTTAAAAAATCAGTGTAAAAATTACTTATTCAATTTATTTTAAACTATGTTCAAAAATCACGTGTGGAGGTAGAAACTGATAAAATATTGGTACTACATGAATATGTGCTCAACTAAATTGGATCACACCTCACTATTCCTAATAAAAGGAAATATTTATAATGAAGGAAGTTTCGGGTAAAGGAAATTTACCGATTTTTTTAATTAACCGTCATATTAATTGATATCTGTTCCAAATAAGTGCCAGCGGTTGTAGGTCCTTTAACGCCCAAGTTCTCGGCTCGGTTCTGAGCGAAGACAAACTTTGTTAAAAATGTAAAGGTAGGCGCCCCATCAGTGATACGTTAAAATCGCCTCTTACCGTCGCGTCGTTCGGATCTGTCGATAAACTGAGTCCCATATACCTGTATAAAAACAACTAATGTATACATTATATGTGAGAGGTAGACCGATATACAGCACTGGATAAAAAAAACTGATGATTATATGAGGATATTAATTTTTGAATTAACCGATTTAACGATTTTTGATATTATAATGCATTAAATAAAGACTTTTTCGGTTTTGTTCTAACTTAAACCAGTAAAAATTTACGTCTTGTTAAGAGTTTAAATGTATCAATTTCTAGGGGCCAATAATACAAAAAATCTCATCGTCATAGAATACCTTGAAATTAAATATGATCTATAGGATCTTATTTAAAAAATAAAATGATTGAACTATACCGTTGCCAAAATACTTTCTATTTTCGCCCACATTGTCCAGTTGTTTCTCGTTTTGATATATATGCTTTTAATATTATTTATTTAACTCTATATTTAACGTAATTATTATTAATAAAATTTTACCATAAAGAAAAATCACACACTATGTAGTTATGTGAATCAATATATTGAGCAGTTATTTATTGTTCATTCTTTCTAAAAAAGTAATGAATTCTTTTATGTTACATTTGGAAAATACATATTCATGTTTAAAAAACTCTTCATTAAAACGGATATAAAGGGAACGGACGCCCCCGCAATAATTGAGCTATTAACAATTTACTTAACAAAAGGGTTAGCGTATAAAACGTACTAAAATTATGTCCCGTTATTTTTTACTTCCTTCGCAAGAGGAAAGAATTTTCGCAGATTACTGCAGATCTTCAGGCTTCAGGGACTTAAGCTGCCGAAAAAAATGTTTTCTCAATTCCGTCGGGTCTACCTAACTTATCCGATTGACTTCAAATTTTGGTCAAAATTTAAGGGTCATATTGGGATGACCTGCTCACATTTTGATAAAAATCCAATATGGAGAAACAAAATAACAGCCTTGTGAAATATTAAAAAAATTATTAATAAAACGCTAATCATCCAATTTACCTCATATTTTACTTAAAAATCAATACGTAAGAATCAACTGCTTTTAATTTAATTAACTGGTAACATTTTGGTACGATTCCAAGATGGCAAAACACAATATCGACTTAATAAACTATAAAACTTTAAAAAAATAATAAACTGGTCTCGGTCTCAGTCAGATATATAAAATGTTTTAATTTAAAGTTTATTCCGTGACACGTGTTTCGACGTACGGTTATCATGAGACCTAAAATAATAACTTAATACCTTAATTATATTTACAAAAAGGACAAAAATATTATCTTATAACTATAGACTATATTAGACGATCACTAAAGTGGAAATATTAAAAAGTATAGGACTACTACCTATACTTATGTCGAACCAAATGCATAGAAACTTCAATATAAACAACGAATCAAATACTGTTGTACAATTAATAATTTAAAAAAATAATTGTACAACAATGACTGAGATCCAGACTAGCTTACTTTTTTCTTTAAACTCTTATACTTAGGCCTCTTAGAGAAATACTTACGATTTCTTTGAACTATATAAAATTGTTAAATTGATTTCAAATTTACTGCACGCATTCAATGTGATATAGGGATAAACTGAGAAAATTATGGTATGAATTCAAGATGGCTTAGCAAAATGGTGTTTTTTAAAAATCAACGTAAAAATACCAAATTTTGCACAAAAAGTAAATATGATAGGGATAAACTGGTACGAATTCAACATAACGGAAGACGGAACAATATGCCGGTCTTACAAAATTGCTGTAAAAACTACTTAGGTATTTAATTTATTTTAAATTATATATATATATATATATATATATATATATATATATATATATATATATATATATATATATATATAAAATATATATATATATATATATATATATATATATATATATATATATATTTTTAAATTATTTAATTTAAAAAATCAAATGTGGCATATGTGGAAACTGTTCGGTACGAAGCCACGAATATGGTGGATCAAAATGGCACCCAATAAAATTTTTTCAAAAGACAGTTTATAAATGACTATGTGCGGAACTAAATTGGACCACACTTCACTATTCCTAATAAAAGGAAATATTCATACCCAGGAAAGTTCCGGGTAAAGAAAATGTGTTTTCTTTATTGCCCTGATGTGATTCAAACATTTCTTGGCTCAACTCAAAAGCAGAAAAAATTATGTTTCAACAGGCGATATTCACATTACTGAGCAATCGAGACCAAAATTAATTATAATCTAGAAAACAATTAATTTGTAAGACTAATTACCAGGAACAATAATCTTTTTTTTTTTCGATTATCTATGGTGAATTTACTTTGGATACTAGAAGCATAACATATTAATGCTTCTACATATTTTTGTAAGTCAGTTTTCGTTATTACGCAGTTAGTGTAAAAACTATGTAAAACATCATTCTGTGTAATAAAGAATTATGTACGACCTATCATACAGTATTTCGCACAACTTGAATAAAAATACGTAGCAATTTGTTTATAAATGATCCGTATATGCCATCCAAAATAGAAGCCGACTACAAGAGGACTCAGGAGCTCAAAACAAGTCTCCCTAAATATGTACTGGTACTGGTACGGCTTAACTTAAATATTTAGTTCCTGTTTTATGCAATAATGTTTTTACAAAGTTTAACATACTCACTATAATTACTTGCAGTTTTCGTAAACAACTTACTTTACATATTTAGGTACTCAGTTACATATATTATACAGCTAAATTGCACCACCGATTGTTTTTATTTAAGTTCAAAGCACTTTAAGGTTAAATAGCCCTAGTGTCATTTAGTTTTTGTAATAGCATCCACTATAATGCATATGGTTTTTAAAAAACGGTGCCATAAGTAAGAAAACATTTTTGGTCTAATAAAGTGGTTTAAGGAATCATTTACAAAAAAATGTTTGATAGATTTTTCGACATTCCCTTCCTTTATGTCAAGTAATATGATATTTTAAGGACAAATTTTACATTGTACCTTGTAACTTTCTATCCTTATATTATTTTAATATTTTTCCTGATAATTGAATAAGATAAATGCTATTGCGATATAAAGTTAGAAAAACGTATAAATATGACAACACATTTTATATCAATAACAAATTAAATTTCAATAAAATTAAACCTGCCAACTTTAAAACATTGGTCTTAATAATTTTCATCGTGCTTGAATTAAATCAAATTTTTTTGCTTTCAAAGTGATTTTTTACATCACTGGATGAAGAAAGAAGAATTTTTTTAACAGCCTAATTAGGTAGTAAGGGAATTGCACTAATAATAAAAGTGGCATCTAAATTACCAAATATTATACACTTATAATGAGCTTTAGCAAAAATAATTTTTTTTATCATTAACCAGAAACTGTAACTCTACTTGGTGAGTCAGAAAATTGACTCACTAGAAATTTACGAGAAAAAAGAGGGTTAAATAAATTAAATTCAAATAAAATTAAACCGTATTTCTAGTATTACTAGATACCATGGTAACCAACATAAACTGTGCTTTTTATGGACAACTTGGTATATTTTTGTTTTTTACTTCCCTCGTAAGTAAACTTGGAAGTATTGTAATCATGAAAAAATCACCCTCGCAGATTTATTCTGATCTTTACGTTTCGGAGTCCCTAGATGCCGAAAAACATGTGTCCTCAATTCCGTCGGTCTGTCTATCCGTCCGCGACATAGCTAAAAAACTACCATGATTTTAAATTTTGGTCATATGAGGATCAGCTGGTAACATTTTGGTAAAAATCCAATATGGCAAAACAAAATGGCGGGCTACTAAAAAAACTACCTATCCAATTTATTTCAAGTTTTGAACAACCATCAAGTATTATGCAGGTAAAAACTGGTAAAATTTTGGTACGAATCCAAGGTAACGGAACTAAATGGCGGCTTAATAAAATATTTAAAAATTTGGCCTGAAAAAAAAAAAAACTTAATGTACCGATTTAAAATTAAGTGTCAGAATTATTGTAATACAAAGATGAACTAGTAAAATTCTGGTACTAATTCAAGATGGCGAAACAAAATAGAAGCCAAATTAAATGTTTGTGATCGTGAAAAAAATCACATTCTCAAGTTTTCCATATCTTTTACGTTTTACGTCTCTAGATGCTAAAAAATATGTTCAATTCAGTCAGCCCGTCTGTCCGTTTGTTTGTTAGTTCACGGCATGGTTTAAAAACTGCTTATCAGATTAACTTCAAATTTTAGTCAAAAATTAGAGGTTATTTGGGGATGAGCAGGTAATATTTTGATAAATATTCAATATGCTGAAACAAATGGTAGCCTAATGGAACATTAAAAAAGGAACTACTAAAAAACTAATTATTCATTTATGAATACATTAAATTTTGCACAAAAATCAAATGTTATGTAGGAATGAACTGGTAGCATTTGGGTATGAATAGAAGGCAAAAGAAAATGGCGGCCTAATAAAATATTTAAAAAATCAGTCTGAAAATACTACTTGATTAATATTTATATATGTTACCGAATGATTATATACTGAACTAAATTTGGCCACATTTCACTATTCCTAATAAAAGGAAAAAATCATAACGAGAGAAGTTCCGGGTAAAGCGAATTTACCGATTTCATTCTTACGGGGTATCTCACCAGTTTTTGACAAAGTAACATATGAAAATTGGCATACTAAATTTTAAAATGTTTCAATTACCAGCTAAATGGTTTACCTTACTACAAAAAGTTTGCATACCTTATTCAAGATTTCCACGATCCATTTACCGAATGGAAAATTCAACATTTATGATTAAAAGACAATCCTCAATGCTGTATTTTTTTCATCTTTTTTTAGCAGGCAACATATAATTTTAAAATAATAGATATAGTTATTCTCTTAAGAATCCAGATTTCGCCTGCGTGGTTACCCCGTTGAGCTCAGTGATAAAAATTGTTTTATTTGGTATAAATTATCGTACTTTTTCTCGCTGAAATTCATTTAAACCAATAAGCCTTTTTCAATCAATTTTTATTTTAAGATACAAAATTTGAACCGTTTTTTAAAACAATCCTTTTTCTTAAAATAGTTATTAATCCCACAGGACAATAAAGCTATACTACATGATATTTTGAAAAGGGTATTGGAATATATTTTGTCTTCCAGATATATTTCACTTTTAAACATCTAATTTAAAATATCAATAACATTTAGAAGAAAATACTAAGTGTTTGCAACTATATAAAATTGAGCTAATAAAACAATATTTTGTTTAAATATATAATACAATTTATTTTTTAGTGTCCAAATTTACACAAACATAAGATGTCCAACTTATAAAACTAAGTTTTGAATACTTCTTCTATACATAGTATAAAGACAAAATTAATTGTTAATGTACAGTAATTTAAATAATTAGATTATATCTACAGGCTTCTTCTGTTCTAAGAATCTACATCTATATTATAAATATTGCAACAAAATAATCACATTACAGTCTATTTTAATCTTTGGTCTTGTCGTGAGATATATTTTACAACATTTTCTACAGTTAAAGAAAATTTTGAACTAAGAATAAAAGTTTCACCTGGTCCAGTCATCACTCGAGGATAATGGCGAGAAAGCACTCATTTGATTATGTATACGTGAAATACTTATCTCAGGGCTTTGGGAACTACTTTTACGGGAACTGTCAGTCTTAGAGGAAATTCCCTTACCTTCGTTTCCTATGATGGAATCTATCGAAAATCCCGTTCTAGTTTTTTTGTGAATTTCCGTCGGCAAATAGTCTTCTGAATCGGACACAGAAGTTACATTCGGAGGTTGCACTGGCACTGGCTTACAGATATTAGGTTGAGGAAGCAGTCCCAGGGGAGGCAGTCCCAGCCGGGATAAATCCATTGGACTTAAAAGAGGCAAACCATTTGGTATACTTGTAGGTATTCCCGGTATATATGGATATGGATTATGCAATGTTGGATGAGCAAATAGTCCGTTGTGGTAGTTTTCTTGGCTTTGAAGAAATTGGGCAACCATAGCCGATGCGTGGTGATCCCGCAGCATTAGGTTCGCAGATGGCCTTTTGTACCGCTTTCTTCTCCTTAAGAAACTTCCATTATCAAACATATCCTCGGCAAGCGGATCTAATGTCCAGTAATTACCTTTACCCGGGTTACCAGGTTCTCTAGGGATTTTTATAAAGCAGTCGTTCAGCGACAAATTATGCCTGATAGAATTTTGCCATGCTGGAAATTTTTCTCTGTAATAAACAAATCTTGTCATGATGAATTCACAGATTCCACTTAGAGTCAGCTTCTTATGAGGAGATTGCAATATCGCCATTGTTATTAGAGCTATATAGGAATACGGTGGTTTTATAAGTTGATGGCTTGACTTCTTCGGTGACTTTTCAGAGTAGTTATCCTCCGATTTTATTGATGAATGAGATTCGCTTGAACCACGTAAATCTAGAGGACTCTCCGGCATTGAGTAGCGCTGATCGATCATAATATCGCCTTCTTTGATATCTTCCGTCAATAAGTGACGACATTCTTCATCCATGGCTAACATTTATTTAGGAATATTTAGGCACAATTGAGTTAAATATATAAGAACTATTTGACGTGAGCCACTACTGTTGAAACAAATACGGCGCGAAGCGAGCGATGCAAACAACAAACACTTTAATCAATTTGAAAAGCTTATCATAAATGAAAAGTCTTAAACTCGTACGTCTTTTTAAAAAGAACGTTATCTTTAAATCATCAAACATCGAGTAAAGATAAGAAATATCGCGACTGTAACACACCAACTGCGGATCAAGCAAGTAATTCGGTGGAGGAGGAGAAAACAACCAGTCAGCAGGCCGTATCAGTGGCGACTGCTTTCTGGAAATGTTATACCAATATTATCATGACAAGAAACAATGATGGTTCAAGCCACCACATTTCCGGCAACGATGTGAGAAAACAAAGCGGTCGCTGGTGGAGGGGATGCGGCAACGCCTACAACCCCTCGTTACGCCCATTTCACCCCTAAGGTATCAGGTTTACGTAGGGATTTTCATGTTCCTGAAGTAGGGTTGTTATTCGGGATGAATGTCGATTGATTTTTTTCTTTCTCCCTCTTTTGAAATCGACCCCAAATTGACAAATAAAATAATTTTGGATTCTCCTTCGGCACAGATGCGGCTTCTAACTTAATGTCTGTTTAAATTCGCGCTTTACTGAACAGAGCTTTACATTTAAATATAATGCATAGTTTTTTGGTGAAGGATGATTTTATTCTATCCCTGCTAATACAGGGGAACCATTAGTAAATAAACAAATAAACAGTGAGTATTTCATTTAAATATGTTCAAAGTGTGATTTGCTTTAATTTAAATAAAGATATTGTTCTCCGACAACTGAAATATAATCCATTTTTTCAAAACTTTCGCAAGGGTTATCGACGCCCGCGTGCCGGAATTATTGTGGCGCCCTTTAAATATCCTATGTAATTAATATTTTTAAGAATAAGAACTTAGTTTATACATACATTTTATAAATTTCATTCCCTTTATTTTTTTACAGTTTAAAATTTTCAATGTTGTACAGGGTTTCTGGCCATATGTTAAACGGTACCCTAGAGACTTTATTGTATGAGATATCAAAATTTTTATTTTATCGGAATCGTTAGAATTTATAACGAAAACAAACAAAAGACGATCGGAAAGTTAACAAATGAGCATCAGCTTCCTTATTTTAAATGGGACACCCGGGATATTTTGTGCTATCTCTAAAGATCCTTTCTTTTTGATTTCAAAAATATAAACTTTGCCTGTATTTTGATAAGTAGTTTTTACAATAATTAATTACAAATTGGTAAATACACTATACTCTGGAATTTATGCAATATGCGAATAGTGGACTTTGATTTCAATTGTTTTTTTTATATGGCCGCTAATGTCAAACTTCGTGCAAGAAGAAGTTGATATAATGGTGTTTTCCGATGTGGAAAATGACTATGGGGTTATAATTATTATAATTAATTTAACTGAAGTTACGTAATATTTAGCAGAATTGCCAAATAATAGCGCTCGTTGTAATATATATATATATATATATATATATATATATATATATATATATATATATATATATATATATATAGATATAAATTTTGAAGAAACAAAAAAAATGTTAAGCTTATATTCATATTTATGCAACTTGCGAATAGTAGGATTTGATTTCAAATAAATTTTAATTATGAATGAGGGCTCATCATGTCGTCCAAGAAGAAGATTCTTTAACACCGTTGTACGCAACGTACGCAGAGTATAGTGCAATTTCCAATTACAATTAAATATTGTAAAAACTTATCAAAATATAGGCAAAATATATATTTTTGAAATCAGAAAGAAATGATCTTTAAAGATAACGCAAAATATACCGGGTGTCCCATTTAAAATAACAAAGTTGATGCTCATTTGTTAACTTTCCGATCGTCCTTTGTTTGTTTTTCTTATAAATTCTAACGATTCTGATAAAACCAAACAAATTTTGTATTTAAAGTCGTTTGATATCTCAGATAATAAAGTCTCTAGGGTACCTTTTAAATTAATCTCCAGACACCCTGCACATGCACCAAGTTTAAAGATAGATTCTTTGTAAGAAAATAAGATGAAACATTCATATAAATATAGGAATGCAAATGTTAGTTTTTTGAGATACAGGGTGATAAAGTTTTACAAAAAAATATCATATCTTTAGTAATTCATAAGTAGTAAGAGTTATTTGATTTAGATTTGTTACAACCTGATAATATAAATTATTCCAAGAGAAAAATGTTTAATAAATATCTGTGCCCAAATGACCCATTTTTGGGATACAGGGTGTTAAAATTTAGAACAAAATTATTTTTGTTTAATTTAGCATCTTTTATCTCAAAAATAGAGCATTTACGGGCATATATTTAAAAAAACTTTTTCTTGAAACGATCCAAAAAATCAGTTTTGAAGAAAGAGCAGTTCTTACTTCAATTAAAAGTGGATTATAGGTGCTAGAGGCATGGATTAAACTAGAATTTGTTTTTTTTTTCGAAAGCGACTGATAGATCACAAAATACTAAGAGACATTTTTTCGTGTATTTTTACTTGCCCTAAAGATAAAGCTAGTAGTTTCTAAAAAAATAATTTGCGTATCATTTTTTTTAAAGAAAGTCAAGGATGGTTACACCTGGTTAAAGTAAAAACTGCTGAATACTTTAAAAATATAGCCCTTAGATACCTATGAGGTTGCTCCAATTCCTAATGAAATAGCCCTTATTGTCTGGGTGTAACTAAATAAAGTGATATTTGTTTTTAAATTTTAAACATCTACGGACCTATGTTCGTATCAAATTTATATCTTATTTTCTTACAAAGAACCTTTTTTTAAACGTTGGCGTTTGTTTTTTGAAACACGGAGGGTTATTTGTAAATTTTGTAATGAAACTTTAATTTACTATGCAATATACCTGAAATTTTGCACAAAAATCAAGTATTATGAAGGAAAGAAACGGAAATGTAAAAAAAAATTTTACTTAAAAACTACTTATCTTAAAAAAAATCGAAAGAAAAATAGAAAGAAATTGTCCATATTCTTCAAACAGACCTAGTTTTAATAACAAACATAGAAAAAGACTCCAAGTTTCGGTCTCAGTAAATTATAATTTTTACACTTTACTTTACACTTAAAAATGACACGTGTTTTGCCCTTTCGAGCATCATTAGACCTACAAACAACAGAGAGAATTTTAGTAAATAATCACACTCACAAATCCTAAAACAATAACTTACGAATAGAATAAAACACACTAAAGCACAACAAAACAAACAACTACTTAAACATATTTTATTGACACCAAAATGAGGTTAAGTCTTACGTGAATAAACAAAATAAAATATTAAAAAAGTATTAAAAATATTCACGTCTCTAGCTGGCATCAATCCCGAACCGCCTGAGTGTAAGGCCGAAGTAAGACCACTGGACTAGTCAAAAAAAATAACCAAAAACTCTCACTCTGTAAATTAGTGAACGAAATGAAGGTTGCCTACAATTATTATTATATTAGATTGTTAAATATTAGGGTTGGTTCGAATTTAAAAACATCGTTAACGCAGTGAGAATAGGACTTTTTATAGATATGGTTATTTCCATTTTTTCTAGAAGGTCGAGCTTTTTCCCCTTCGGAGATTCATGTAAAACATCAGCGTCAGAAATGGAAAATTCATGACCTGACTCTAACAAATGATTAGCAAAAGCTGAAACAGTCTCAGTTACATCCATATTTCTGAATTTGTTGACAGGGCTCAAATGTTCTCTCACCCTTGTGGAAATTTTTTCTACCTGTTCGTCCTACATAGGTCGTGGAACATTCGCTACAATTGAGCGCATAAACCCCAGATCTGGATAATTTATCGGTTGTGTCCTTTGTCCTTACTAAATATCTCTCGAGATAATTTACTGTTTTGAATGAAATGTTGTTATTTTTAATATTTTTAAAAAATTTAGCCAATTGGAAAGAAACACTTTATAATATAATTTGGTGATAGACTCCAAAGGAAAACCGTTATTCATAGAAATCTGCATTATAATATCACCGCGCTCATTATTAAACGCTTCCTTGACAATGGTAAACTACACAACCGATAGAAAAAGGAGTTAAACGCGGCGAATTTATGTGTGTAAGGAGAGTTTGAAGCATGCTGAATAACATTATCCGTGGACGATGTTGTCCGGTAAACCTCAAACTGTATCCTTCTGTGTTTCCTCGATAGCAAAAGGTAAGGAAACGGTAGTTTTCCTTTATCTTCCATTTCCAATGTAAACTCAATTTTAGGATGCAACGAGTTAAGGAGTTGTAAAAACTCTTCCAACTGTTATCTGTTGCGATTCCACACAATGCAAATATCATCCACGTATCTTTTATGTGCTGTTAGGAAGGAGGCATAATAACTTTTCATTATCCTGTTTTCCAAATTATTCTTGAAAACCTCACTCAGAAAAGGCGACAAACAGGAACACATAGCTAGCCCCCAGACCTTTGCCAATATAACTGTCGATTAAACTTGAAAAAATGTTGATCTAAAACTAAAGTAAGAAGAGAAGTGAGGCCATCAACGAGTAACTGTGGCAAAGAAGATGTCGCCAATAAATCCCTTACCAACTGAATACAGTCTGCGGGAGGCACACTAGAAAACAAATTAGTAGAATATGTGGTATGAAAATCCGTTACGTCACTAAGAACCCTATTTAGCCAAGATGAAAACTTAGAGCATGCGGAGTCAATAAATGAAACCACTGGCCTCATGGGAGTGCCATCTTTATGAATCTTTGGCAAGCCATAAAGTAAGGGTGTTTTCGCGGTCATATGATATAATTTATCTTTTGTCATGTTAAAATATTCTAAGGTTGTTAGAAAGTGTCCAGACTACTTTTTAACCTAGTAAAAAATTAGTTTGTTGGGTCTCTATTAATTCTTTCAAAATCACTAGAGGTCAAGAAACCAATAACCTTGTCAACATAATCAGTTCTTTTCACATCTCTTTGAAGTCTATCATCAAATTATATTATAAATTTATAAACAAGTACAAAATGTCCTATACTGCCATACATTCAAACTTAGGGATAAGACAAATATTTTCAAGTGCATTACTTTTTTTGGAAGTATTTCTTTCCAATTTGTTAATTTTTTTAAAAATATTAAAAATATCAACATTTCATTCAAAACAGTAAATACTCAAAAGACATTTAGTAAGGACAAAGGACACAACCGATACATTATTCAGATCTGGGGTTTATGGGCTAACTTGTAGGGAATGTTCCACGACCTATGTGGGACAAACAGGTAGAAAAATTTCCACAAGGGTGAGAAAACATTTGAACCTTGTCAACAAGTTTATGTAACTGAGATTGTTTTAGCTTTTGCTAATCATTTGTTAGAGTCAGGTCATGAATTTTCCATTTCTGACGTTGATGTTTTACATGAATGTCCGAAGGGGAAAAAGCTTGACCTTCTAGAAAAAAATGGAAATAACCAAAGCTATAAAAAGTCCTATTCTCACTGCGTTAACGATGTTTATAATTTCGAACCAACCCCAATATTTAACAATTTAATGTAATAACAATTGTGGGCAACCTTCATTTCATTTACTAATTTATAGAGAGAGGGTTAGTTTTTTGACTAGTCCAGTGGTCTGTAGGTACTTACTTCGGCCTCCCACTCAGGCGGTTCGGGATCGATCCCAGCTAGAGACAGGAATCTTTTTTAATACTTTATTTTGTTTATTTACGTGAGACTTAACCTCATTTTGGTGTCAATCAAATATGTATAAGTAGTTGTTTGTTTTGTTGTGATTTAGTGTGTTTTATTCTATTTGTAAGTTATTGTTTTAGGATTTGTGATTGTGATTATTTACTAAGGTTCTCTCTGTTGTTTGTAGGTCTGATGATGCTCCAAAAGACGAAACACGTATCATGTTTGTTGTAAAATGTAAAATTATAATTTACTGAGACCGAGAATTGAAATTTTCTGCAAAAATCACGTTTTATATAAGAATGAGCTGGTAAAATTTTAGTGTGAATCAAAATGGCATAATAAAATATTTCAAAAATTTGTCGGAAAAACCTGATTATTAGATTGATTTCAGTATTTGTACAAGAATTAAATGTGATATAGAAATGCTGATAAAATTGTGGTACGAATTCAAGATGGTGGAATAAAATGGTGGCAAAATAAAATGTTTTTGAAAAAAATCCAACTCCGGGATCTTCACGTTTTAGTATTTCAAGATGGCAAAAAACATGTTCCCTTTTAAATTTCGTCCTAGAATTAAGTGTGATATAGAAATAAACTGGTAAAAATTGTAGTACGAATTCAAGATGGAGGAATAAAATGGCTGCGAAATAAACTGTTTAAAAGATGCAGAAACAAGCCTCTTAATCAACGGACTTTAATGTTTGCACAAGAAATAGATATGATATGTTGGTACACTGATATCACACTTTTATCTAGTTTTAGTTAGCTTCTATATAGATAATATTGAATTCTAATATTTGTATTTTTATTTATATGTATTTCAGTTACGTGGGACAAATACATCATTAAAAAAACAGAGGCTACATATTCTCGGTAGTTTATGTAAAGAATTCTACCGAAAATGTTGAAAAAAAGTTATTTTTCCCGCTTTTAGTTGAACAATGTTAATTGTTTTATATTATATTATTTTTTTGGGTGACAGTAATTTAAACACATTTTTTTATATATATAATTATTATATATAATTTCTCCAGTGATAAAATGCATATTTAAAAATGAACGAAGTCTTTAAGATAGAGTAATTTAGCAGAATTGTGTTTTAAATCTAGCATTAGTATATTTTTGATAAGCAATTCTATATTTAACATGACAATGTATTTTTATAAACTTTATAGTGCGAATTAAATATCTCAAACACTTTTTATCATAATACATGTTCCGTCATTATTTTTACAAAGCATTATTAGGAAGAAAAGATAAGATTCAATGAATGGATTCATTGATAACTAAGATTCACGCTGTTTCATTCCGTTTACTCCAAAGATCCCTTGTCAACAATCAAAATAATATCTTTATTTAATGTCTTAAGACAACTCCGCTTTGTAAGTAAATGCCATTGTTATTTAATAATACCGATCAAAAACAAAAACACTTGTCTTAGTTTAATCATTTCCATAAACAAATTATGGAAAAATTACTAATCCGCCATTTCTGGATGTACTCGATAAAAATTATTTTTCAGTCTGGGTCTTTGAAATGTAATCATATTATGAAATATTACTGTAATATTGATTTTAGCTACCCCAAAATTACTTTTATAATAATTTCTGATTTTTAAATAATTTATTAGGCCGATATTTTGTTTTGCCATTTTGGATTCGTACCAAAATGTTACAAGTACATTTCTAGACAGACAATCACACCGACAGATACACCGATGGAATTGAGAAAAACATTTTTTTGGCATCTAGGAACGCTAAACTGTGAATATATGTGTATATAGGTTCTGTAAATTTCAATATGATACCAAAAATTACATTTAAAAAATATATGAACTAATAATATGCATCCAATGTCAAACACAAAATGAAACAAACAAGTTCACGATCGATTAATTAGGTTAATATTCATCTGAATGTCAATGCAAGGTTGGTTTGTAAAACACGACATGTGGACATAAAAATCGGGTTTGCGAGGAAGCAGGGAAGAGTCACATAAATGAAGTCAGTCGATAGATAGGCAATAGCTGGCCGAAGATTTAGAACTCGTAACAAGATGTAGTCGATAGGGTAGTACAGGATTCAAAGTTAAGACTAGTTGTTAAGACTTAATTAAGTTTTAAATATAAGCTTAGATGTAAGGATCGTTCATATGATTTCCATTCAGCTTTAACCATGTTAGTAATTTTTTTTTTATATTAGTGTCTCTACATTATGCGTTTTCCTTTAGGAATATCTAATATAAGTCAAAAGCAGTCTTATTGTGCGGGTCATACGATTTATCAACGACAAACTTTTTAAGTTTGTTTTTCTTTTATTACGTGTAATCAAATCCTCCTCATAAAATCCGAAAGATGAATTAGATAGACCTATGATATTTTCATATGAAAAAAGAGGATAAACATATAAATACCAGCAGTTGCAAAAATCTTTGAGCGATGTCACCTCAAAGTCAGATTGACAAGTCAGTGATAAAATGAGTAATAGAATACAATTTTCGGATTTTTTGCATCCACAGGCGAAAAAAATGGTATTGAATCTAATAAAATATTACGAAAATGAAAATTCACCGGCCAATATTCAGAAGACAGTAGGAAAAGCTCTGGGAATCGGTATAAGAACTGTGCAGAAAATTGGATGGATGTTCGTAATGCAATTTACGATTTATACACATCAAAAACTAATATAACCCTTCAAGTTTTAAAAGAAGCTTTAAAAAATCGAGGCATATTGGAAATTGGACTAAAACGTGGTCAAAATTAATAAAAATGTTGGGTTTTCGATATAAAAAGGCTTTTAATCGAAGATTTTTATGCAAGGTGTCATATGTAGCAAGTCGGCGTATCCAGTTTTTAAAGAAATTCGAGGAAAGTATTAATTCAAAATTTAGAAAAGTGATATTTTTAGACGAGACTTGGATATTTTCTAATGGAAGTGGTTCGAAATCTTGGCAGGACGAGTCTGTAAAAAGTGTCAAGAGAAAAAAGGGATGTGGGATGGGAAAACGGTTCATTATTTTGCATGCAGGTTCTTCAACAGGATTTCTCCCAGGTGCAAGTTTCCTGTTTTCTTCAACATCCAAAAGTATGAACTACCATGATATTATGAACTGTGAACTGTTTGAAAAGTGGTTAAAAGAACAACTGATTCCAAATTTAGATGTTCCATCTTTAATCATTCTGGACAATGTATCTTATCATTCAAGAATCTTAAATAAACAACCTACTTCATCCTGGAAGAAAAGTGATGTTTATGACTGGTTAATAAAACAAAAACAAAATCCTTTACCCAATATGCTGAAACTAGAACTTCTTTTCAAGGCAAAATCTATTAAAAAACCAACAATATATGCCGTAGATGAAATATTACGGGAAAATGGACATGAGGTTTTACGACTGCCGCCATACCATTGCCAGTTTAACGCAATAGAATTAATATGGGCTGGGGCAAAATCATATTACGAAAAACACGTGAACGATGGTCTTACATCAGATGAAGTGCACAAATTGTTTGGCAAGATTCATTAAATTATATTACGCCAAAGTACTGGAAGAAATCTGTGGAACATACGGTGAAATTAATATGGGATTGGTGGAATCGAGAACGAGTTCTAGATGTCGAAATAGCACCAATGATCATTGCGCCATTTGGGGACGACTCAGAAGATGAGAACTTTTTAAGTGATGATGATATTTTTTAGTCTATAATATTAAATAGCATTATATTAGTCTTTGACGTGTATAAATCATAAATTGTATTATGAATATCCATTTTTGCATTGTAACTTTAGTCTTTTGCCTTTCAATTTTTTCGTGTACATTTCTTAATCTACTTCGGAAGTAAATTATGTTTTTTTTTCATGCCCAAATTTCTGTACATTCCTTATACCGATTCTCAGAGCTTTTGCCACTGGCTCCTGGATATTAGCCAGTGAATTTTAATTTAAAATTTTTTTTATTAGATTTGACACTATTTTTTTGCTTACTTTTTTAGTACATTTGTAATTTTGTAGGCAATAAATAAATAATTATAGAATACTTTTCCAATTTTAAAGCGTGTTTAAAATAAGTAAATTTTTTTATCAATTGTAAGACTAATTATCTTGTGTTTTTAACAAAAGTATATAATATTTTTGCAAAATAATTTTTTTTTTGTTATCACAATCCAAAAAAAAAACAAGTTTCCTTTGCAGAGGGGTGGCCCGCATTTAAATAAATGACACTGTATAAGTGATTAGATTTTTAGGTCAAGCGGGGCTCACAATTTTTGGTGATTGATAAAAAAATCTCACTTTCATTAAGTGGCTGTATAAACAGAACATATCATGATTGTCCCACTGATTCTACAACTTTATTAAGGCGCTTGCCATTTTGTGTATTTTTTTTTGCCAACCAAAGAATTTTAACCAAAACACATTTAGCGAATTTTCTCATTTAGTCCCTCAGCATTTAATATATAAAATAATATTAAGTGGCTATCTTAATAATACTACGTAATGTAATAAAAAAACTATTTTCTTTCTTTCTGTATATTTGTAAATAGCCCATCGAGATTTTAATAATAATATAATAATAATAATAATAATATTTATTTATTCATCAAGAACAATATATAATAACAAAGCTTTTAACAATAATAATTTCTTAAAGCTATGACTGCAAAATGGACCGAAGTCTGTGTATGCAGTTCTCTAGTAATACTTTCTAGAATTTGTAATATTATGTACACTTTATACTATAAATTTTTCTATATTTCTATGAAGTAACATCATGGCAATTTTAACTTATTGTATTTAATACATTTTGTAAATATGCACTATAATAAATGGCAAAAACACTAATTTATTTTCTAAAATCCAGTCATTAATTAAATGTTTTGTTTTGGTGTATAGTTTAATTTTAAGTTGCAATGGAAGAGCATTATATAGTTTTGGGCCAACAAAGGAAATATGCCTCTGGGCAATAGCTCGATAAAAGAATCACACAACATTTTGGTGTTGGTGACCTTTGGACCCACACGATAAGACCGCATTCGACTATAAGTAGTTTTTTCAGGTTGATTTTTTAACTATTTTATTAGGGCGCCATTTTGTTTCGCCATGTTGGTATACCTACCAAATTTTACCCGTTTGATTTTTTTGTGAAATTTAAGGTAAATTGAATGATTCGTTTTTTAGTAATAATTTTTTTAATATTTCATTAGGCAAAATACCAAAATGTCACCAAGTCGTCTCTTACGAACCTTAATTTTTACCAAAATTTTAAGTCAATCGGAAGCAGTTTTTTAGCTAGGCCGCGAACAGACAGACCGACTGAATAGAGAAGACATGTTTTTCGGCATCTAGGGTCCCTGAAACGTAACGATCCGCAAAAGTTTCGGACGGTGATTTTTTCACGATTATAATACTTCCCTTTTACGAGGGAATTAAATATAAGCATGAATAATTTAATTTTGGAAAATGTTTTATCCTATATGTTACATGAGGATGTGAGACTGGGTTATACGAATTATTTTTAGGTACTTTGTTGTTTAGTTTTTATTTCCCGTTTAACAGAAAACGAGAACGAAAGTAAAATTTAATATATTAGAAATAAAAAAACCGTTTCCTCCTGATGTCAATATATATTTAGGTATCAAAGTTTTCGGGTTATTGACGTTTAAAATTTAAAATATATTTAATATTACCACACTCACTACTTGAGTATACTCAATAGTAGATGGTATTATAATATTCAAGTAGTGAGTGTGGTAATATTAAATATATTTTAAATTTTAAATGTCAATAACTCGAAAACTTTTATATCTAAATACTTATATATTGACATCAGGAAGAAAATTGTTTTAATATCCTATATATATATATATATATATATATATATATATATATATATATATATATATATATATATATAAATATATATATATTATATATTTATATGTATATATATATATATATATATATATATATATGTATATATATATATATATATATATATGTATATATAAATATATTTATTTATGTATATATATATATATATATATATATATATATATATATATATATATATATATATATATATATATATATATATATATATATATATATATATATATATATATATATATATATATATATATATATATATATATTGTTTGTGTTTTCTTAAACCATAAATATTATTCGATAATGCTTATTTCTTGAGTATAGGTTTTTTTCGGTGTTATGAAACTACGCTATCTTCTTGACGTTTCGCCCATCCTATCCCTCCAATACCTTGCTTAAATTGTCCAATGAAATACATAGGCATGACAACGCAACTTTTGGAAAACAGATTAAAGGAACACAAGTACACGAAAAATGCATCTACAGAAACACTAGCAAACAACCAAACATGAATTTGATTATGCCAATACAAATATCTTAGACACAGATCAAAGGTATCATACATTCGTTATCAAGGAAATGATTCATATAAAAAGAGAAAAATGTGCTGTAAATGACAAGCAAGACGTTAAAAATGTAAGACAAATTTATTATAATTTAATACACGCAAAATAACAAAATGTATACAAGCATGGAATCACAAATATTTTATTAATTTCCCAATACATTCCAAACCGTTATCTCGAATTACTGATTCTACTTATAGATTAAATTAATAAAAAAGGAACAAAAAAACGTATTTCTTAGGAGATGGAGAGAGCACAGAAGTATAAACATAAACATATACAGGCATAATGTAATAACAATTTCCGAGGTATGTACTAATGTTCCTGTTTGTCTTTTGTTTTTATTTGTGTTTATTTTTACTTATATATAGCTAGTATATACTTGTATATAAAAATAATTAAAAAAAACTTTTGAAAAAGCCTGCTAGGACGGGCGAAACGTCAGGAAGATAGCGTAGCGTCATTTCACCGAAAAAAACCTATACACAAGAAACAAGCATTATGGAATTCGTTGTATTTCCCTTGGCTTAAGGTCAGTTGGTATATTTACCAACTGACAACATTACATCCAAATTACATCCAAACATGTTTTTATTTTAAGTCTGATGACGTTTCAACCATAGTTGATTTTTTTTAAATCTAAAATGATTTATAGAAATTTAGGGCCGACAGAACATAAAATTGTTTCAAAATAGTCTTTTTTACCTTTGAACGTAAAGTCAATGTCCCAGGCGAAAAGTATTTGGAACACATAAACAAAAAACAGTTATGGCAAACACGTGCAGACTGAACTCAACATAGATTTTTAAAATCAAAATGTACATAACATATTTTTATTCAAAATGTTTCAATATTTACAACTACATATTAACGCTTTGGACAAACACGACAAAATATGGGAATTTATTATTACAAAATAGAAGTAAATATCTTGCTGAGGTTGTTTAAATCTTTTTTATCATTTATAGATTTTTTGTGGATTGCCGCAATTTCATAAAATTCTCTTTTTTTTTAACTGAGATTCGGTTTTTACGGTTTTGGTTCCACTATAATTTAAATTGCGATTTTGTGATTTTTCGTGGTTCGTTAATGCTGTTGAGTTTTTTGTCATATTTATAGTTTTTTAGCTAATCTTCCAAGTATTGACTTGTTTGGCCAATGTAAACACCTTTACAATCATTACATGAAATCTCGTACACTATATTACTTTTTTTGTTCTTTGGAGTCTTTAAGTCTGTAAATATTGAAACATTTTGAATAAAAATATATTTTGAGTTAAGTTTGCACGTGTTTGTCGTAACTATTTTTTATTTAGGTGTTCCGGATATTTTTCGTCTGGGATACTGACTTTACGTTCTAGGGTAAGACTATTTTTAAACTGTTTTATGTACCGTCGGGCCTAAATGTCTATAAATTATTTTAGATTTGAAAAAAACCAAAACTATGATTGAAACGTCATCAGACTTAAAATAAATACATGTTTGGAAGTAATTTTTTTTAATTTACTTTTCAATTTTTTTAATTTTAATTTTTAAATACCAACTGACCTTAAATCAAAGAAAATACATCGAAAAAAATATATATATATATATATATATATATATATATATATATATATATATATATATATATATATATATATATATGTATATATATATATTTTTTTTTTATATATATAATGTAATATAAAATATTAAAACTTTCTTCCTAATTTCAATATAATTATTTAGATATCAAAGTTTTCGAGTTATTCACGTTTAAAATTTAATATTACCACACTCACTACTTAAATAGTATACTCGATAGTATAATATTATACGATATTATAATATTCAAACACCAATATCTCAAAGACGGTAAAAATAAATATATTACATATTTTTGAAATCAGGAGAAAAAGCACTATCGAGCTTTGTTAAATTTTCTTGAAGCTATGCACGAAAATTTTACTTTCGTTCTCGTTTTCTGTTAAACGGGAAATAAAAATTAAACAACAAAATACCTAAAAATAATTCGTATAACCAAGTCTCACATCCTCATGTAACATATAGAATAAAACATTTTCCAAAATTAAATTATTCATGCCTCTATTTAATTCCCTCGTTAAAGGGAAGTATTGTAATCGTGAAAAAATCACCCTCCTAGACGTTTGCGGATCTTCACGTTTCAGTGACCCTAGATACCGAAAAACATGTTTTCTCTATTCAGTCGGTCTGTGTGTTCGCGGCATAGCTAAAAAACTACCTCCGATTGAGTTAAAATTTGAGTCAATAAACAGATGAAAAAACTTAGAAACGATGCATTAAACCACTTTCGGCGTACAAAGTTCCCTGGTCATTGGAATTATTATAAACAGATTAGAAATCTTACAATCTGCGATATGATCTCAAAAAAAAGTATACCTGAACCAGAAGTAAATTGTAAAAATATTTTTCCAAACCACTTAAAAGATGTTAATCAAATGAACAACTACTTCACTTAAATATCAAAAAATATGACTGTTCCTAAACAAGAATTACTAGATTTGTATGAAAATAATTATCCTTCAAGTGACAGATTTACATTTATTACTGTCTCCAAGGGTATTGTATCTAATATTATTTTAAATATTAAATCAAGAGCATTTGGGGTAGATAACCTAAATACTACAATAATCGTTCTCTCCCGTCCATTCATAATACCGTTTTTAACGCATATACTAAATTCCTATATTAATAAATCATACTTTCCAAAATGTTGGAAATTTGCAAATAAAATAAAAAATCCCTCCGAATTTGGTCATCTACGGTCGATATCAATACTTCCCTACCCTTTCAAAGATCCTTGGTTCTTCTTGACTACACCAAAGCTTTTTATATGCTAAAGTTAGAAAATGAAAACATATTATTAAAAGATTCAGCGAAAAATTTAGATTTCATTATAGACCCAAAATTAAAATTTAAATAACATGTAACTGTATGTCTTAACAGAGCCTTCACCATGTTAAAACAATTGTATTCTCATAGACATATTTTATCAAAGAAAACTAAAGCTATTCTGGGTGAAGCACTAGTATTGTCCCACTTTAATTTCGCCGATTGTGTATATAGTCCATTTCTGGACTCCGTGGAAATTAGTAAAATACAAAAAATCCAAAACTAATGCATTCGTTTAATTTATTGTATCAGACGCAGAAACAGGGTTTCCCATAAATTGAGGGAATTGGGATGGCTTAACATGCAGGATCGACGAATTCTACATTCGGTGTGTTTTTTCTACAAAATTATCAAATTTAAATGTCCACCCTACCTTCATCAAAATGCAATATCGCACAGATGTTCATAGCTTGAATATTCGTAGACAGTTTTTCCAAACAATACCCTTTCACAATAAAACATATTGTAAGAAAAGTTTTTCTTATCAGATTGCTTCTTTAATAAACAAGTATAAAATAACTGACTTTTCATTAACAATAGCATCATTTAAAAGAAATTTTAAACTAAGGTTACTTTCAAAAGATGGTCCCTTGATATTTCTAGTTTTTATTATTGCTTCGTATTTAAGTAAATTATACATTTTATATATTTTTGTTCTTATTTTTTTTATTGGCACATTTTTTCTACGCAGAAGTGGTTTTCTCTATATACTAGATTTCTTTCATATATAACCTTCATATTCTATTTTTTTATATATTTTTTCTTATCGTTTCTTTATCTTTGTTTTTCTTTCAATCCTACATCTCTAGCAAGTTATATATTGATTTAATTTCAATCTCTAGATAGAGATCTTATTCTAACTTCTTATTTTCATGATATTATATATTTACAGTTATATATTTAATCTGCACTAGCCTTAGCAGCACCTTGCATTGTGGAGGAAGCTGATAAGTGCCAATTATTCCAATTACTAGTTTATAAGCATAATTTATTGCAACTTGTAACCATGAATATAATTTGGAATAATAAACATGTTTATTGTTACTATTATATAATACGCAACAAGTGACACACAAAATATTCGAGAAGGTGTGATAAAATTTTATATCCACATAGTTTGAATAAGCTCATCTATGTGAGTCACACCGGGTAGGATAAATAAATAAAATTTACGTGAATCGCGTTGTGTACTTGCAAATACGTAAAAGGCGCCCTGTGATCTAAGTAGGATTGTGTTCTATCTTTTTTCTGTCAGGTGGCCCAAATTGAAGCTGCTTTATTTAATTTTTTAAAGTTAAATGTAAACTTATTTTAGAAAACCAAATACTTCGAAAAACAAGGCACATATATTTTTTAGAAACCATAGAATATTTAATTTCTTTGCTTCACTCATTAAAATGCTAAATTTCAGGTTTTTCGTTTTCTTTTTAAATAATCGTATTTTGTGTGGACAAGTTTAGTACACAAAAACTTGCGGATTAAATTAGGGAGTTAAACTATATTGTTTTCTAAGATCATAATAGAGAGGCTAGCACTTAGTTTGAATAGTTCAACTCATTGATAGACTATGAACTTAAAAACTATATTTGATAAATTTTTGTTTTGAATTGTAATTCGATTTTTAGTCAATTTATTATTTAAAATTTGTATTGCTGGGTCAAAAGGGGGGACCAAATGCTGCAATAGTTATGCAGGAAATTATTGGTTCTGTTTTCGTTTACGGAACAGGTACTAAATTTAAAAACCGAAATATATTTCATATAACCTTTAACTATCATAACAATCTGCCCACGACAGTGTTCGGTATCTAGCATAAAAAATGTGTTTTGGCAAACATATAGTCTAAGATCCGGCTTCATGATTTCTACACACATCTATTTTTATTATAAATTTACTTGAAATGGTATGATTAGTCTATAGAAAATTTTTAGATTTATTATTAATAATCGAAATATAAGGAAAATTTTAAGCATTTTCTTTTTTTTACCGCCAAAACATATCACTTTTTAAGGACGAACCTTCCACCTGTACTTTTGACTGCATTGTGCTAGCCTGTTGACGGAACTACGGAACAGTCCACAGCTTGCAAATCTTTTATGAGACGGCAAATATAAATCATTATTGTTTATTTACGATAGTAAAATTAATATTCTTTAGACATACGTGTACCAAATGTCCTTAGGGGACGCTGTACATTCCTAGCTTCTATGCTAAATGCGCCAGTTTAATTAATAATATAGAAATCTAATGGCAATAAGGTTTGGTCTGTATTAGAATATCATACCAAATACTATAATATTGATGCAAAAATTAATTAGCGTATAGGATATAGGGATAGAAAACAAAAATAAGATTTTTAAACTCACTTTTTAGCATAAACTCGTTACGTAATTTTTCGCAATTTTCATACATTCTTCTCTGCCACTGAAGCGTGTTTATATTACATCCAGCATTATTTTCGTTCATATTTATTATTTAATTTCTCACCTTCCTTTGAATCTCTTCAATATTTCTGAGTTCTGTATACGATATTTTTCAGATGACCCTAAAGGAATGTCTGGTAGTGTTTGAGGTCTGGGATATTTGCAGAGCAATGTGACGTTCCATGTTTAACGATCTATTCATTATACTGATGGTTTAAAAAATTTTTAACCTCACATATATTATGAGGGGGGGATCCGTTCTCTTGCGATGTAATACATAAAGGTTGTTCAAGAGGCAATTTGTCGAGTATGTTAAGATGACTCTCCCCAGTTAAAAAAATTATACCCTTTTCTACTTTTCTCTCTAGTACATATTATTGTTAGTCCTGACATTACATTTTACATTAAAGGTAGCAGATATCTTGTTTACAAGCTGGATATATACAGGGAGTTTAAAAAAAAGGCATAGGTCAAAAACGGCTCGTTTTCAACATACAGCGTGCTAAAGAAAATGTTTTTATTTGGTTTTCCCCTTTATATTAAAACTGGATTTTCAGACTGCAATGAAACTCGGTGTAGCAAAAACACGTACAAATATACATTTTTTTGTGAAAAATTTTTGTCAGTATTTAGGAACTGTGGTGTATTTTCCCAATTATTGGGTCATAATTTTTGTAATATTGGCATTTGTGGCAATTTGATATATTGGACTTATGCTCTGATTAATTGTGCGCAAAAAAGATACTCTTAGTTCAAGTCGGTAAATCCAACCATGTCCGAGATATTTCAATTTTAAATAAGTCGAATAAAATTAAAATCATTAGTAAAAGTATAAGGAGTGCATTGGAATATTAAACACCAATACTAAAGCTTAATTGGCTTGGCTACTCATGAAAAATGATAATATCAAGTACTAATAGATAATTATAAGCCCATTACAAAAAATCGGTAAATTTCTTTACCCGGAACTTCCCTCGGTATGATTTTTTCCGAACATTGAAGTGTGACCCAATTTATTTTCAAACAGTTTTATTGGGCGCCATTTTGTTCCCTCATATTGGATTCCTACGAATATTTTACTAGTTCCTTTCTACCTATGCCACACTTGACTTTTGGGCATAATTTAAAATAAATTCAATAAGTAGTTTTTACATTTTGTTAGGTCATGTTGAATTCGTACCAGTTTATCCCATTTTCACATTTAATTTTTCTGCAGAATTAAAAGTCAATTGAAAAAGATTATTTTACACTGATTCAAAAAAAAATCATTTGGCCGCCATTTTGTTTCGCCTTCTTAAATTCGTACTACAACTTTACCAGTTTATCTCTATATAACACTTAATTCTTGCACAAAAATGGAAACTAATTTAATAGGTAGTATTTTTGGGCTGACTTTTTCAATATTTTATTAGGCCGTTATTTTGTTTTGCTGTCTTAGATTCGTGTCAAGATGTTACCAGTTCATTCTTATGTAACGCTTGATTTTTGTGCAAAAATTGAGGTAAATTAAATAATTAGCCTTTTTAGTAATAATTTTTTTAACATTGTTCAGCTATATTGGGTTTTTACCAAACTATTACCAGGTCATCCCCATATGATTCTTAATTTTTGGCTCAAATTTGAAGTCAATGTGGTATGTAGACAGACGGACCGACGGAATTGATAAAACATATTTTTTGGAATGTAGGGACGTTAAAATGTGAAGACATGTACCTGATCGCCTGAGAAGGCGATTTTTTTCACGATTACAACATTTTATTTGGCCGCCATCTTGAATTAGTAACACAGGTGTACTAGTGGATCCCTATACCACAATTAGCTATGGCACATAATTTAAAATCAATCCATTAAATAGTTTTTTTTAGGCAGAATTTTTAAATATTTTATCAAGCCTCTACTTTGTTCTGACACCTTGGATTCGTACCAAATTTTATCAGTTGATTCCAACATAATACTTGATGTTTGTGAAAAATTTGAGATAAATTGGATAAGTAGTTTTTTAATATTAATTTTTTTAACATTTGACTAGGTCGCCATTTTATTTCGCCAAATTGGATTTTTATCAAAATATTATCAGGTTATCCCCATATGACCTTTAATTTTTTACCAAATTTTGAAGTTAATTTTTTTAAAAAGTTTTTAAGCTATGCCGCAAACTGATAGACACACAGACAGACCGACAGAGGGACCGAAATAATTGATAAAACGTATTTGTTGGCATCTAGGAACGTTAAAACGTGAAGATATGTAAAACCTGAGAGGGTGAGTTTTTAACGATTACAAACATTTTATTTGGGCGCCATTTTGTACCGTTACCGTTAGTTACACAATTTTACTAGGTGATCCCTATACCACAATTAGTTATGTCATACAATTTGAAATCAATCCATTAAACAGTTTTTCAGGCTGAATTTTTAAATATTTTATTAAACTGACATTTTATTCCGCCACAGTAATGATTTTTTTTAACATTTCACTAGGCCGCTATTTTCTTTCGCCCTAGCATTTTTACCAAAATTTTACCAGGTCATCCCTATATGACCCTTAATTTTTTACCAAAATTTTGAAGTCAATCGGGTAAGTAGTTTTTTAGCTATCGCGAACAGTCAGACATACAGACAGCCAGCCAGACAAACAGACAAACCGAAGGTATACATTTTTTTCGGCATCTAGGTACCTGAAATGTGAAGGTCTGAAAAAAATTCGGAGGTGATTTTTTCACGATTACTGGTAAAAGGGAAGTACAAATTGTCAAAAATGCCAATACTACAAAAGGTTATGACCGAATAATGGTGACAAAATTCATAATCATATTCGACATTGGTCGGAAATGCTAACAAGAATTTTTTATAAAAAAAATTATTTTTTACATGTTTTTACTATACCGAGTTTCATTTCAGTCTAATACATTCTTTGTTAACACACTGTATCTTGAAAATGAAGCCGTTTTATACCTACGTGTATATTATGTTTTTGTCTTATTTTACGCCGAGTAAGCGTTGGTGTCAATTTTTGAACTAAATAATAAATATTAATTCACATATTTTGATGAAGCTGATTTAAAAAAGTTTTGCCATATTTACTTTTAAACAATGATTTATATGCACGTAATGTACTCACTGACGTTAAAGCAAGGCTTCGTTATGCAAACACACTTCTCAGTAGATCCAGATATCTAGATAGACTATTAAAAGTATAGTAGTCGGGATAGGGGTTAATTTTGTTAATTGTTTTCGAGATTATTTTTCTAATGATTTCCTTTAGGTAAGAGGTTTTTTGTTAATTTACTCAAAAATGGCATGGTAAATGAAAGAAAATCTGAGAATAGCATTCCTATAGGCATTTCAAAAATCACATACAGGCTGTCATCAAAACGTTGGAACTGGAAATTCCTTTACTTCACGGTGTAGGTGCGCCACTGTAAACGAAGATTCGGTTTTAATTTTCTTAAATTGTGCAGGGTACTGTACCGCATGAAATCAACAATATTTGGTTTAACTCAACCATCTTTGGTTAAACTCAATAATCTTTGGATTAAAATCATTTAGAGGCTACAAAACTGTAGTCTCCTGCAAGAGATTTGATCGGGTCCTACTTTTAGCCACACACCCGACAGAGGTTCCATGGCCTACTTTGTTTTAAAACATATTTAGCACATATTTTTGTGGATGATCGAGGTCACTATTTCTTACTCTCTCTTTAGTTAGATAGATTGCATTTTGTTATGCACAAAATAGATATTTAACTGTCTACGGGTTGACTTTGTAAAGTATTTGCAAGTTTTCGGTGCATTAGTATCATTATTTATGTAATTATTATAACGTTCTCACCTGTCATGTTCAGTCCTCCTTAATATTAATCAAGCCCGTAACTAAACGGGCAAAAGTAGATTCGACTACAACACGCGATTTGTAAGCCAGAAAATAAAGTGAGCAACGGGACGTTATATTTGAATATTGCATCGACGCATTAACACAGTATAATGATACTGCCTTTGTTTCAAGACCTCCATTCAAAATCATTGAATTTCAAACAAAAAATTAAAATCATTTTCCGAGAATGGTAATTTACCATTACGTATTCTCAAAGATTCTTGTTTTTTGAAATCCTTGAAAATGCAATTTGTAATAAAATTCACCTGGATAATGCTCTGGAGAATTATAGGGATTTGACGAGAATTTATGCTCCAATAGATTTGGTGCCATTAGCTTTAACATTAACTAAATCGATAGAAAGCAAGTTAATGCTTTTCTATATTGACTTTCTTTTCCATTTTCTGCCTAAGGCAAAATAAAATGTGCCTATATGGTCGGCGCACGAACATGCATTTCATATTTTTAATGTGTTAGGCATTTAGTTACTAATATAGTTATGACTCTTTTTACTTGGGCCTCATTTTGATCATTCTACCGTGACATTTCCCGGGCCACTCGCTTTATTACTTTTAATAGAGGAAATTGCTATACGTACAATCTGTATGTTAATTATTACTCCCGAGCCTCTACATATTTGTTTGATTTAGTGCCCAGATGCCCATCTCTTTTTAAACACTTGTAATCATTTTTTTTAAATAATCATTTTTGTTTCGCTGTTCATGCTAAACCAATTTTGATAAGCCTATTTATTCCGTTTAGCTCTTTTTAAATTTCTTTTGAGCAACATAGTAGTGTGATCTGCTAAAACTTCTTTATACCCTATCGGTCTATTTTCCCAGTGCTTCTTTGGTATATCCTGATATTAGGTCCTGGGGTTTATATATTTAAAGAAATTTTATTTTTAATAGATTGTGGTCTGATCCGCACTCTACTCTTTGACAATGTTATGGGAGGATAATCGTTTCACTATTACCAATCTATAAATTGATCGAAGTTGCTCCGTCCTTTGCGTCCATGCCTACGTGTGAATGTTTTCATGAGAAAAAAAATCTGTTAAGTCCTAACACTGGAACCAGTGGTGGAATATAGATCAAAATACCAGAGTTCTAACCACACTGCACCACAACTTGTCATGTTCTGGACGCGCATTTGCAGTTATCTAAAACTGTATTGCCTTCCCAAAATCCATAAACCTGGGGAGTCCATGAGACCCATTATTTCAGCTGTTGGATCACCAACGTACAATATTTCAAAATGGTTAGTAGAAGATTTCAGCAAATTAAAAATCTCGTTCGATAACTTTGAGGTTACTAACTCGTTAGAATTCTTAGATAAAGTTTAGAATGTTCATTTAAAAGAAGGTGAAATTTTAATATCTTTTGTTAGTTGGACTTTTAGTTTATCGGACACAAGGCACAGAAAAAAAAACGTTGAAATCATGTTACAAACGTAATTTTACCTATTTTTACTTTTAAAACTGTAAAAATTGTTCTAGAGGTAAAATTACAGTTAAAAAAAATAAATAATCCATCATATTTAGAGCAAAATCTCAAATATTTTAACTGTATTTTTAGAGTACTATTTTAGTATATTTTCAGAATATGAACTAAAAAACCACATAGTATTTTTCCGTTTTCTATAGCAATTTTTTTCCAGCATAAATGTATTTTACGAATTACTTAGGGCCGAATTTACATATATTTTATGGTATTTTTAAATTCTGCACATAAAATCTTATTACAGAGGAAAGTGCCTCTTAAAATTGCTGTTTCTTTGTATAAAATTAAGTTAGTTATTAGTGAAAACATTCTCACTCAAATTTACTATAAAAACTACAAATATATTACTGAAAATGTGTATGGAATTTATGTAAAAATACGTGCTTTCTCAGGTAAAATCATGGAAAGAACATTACTTTATATAAGTAATTATAAGAATTGCAAAACTAAAAATAATAAACCTCACGTTAAAATTAACCTAACTTAAAATCGTTAATAAAAATCTCATAAACACCGCGTCTCCGTTAATTTTTTTAATGACATTAATAGAGATCGGTAACGGCGTTATAACCTAAGCATTTCAGTCGTATGGCTGAAATTATTGCAAAAAAATGGTACTTTATGTTTGGTTTCAGTTCTAATTTTCCATTTGTACCAAATTTAAATAACAAATATGCAAAATATACATCTTGAAAATAAGGATGTCTTTTAAACAAATATAAAAAAGCAGGCTGTTAACAACGAAAGTAGACAGGTATGGTTGATTAAAAAAAAACACAATTTGCTTTTAAAAAATATATTTTATGATATAAAACTATAACAGAAACAGATCATAACAAAAATTATTGAAAACAAGTCTTTTTATGGAAATCTTATAGTATAGTGAATAATGCTTCTCTAATGTTACAATAAACACATGACATTTTTCTACATTCTTACCTAATTTTTATACAAATACTGCACTTGAACTCAAAAATTACTATCACCACCGATTATTTTTAAGACATTTAGTTTTACAGGATATATTGTTTTTTTACACTAACCCGCGCACTGAATCACTTTAAACCTATAAATAACCATGCACAGCCAATGAATATTGATAATAAAAGTGTAAATGTGAGGTGGGATGTTAAAACTTCTTATTTTATTTTTCTCTCGCATTTGACTAGCGTTACGTGCCACGTCAGGTATAATTACGACAATTCATGAAATAGTACACTAACCTTTTAGTAAAATTTGGACACAATGAATTTTCACGGATGTTTGGTAAATTGTAACTTGATATACTTACATTATTTTTTTTACATTTAGTAGTGTAAAAACACATTTTCATAGTAAAACATTGAAAAAAATTAAGTAAAATTTTAACTAAGTTAAAATAATAGAACCCATTTATTATTTTTACAGTTAAAATTATCTAATTTTAACTTAATTTTTAACAGTGTAGAAGAAAGAAAACAAAAGGCAAAGTAGACAGTCAAAAAGTGTTTCTACGAGCTACGTATCTTATACTACGATTACAAGAAGACGATGGACTTCCCTGAATTTCTCAGTATGTTGAGTAGAGGACTTCCAGAAGAAAACTACTACAATTTCTATTGGCTAACAAATCCCCCCAAAGGATATAAAACAGTGCTAGTGATATACTGCTCTTAGTTTTTTATTTTTTAGTTTGCCGAAGACGGGGGATAGACTTTCTCCGAAACATCGAAAAAAGTATATATTTTTCAGTATCGTTCCTCGGGTAGCTTCACAGTGGACCCAGAACTAAAGACTGAAATTGTATAGCCAATAGATAACATTATTTTGTCTATTTTAATTTTCTATTATAATTCATGGCTAAAACCCAAAAATAATTTTCTTCTTAGGCAAGGCCCTTCGTAGAAATAAAGGGCATCTAGTCCACCCCCTCCCATCTACAACTATACATACAGCAGTTCCAAAACGATCAAAGGTTGGAACCACCCAGAAACCAGCACTGGGGCAACCAGCCGAGTCGCATTCTGCGTCAGCCTCAGTATTACCGTCAAAATAATGCACCACAACCAAGACACCAGGATATTAGTTTTCGACCACCCCTACAACAGCATGATCGACAATATAATTCACGGCGATATGAAAATCAGCATCACCAACAGACTAGTTAGAACTACTCCAGCAACAGGAATGACACAAGGACAATACTTTTTTATTTAATGACAAACAATTTTTGTCTGAGGTAGTTTTACGATAAAACTTACCGTTTTGCTGAAAATCGCGAAAAACCAATTTTTTTGACCTTTGACCTTCAATAAAATTTTTGGCTCACATCGGAGTGCTGGGGAGTTTTAAAATGTTATTTCTAATGATGTTTTAAACCCTTACACAAATATTCAGCTTGTTGTAAATTTATGTAGCACCAAATGTTTAGATTGACCGGAGTACAAGAAATAACCAAAACAATTCAGTGTGCGACATCTGCGGAAAACTTGGCCAATTTGCAGTAACATGCAGATCTAGACAGCAGCAACCAAACGGGCTAGATGACGAAAGTAGAAGGAAACCTCAGCCATCCCAGCACAGGAAAACAGGACAAAGGCTGGCATGTTATATGTCACAATAATGTTAAACAACAAAGCAATACGCCATCGTCGATACAGAAAGGCTACAGAATAATGTAATCCAATGTTAAGAACTACCTAGAAAACCCAGTAACAAGATATTTATCACGGCAGGCTGTCCACCGCATCCCAGTACTAAAAGAATGACAAAACACTACAAAGACATGAGTGGCTCTCAGCTACAAATACGATAGTGTTCCACTCAACGCACCAGTTAACCCATTCTTAAAATGAAACGTTGCACTGGAACCCTGCAGTCTTCTGTAAGTGGGGGTGTTTTTTTTATTTCGAGAGTATAAAATGCACATTTCTCTAGTAAATAATAAGCAAATAGATATCAGCTATATTAATATTATAAATAGATAAGTCCTGACTGTTTGACTCATCAACGCATAGCTGAGACTACGGAAGCCAGAACCACCAAATTTGGACAGTAGATTTTTAAGCAAGCAAAAAAGGAGATTTTAGGAAATTCAACAGCTAAGGGTGTAAAACGAGCCGAGCCGAAACTGGGGATGCTAGTTGTCAACAAGATCGATAAGGAAGAAGGTAATAACGTACGGAAAAATAAATTAAAGACAATTCAACAGCCTTTCTAATACTGTAAAGTAATTCAAGACTAACTTGAAAGATTGACAATGGTTTATTTTGAAACTACGCATTTTCTAGACCTTACATTGCCATATGTTGGACAGAGCGACTTCCATTTTTATTATCAAGAGAAAACTCTTTCTCGAAAACTGTTGAAGATGATTAGTCCAAGTTAAGGTTAGTCAGGTTTAGAGAACAAACGTATGTTTTACTATAAAGTTTATCTTAAGTATGCAGAATGGAAGTCGAAAATATACTTAAGAAAAATATGCCAAAATTTTAGGACCACTTTATTTAAATGATTAATACTCTTCAGAGCTGCAACAAATTATGTTTTTTCGGTTTATCTTTATCTAATTTTAATGATTCTATAGGACTACCTCGTAGCCCAACATATTCCCTTTTCATCTTTGAAGGAATGTATAACAACTTCATAAAAAATTGCTAGTTTAAAATATAATAACTGAAAAACTGTTGATTTTTTATTATCATGCTTTTCTGAAGATATTCAAGATATAAGCACAATTGTATAAAAAAATAAATAGGACGGTATAGATATTATGTCCGAATAATTTTGACACAATCCTCCTATCTACCCTATCACTAAAAGAGAAAATCCGGGCCCGGGGAAGGACAGTTGGGACAGTCCACATATTGTATTTTAATTCCTCGTTATTACCGGAAGCTACGAAATATGAAGCTGACAACTAAAAAAAAAACCGCACACACTTTGTATTTCCATTTACCTGCATTACCGAAATCTACCAGATATGATGTTGACCACCCACGCACATTATTTTTCAAAAAATCCGGGCCTCTGGGGAAATTCCCCCGATCGCCACGTCACTTTGGATGGCCCTACTAACTGGCAATAAACAATTATATTCAATAAAATTTTCCAGTATGAACGTGACCGACCCTTTGCAAGCAATTGAATTAAAAATTTAATAACAAATAATTAATACTTATTTACCAAATCTATATATAATTCATTTAGGTTCTAAATTATCATTTAAAGTTTTCATAGTTTGAGTTTAAAAAATACAAAACGAAATATAACTGTTTAGATTTATTGTGGTATAAAATAAATCAAAACTGAATGTCCTTTTATACAATATTTTTATGTACTACATGTTTGCAATTGTAATAGTACCTAGAAACCCGAAACCCAGCATCAAGATCTGAAAAACATCCTACCGGTTAAATTTCCATAACACCCGTACAAAAAAAATTGGTAAATCCGCTTTTATCGTTGTTTAACGTTGCAAAAATCCTGAAAACTGTAAAATATTTAACTTTTTTTTTGTTTTTAATCTATTTATTATTATTATTTAATAAATTAAGTCTTTTATTATTTTGCGCACAGATCTGGAAAAATCTCGGACTTCCCTTTTACAAGGGAAGTAAAAAATCTATATATATATACATATGGATGTAATTTCATTATACACAAACATTCCAAATGATTTAGTAACAGAAATTATCAAACATAAGGGGGATTTAATTAAAGAACATACCACTCTTTCTTGCAACGAATTTATAGAAGCTATAAATTCAACATTAAATAATAACTATTTTCAATACAAAAATAATTTTTATTAGCAACTTGACGGCTGCGGCGTAAGATCTCCAATATCGCATTGCACAGTTAGTAATGGAAAACTTGGAAGAACATGTCATAAAAAACTTTTTTCAAATTATTTTTTTAACATTTTGTGGATGATTGCCTAACTACAATCCCATCAAAGAAAATTCAAGATATCATTAATACATTTAACAGATTTCATCCAAAACTACAACTTACTTTTGAATTAGAACAAAATAATGAGATTAATTTTCTTGATTTAACATTCATTAGAGACAAAAATAACATTAAAACAAATTGGTACACGAAGGAAACTTGGTCAGGTCGATACCTAAATAATTCCCACCACCCAAACAGCCAAAAAAACAGTGTTATAATTGGGCTTACTGATCCAGCTATTGCTCTCACTTCTCCAAAATTTAGACCAGATATTCTAAAAAAAGTTCAAAATATCCTAGAAAAAAACTATTTTCCTAACAAATTAAACGAATTTTTGAACAACGAACACATAAATTCTATAATAGCCAGAAACAGAATAACCAACACAGCATCACAAACAACACTAAATACATATCATACATAGATGGTTTGTCAGAAAAATTAAAACACAGTTTATCCAAATGTGGTCTGCCAGAAAATTTAAAAATAAAATTTCACCTTTCAGTCTGTAATAATATGGGGAGTTGTAAGTGTAAGAAAAACATTACACAGGAAGATAACCTTAAATATTTAGGAGTATACTTTGATCAGTCTCTAAAGTGGCAAGAGCACATATCCTATGTAGTTAAAAAACTGAGGAGAATATTATACAAGTTCTATTTTTTGAGACAAATAGTACCACGTCATGTACTGAGAATCATATACAAAGCTTTGGTTGAGTCAGTTTTGGGTTACGGAATTTCCGCGTGGGGAGCTGCTTGTGGTAACATAATAAACCCTTTGAAAATGTTACAAAAGTACTTTCTGAAAGTAATTTTGTTCAAGGATCGGATGTATCCCACAGACAGACTATATCAAGAAGCAAATGTCATGAATATACGACAACTTTACATCAAATGTTCCATTCGCCTATATTGTACCAACTCAAGATGGGGAAGTTTCACTTTCACTATCTCAGAGATAGGCACTAGGTCATTGACAAGAAAAAATATGTATATACTTTGTCGTCATTTGCACAGAGACATTTTACATACGTAATTCCAAAAGTGATAAATGTTATACCCATAGAAATAAACTCTGCAACATTTCAAAAAATAAAAAGACAATTAAAGCAATGGATACTTGAAAATAATGATATAATTAATACAGTTATTCCATGGTTTCGGACTTAGTTTTACTTTTAGTTTATTGGTTTATTAGACTTATTAAATTTTATCTAACTGAAATTGACGTTTAATAATAGTCGTATAGAATTGTTTTGAGTGTATAAAATGTTAATTTTGACAAGAAATGTACATTGTGATTGTAAATTGTACTAGTACTATCAGATGTGGGATTGTGATAAAGTAGTATACACACAAATTCAGTAGAATTAATTGTGCACTTAAAATCTGTACTTGTTTAGTATGTAGCAAAACATCAAATGTAATGTATTAACACTTTTTTGACTAAAGTACATTTCAAACTTTAAAAATATTCACGTAATTATTAACAAATTTATACACTCCTCTAAAATGTGAAATTCCAAAAAAGAAAAAATTAAATGTAATTTATTCTGTGCCTTGCATAAATTGACCTAAAAATATATAGGTATGACCACACAGTACTTAGAAAATTAGTTAAACGACCATAAATATACAAAGAACGCCTCCACGGCCTTACATAAACACGAAAAAAGTGAAAAACATGAATTCCACTTTTCCGAAACATCAGAATGCAGTAAATGACAAAAAGGACATACAAATGTATCACAACTTAACAACAAAACACTTAAATTCAATTTAAATAACACCTGTAAATAAACAATTATACATGTTTTCAGCCATCCATTGTATACCAGAATACATAGGTTTTTAATAAAATTTAAAAAAAAATCAAGATAATGGTTTTTATAATTACGGAATTTATATAGATCTTGCTGAAAATGAGTTTCAAAGATTCCATGTGGATTTTCCTCAGTCCATAAGTAATTCTTACGAAAATTTCGTATACACTGTCGTCTAAAAGTAGCTTCACCATTAAAGAAAACGCCGTTTAAAAAATTTGGAATTTGAGCTATTTGATTAAGAATCCATTGGCAAAAAATTAAGAGCGGAAAAAGGTCTCTTAGGTAGTAGAGCTTGCACACGTTGAATATGAAACAGATACAACTGCTGTTCTTTAAAAATTTGAAATACAGTGAAGATGCTTACATTCAATATGTTGGCAATTTTTCGAGTACTTGTTTCAGGTGACTCCGCCATTAACTTGAGAACTGCCTCTCCCAGTTGTTCGTACTTCTCCAGGATGCCCGCAGTCAGCAGTTTGTTTCTTAAATGTACCATTTTCGCGCAAACGTTGGTAAAGTCGAGCAAATATTGTGTGATGGGGTACCCTTCGTCCTGGATACAACTCAGCATACAATCGTTGAGCTTGCCGACCATTTCCATTACTTCTACCAAAAACAAAATGCATATCTGACAATTCCGCACTTGTAAAATTTTCCATTCTTTTCGATAAAAGAAAAATGTATTACTTATTAACAATAATGTTAACATAGAACGGAAGCTTTCACGGCTTTGGTCAATTAAGAAATCATGGTTCTTGGGATTAGACCGTGCCAAATTGGAATTACTATCCATATCATTTATATATATACATATATATATATATATATATATATATATATATATATATATATATATATATCTATATATATATCGCCTCAGTGATTGTCGTATTCGCGCATATATTCCTGGTGTATTTCTTATTGTCTCACAGCCGGCTATAATTCGATTTCTCAGGTCATTAATATTTTCGACGGGAGTGGAATAAACTAATGAATTAAGAAAACCCCAAAGGCAAAAATCTAGAGGATTTAAATCCCGCGATCGAGCAGGCCAATTTTCCGTACCTCCCCTTTCTATTTAAAGATTTGGATATACTGTATCTAAGTAATTATTAATGCTAAAATGGACTGGTGCACCGTCGTGCATAAACCATAAGTGTTGTCTCAGCTGTAGACGAATTTCTTCAAGAAGAACATTTAAATCTTCCTATAGGAAATTAAGGTAAGGTAAGATTCGTCTGTTTGTCGTTGTGGGAGGAAATATGGAGCGAATAAATGATCATCAATTACAGCCATAGATTTATTGAAAACTGATGCTGTAAATGGGTTTCAAAGATTTCACGTAGATTTTCCTCAGTCCATAAGTGATTGTTATGGAAATTTCGTATACACTGTCGTCCAAAAGTAGCTTCATCAGTAAAAAATCAAAAAATTGAAATTTGAGCTATTTGATTAAGAATCTATTGGCAGAAAATTAGGCGCGGAAAGAAGTCTCTTAGGTAGTAGAGCTTGCACACGTTGAATATGAAATGGATACAACTGCTGTTCTTTAAAAATTTGAAATACAGTGAAGTTGCTTACCTTTAATATGTTGGAAATTTTTCGAGTACTTGTTTCAGGTGACTCCGCAATTAACTCGAGAACTGCCTCTCCTCTCCTCTACTAGTTGCACAGTTCGTACTTCTCGAGGATGCCCGCAGTCAGCAGTTTGTTTCTTAAATGTACCATTTTCGCGCAAACATTGGTAAAGAGGACCAAATACTGTGTGATGGGGTACCCTTCGTCCTGAATACAACTCAGCATACAATCGTCGAGCTTGCCGATCATTTCCATTACTTCAACCATAAACAAAATGCGTCTCTGACCATTCCGCACTTGTAAAATTTTCCATTCTTTTCGATAAAAGAAAAATGTATTACTTATTAGCAATAATGTTATTGCAAACTAAAAAGTTTAAAAATGAATAAACGCTAATTTGACATTTCGTTAAATAATGTATTAAAGAAATGAATTAAGATGTTTTATTTTTTGCATAAAAACCGCGTCCAATATGAAAAAAAGTCAAGAGAGATTTTTTGTCACAAATTGAACGAGGAATTCAAAAATAATTTCTAATTTAAAATGTTTCAGTTCATTTTTGTCTTTAAAAAAATTGAGATCGTTACCCGTATGCGCTCCAATGATGAATATAAAATTCTTAATCGCATTTCAAAAAATGCTCAATAACTACCTCTTAATACCTATCAAATTTGATTGGCATATCTCGCGTTTTAAAGCAATAAATAAATCGTCATCGATTTTAACAAAAACTTTAACACCCCGTATCTCGGAAAACGAATCAATTGCGGACATACGTTTATATAGCAAACTGTCATTATTTTTTTATGGAGAATCCCCCCCTGAAGTTTGTCCCACTTTTCTACTAACACCCTGTATAAGGCATACATACATTTGTAACCTGTTCAAACAAGATAAACTGAGTTTGAAAAAAATCACTTGATTCAAATACATTTTTATTACCAAAAAATAAAAAATATTTTATAACATTGCTCCGGGGGGAAAATTCCTGTGAAATCATCCCTGGTTGATCTGTAGTTATGACATGAAAACTGACAATTCCCTGCAACAAAGGAAAAGTAAGTTTTTATTCAAGAGATGGAAAACCCTTAAAACATGCATATAATAGTGCATAGTGCAATAATTTAGAACAATAGTGTTCCAGATTTTGAAATCAAAAACTTATTTTATATTCTAAGTAGTCATACAATAATTTAAAGAAATTCCGTTTTTTATCTGTCTCTGTCTGATTCTCATTTACACAATAAACATGTTGTCGTAATTGCCTATAATTAGACTCATGAGAGCGCATAAAGGGATTAAGGAAAACGTTACAGTAAAGTTGAAGAACAAACAGAAATTAATTTAAATCTTAGTCAGTTAAATAACATTTATTTAATATGAGACTTACTTAGCATTCAAGCGAAATAACATTTACTTTAAAATTCTTGCAGCTTTTTATCACACAGAAGAGTTTCGAGACATAGGCGTCTCTCGATGTTGGATTAAAAATTACAATTTATTGAGCGCTTTGTGTTACCTAATTAATACCAACACAATGATTTGCAAAGCGTTTGTTTTTACATATCATTTACACAGCGCCTCCCCAAGTGTTATCGGCACTCACGTGCCGGAAATATTCTGACGCCTTTAAAAAAAAATTGGACTCAATCAAGAAACTCCCCTGAAAAGCTTTTAGACAGCAATCTATGTCCCTATGGCGTTGTAATAAACTAGTCAGCTGAATCCAATCCTTCTAAAAAATCTGCAGCTATCTACACTCCTCCCACCACAACGACGAAACTGCGTACCAACTCGAGCTCCGGCAACTCAGTGGATGTCTCCTCTCCAGGTACTCAAAAGGGCGTTATAATAACTTCAGACAAAGAGGCTATTGCTGCCTGCAAATCAAAAGCCTTTTCGAGCGACAACTGCTACAGTTTTTCCAAGAAGGTCACCATGTCCAAGAACCCGCTTTTGCTCCAATGACTCCTCCAACAGTGAAGCTTACGTTGGCCGAACAAAGTTCTCCTTATGTCAAGACTAAGAAAGCCTGCCATTTTAAAGGCATTTTAGTTATAACTCGCCTTTCTAAATGATCAACCTGCGTCTATTCACTTTGAGGGATTTACAAGTACAAGCATCAGGCTGTTTTTGGTTTCTGAAGGCATTCCTATAGATGATGAAACCCTGCATAAGATTTACTACGACTTTCATGATGCTTATGGATTCAGTACAGCAGAAGTGGAGATTCAGTACAGCAGAAGTTACATAGGATCTGCCTACAGATCCTATGTAACTTCGGAGAGAACGATCCATTTTCAAAGAACCAGAGAATGCCACATAAACTACTTTTCCAGCAATTCACCGAAAAAAATAATTAGATAACTTGAAGTGTCCTGAGAAACTAGATTCCTCAAAACTCCCTGTTGTTACGGGTCTTAGTATGGTTCTAATTAATATCGCTTCTCTAAGAAATAAAACTGACGAGTTGTACCTATGTCTAGAAGAACTGCAGTTCCCCCAACTCGTTGCATTTACTGAGCACTGGCTGAATCTAAACGTACAGAAATAACTCAGCTCATGGAGGAACAGTAATCCTTTGTCTAAATGGGGATTTCGTCTCGGTAACTAAATATGACCTTTTGTTAGCGGATAACTTTTTTGAATTTTCTATAGTAGATAATAAAAACTTTCATCTCTATGTAATTTGTATTTATAGATCACCAAATTCTGATGTACAATCTTTCTTTAATTACCTGCCAAATTTGTTAGATAGTTTACCAGTAAAAGGCAAGAGAATTATATGCGGGGACCTTAATATTCACTATGCTACTGTTTGTGCGCCCATAAATATTTTATTTCTATATTCGACTCTTTCGGTCTTGCAATGCATGTATCTCTCCAACTAGAATTTCAAAATACTCTTCCTCTGTCGTTGATTACTTGGTCTCTGATTTTTCTCCATCAGAGGTTCAATCTCAAGTTTGTAGGACAGGTCTTTCTGATCACGAAACAGTATTTTCCAAGTTTAATATTTAATATTCTATTTCATAATATTTGCTTAAACACCGACTGGAATTTTGAATTTGAAAATGTTAACTCAAATTTTAGAGCTTTCTTAAATAAAATTTTAAGTACTTTTAATAAGGCCTTCCGCTTAAGACTATCAAACCTAAGCGTCATAACCCGTGGACCACGAAAGGACTGCTAAAAATATACGTTCTGTCTTATATATAAAAAAATTCACCGACTCCATTCTTATTCTCTACTATATTTCTAATTATAGAAAACTAATCAAGTCAGCAAGTAAAATATACTATCAAAAACGTCTAACAAAGTCTAAAAACATTTCAAAGGAAACTTGGTCTATTATCAATGACCTCAGAAACAAATCAAACCCTATGACTCAGATCTTGCCAAGGCCAAATGACCTAAATGATTATTTTATTAATGTAAGTAAAAATGTTACCTCTGGTATCCCGCCCAAGTTGGACCCGCTTTCGTGTTTCCCTCCATCGAAAAAGTCGCTGATAGCCTTTTCTTAAGCCATGTTAGCAGCATGGAACTATTGAAAGAAATTAATAGCATCACAAGCAAATCTTCGTGTTGCACTGATGGCCTATCAATTAAAATATTCCCGAACCTGCCGCTTCCAGTCATAGAGGCCCTTACAAGATTAGTAAATGAACCGATTATAAAAGGTTTATTCCCTGAATGCTTTAAAACAGCTATAATTATTCCTCTTTATAAAGTAGGCAAAAAAACTACCTCTTGTAATTATCGCCCAATTGTTCTACTACCAGTGCTATCACAAAATCATTGAAAGGTTACTGAAGAATAGTCATTATCAAGTCTTATGTCATTTCTTCTTAAACATCAGATAATATCGCCGGATCAGTTCGGACTTTTACCTAACAAGTGCACCAGTGACGCCATGTTCTCGTTGCTAAGCGACGTCTACTTATCGCTCAATAACAACCACCCCACCACCTTAGTTTTTGTGACTATGCAAAAGCCTTTGACTGTGTTAGTCATGAAATTTTGATAACCAAGATACATTTTTTATGGAATCCGTGGTATTTCTTCCTGATTCTGATTATAAATTGTTTACAAGTGAAATCCCTCAAAGTTCGGTCTTGGGACCTATACTTTTATTGTTATAGATTAATGATATTACCAACCTAAGTAGTTAAAATAGGGGAGCGCCTCCTCCTCCTCCTCTTCCTCTCTCTCATGTCCCTCATTCTTATCTTCCTCCCCTTTTATTCTCATTCGCATCATATTTTTAATTTTTTTTTCTTTGTCCTCCCACATTTGATTTTGCATTCTTAAGTCTTATAAATAGGTGCATCAAGATCATTTTAGTATGCTGAGGCACATTTACTAAGCTGTGCTCGAGTTGCGTAAAAAGTTATTTTTGAATTTTTCCACCAATTGTGTATAAAACAAAAAGAAAAATGTGTCAAGTAATAAGTGAATTATGTGTAATCGCGAAAAATTAGCTACATCTATCAGACAGTTAAAAGTTAAATATCTCAATTTCTTTGAAGTGATTTCGAAAGATGAATACACCAAGCTGTTTTATCCACTGAAAAGAGATTATTTGGAAGCAATTGACTGTTGTGATGATTATTTAGAAGGAATTATAAGCCTTACTACGTTTTTCAATACATTTGGGAAATCATACTTTGTAGGAGAATTAAGCCACCTATTAGAATTTATAGGAGAAGATTGCCAAGTTATACCTGCTATTATTGCAACCCAGAAGAGGTTTCAATTATACGAAGATAAAAAACAGGTATCATCAAGAAAAGTTAATCCTATTCGCAAGAGACGTCCTCCCACATATTTAAGATATTATGTTAAATAAATTAAATGGCTGAGTTGCTGATTGCAGTTAAATTATTAGAGGACAAATTTAGTAATCTTTCAAAAACCTATTTCTCATATTCTATGGCAAGTGGTCCGGAGTGGATAGACTTTTATTATAATCAATCTGCGGAATTCGTAAAGGCTGCTCTCTGTTGCAACAAATACTTTGAAACATCAAATGTTTTTCAACTTATTCGAGATCTAAAAGATATTGGCTTTGGTTACTATTTAAAAGACTTGAATAATTTGCAATTTCTTCTTTCAGTTGATTAATTTTAAAAATACATTTTTCAATTTGTTGTTGTAGTTTTGATGTCATGACTACAACTAAAAGCTTTTGAAAATGCCTTTAAATTAAATCGAAGTATGAAAAGAGTGGGGATAAAGTTTATAATTGTTTCACAATTTTAGTAAGAGGGTTGTAGCTAAATAATTTGTCATGTAAAATAAGACAATAAGCAGAAGTATCTTTTTTAATTGCATTGTGTGTCTCAAATTCAATTCTCATTACTGCGGATCCCGTTTGAATTGTTTCTTTTTGATGGGAGCAATCAATATGTGTAATAGGACTAATGTTTTTGAATTGTTCAGGATTAAAAATGGGTTCATTTGGAACACCATAGTAAGACTGTCTAAAGTTGGCAAACATTTCGTATAAAGCAGAAAATTTGTTTTCTTCGAAATTTAAGTACAAATCGTGATAAGGATATCTTTCAGAATTTAAAAATACTCTAATATTTGACAAGGTAATATTATCAAATTTACTTATATCTTTAGCAATTTTCCCTTTTGTGTTTTCTTGAAAGCCAATCACAACATGACGAGGAGCTTCTAGTTTACTAGTTGTTTTTACCGGTCATGTGTGACGGGTTGCTTCGGTTAGAGAAGAATATTCAACAAGTTCCCAACTCCTAAATCCTATCTATATATCTTTATTTGATTCTAATATTTTTGATAGAGCAAGTTGTTGTGGCATATCAACTAGAATGTGACGAACTTTCCAATAAATTTTATCGAAAATAACCAATGGAGTGTCAGGAGCACTAACGGGGTGTGCCGGATCTTCTTTGAAGATAACACCATCTAAATCATCAGTTGATCTAATAAGAACTAATTCCTGTTTCATATTCATAATAATTTTTCTGTAATCCTCAAAAAATCCTAAAAGCATTTTTAGTGGTATGGATACGGAGAATTTTCCATCATTATCAACTAAAATTGTATCTCCTTCTTTTCGATGTGGAAACCAACCTGCATTTTCCAGTTTTAAACTTTCGTTGGTATTGTGGGAAAGGTAGCTTTTTAAGGTTGATGCTAATCCAACATTTCTTATTGAATCTATAGTAATTCCGTTTAGTTCATAGCGGATTTCTCTGAACAAAAAGGCTATACCATTATTAATAAATAGCAATTCTTTCTTATATTTATCTTCTGTATTAGTTAATTTTCCTTCGATATAAAGTAAACTATCTGATGGTAGAGTGTAAGCATCGAGTTCTTGAATTGGGATCCTTATTTCATCATTGTAATTGAATTTTGAAGAAATAGATGGTTGATATGTTTGAAGCTCTGAACTAACGATGGAATTGTCTACATAAAGCTTTTCGTTTACGTTTAATATGTTCATTATTTTAAAACAGTGAAACCCAAAGATGTGAGAAATTTACGATTATCTCGTCTTAACTTGTTGGTGTTGGATTTGATACTGAACTGTTGTTTAGTCTTTTTCTTTTTATAAGTTTTTACTTTGTTGATAGTGGTAGGTGCAAGTCTCATTCCAAGGGCGCTATTATATCTAACAACCATTTTATATGTCACTAGCTTGTAAATGTAACCTTACTGTTATAGTTTCTCCTCTAAAACTGATAAGTTCTCCGTCTTGATCAACTATTTTAACGGTTATATTGTTAATTGCTTTGACGCTAACTGGAAAATACAAAATGGGCAAAGGAGATTCCACTATTTTATAGCCTGGAGCTACAGTTGGATAAAACTGGTGAATAATATGAACAGGTTTACCATTACTGTATGAACCGACACAAATATTACAATCAATACAAATAGCATTCACCTTAGTTATTTTTGCAACATTATCTGATTCTTCCTCTTTCATAGCTTTTAGTATCCTGCTATTAAAATCCAACATTCTTCCTATCGAATCTTCCTTGGTAAAATCAATTTTTCTATTACACATTAAAAAGTTTTTAGAGTTTTAACATTTGCTTTTAAAAGAAAAAAAAATTTTTCATTCGGAAATAAATCTTCTATACTTTCTCTTATGTATGTTTCTATATCTGTAATGTCATAAGTTCCGTCGGGAGTAACAATTACTTTATTATCTATATAAAATTTATTATATCTTTCTTTTATATTGGGAATAGTCATAAACGTTTCAAAATCAGCTAAACCCAGGTAATATTGTTTTTCATCCTCTAAATATCCCATATATTTAGGATTAAATCAGCAGACAAAACAGAACTGTTTCCTAATATGGCAATTGTGGTGGACATTGCAGTTTATTTATGAATGAGACATTACAACAAATAATGAGTTTATATATTTTTTTGCAAAAATTTTAGGGATAGTTGACCACAGTTACATATATGAATTAAATTTTTGTTTATTTTCATAAGTATAAAATACATCCACTTTGCCATTCGAATTAAAATATTTGAGAAGTTCAAAAGGTGGTTTTAAATTTCCATAACTATCAAAATATATTACATTTTTGTTATTTTTAATATAAGCAGTCCAATGAGATCCTTTATTTTGTTTTTTATCCAAATTTACAATACCACACTCTTTCAGATTAATTTTTTTTGGAAGTTCATCGAGCATAAAAACACCTCTAAAGCCAGTTATTTTTAACAGCTTTACATATTTAATAATATCATTGTTCGTAAGTGCTCTTTTTGGAAAACTTATTTTGAGTTTTTTTTTTGTCTGATTGCTTTCATTTTGACGGATCCTCCTTTATAAGGTCTAATAAATAGTCCCTTTCCTTTATATGGTCTAATATATAATCCTTTGCCTTCTTTAGAAGCATTTTCCATTGCAATATTATGCCTATGTATTTCTTCTAGTTGCTGTTTAGCTACTTTAGCATCATTTACTGCTTTAGCAATTCCTGCCGCGCCTCCACCTAGTGCACCCAGGGCGCCAAGAATGGGAAAAAAAGAGGTAGAAATCCTCCAACTTTTTTGGGTGTTCGAATGATACGTTTTTTTCTCGATTTAAGTTTACCCCCTTTTTTATCTTTAAATCCCATACCAAACTTTCTTTTACCCTTCATTATTCCTGCAACACTTAGAGCTGCAATTTTTTCACCAATAGAAGAATCCTTAGCTTTTACCCTATCCCAGGCTTTTTTTTCTAATATTTGGTCAGATATGTGTCTTCTTGATAAATCTTCAGTCTGAGAGTATGATATATCGTGTTCTTTACAAGCGGAATCCAATGGATTTATACCAATGTCACCTCTAGTTAATCTTTTCTCCAAGTTGGTTCCTGGACCACAATAATTATATCCTGGTGTATGAACTTCGAAGGGTAGTTTACTAATTAATTTATTTACTAAACCAGAGCCTTTTCTATTACGTCTTTTGATAGTTTTTTTCAACTTATGCTGACCCACAGTCATTGAAGTTCTTTTTATACTAAAAACACATTGACATTTTTCTGGTATAAATACTTTTACAGCTAAAAATATTTACTAGTGTGATTAAGAATGAGGATTGAAAAACAAAAATTCTCTTTACCAGTAAATAATCATGACGAAAAATTTTTAAGTAAACAGTTGAGAAAGCATGGTGACTTATTTTGCGGTGGTTTAAAAAGAGGACTCATAGTTGGTTGCAGTGGTAGCGGTAAAACCAACGTTATGCTTACACTGCTCGAGCATCCTAATGGAATTAGGATTGAAAATGTCTATGTTTATTCAAAGTCATTAGATCAACCAAAATATGAATATTTAAGAAAGTTGTTAAAGCCTATGAAAGAAATTGGATACTTTGAATACGATAGCGATGACAACATTATTTCACCTCATGAGATAAAGCCAAATTCCGTTATCATTTTTGACGATATTCCTTGTCATAATCAATCTATTATTAGGGACTATTTCACGCATGGAAGGCATAGAAACACTGATTGTTTTTTTATTTTTCAAGGATATTCCTCAATCCTTAAACGTCTAATTCGAGAAAATTCCAACTTATTAATTTTATTTAAACAGGACTGTTTGAGTTTAAAACATATATATAACGACCACTGTATATTGGATATGACATTTGATCAGTTTAAAAATATTTGTGCTAACTGTTGGATGGATCCATATGGCTTTCTTGTAATTGACAAAGATTGTGAAGTAAATCACGGCAGATACAGGAGTAAATTCGATTCCTTTATATATTTATAAAAGTGAAAAATTTGCAGTTTTATTTCATTTAAAACTTGTACAGCATGGATAAACGTTTAGCTAGAGAATTAATAAAATCGAGACAAGCCGTGAAGCAGAAATATCGAAGCTTGAAATTAGCTACTTCTACCGCTCAGTTTGAATTAGAACAAACTTATAGACCAATAACACAACCTCTTAAACAGCTAATTTCAAATATTGGTAAATCCGAACCATTCGATTTAAAAGAAGAGAGAGTTTCAAAGTATGAAGAATTCAAAACACCTACAAAGCTTTATAAAACATCAACTCCGACGAAAACTATTCAGAAAACAGGAAAAACTCCGTTACTCCCCACAGAACTACCAACATTTTTAGATGACAGTAGTATCACTTCTTCCTCTTCTGTAGTACAACCATTGACATCAACTGTTATAGCGGAAACTTCAGATCCTTCTAGTGACACAACAACAAATTTAAACTTATCAGACATATTGGAACAAACTAGAAAAACAATTCAAACCTATGTTGGTACACCGTCATATAAAGATTACTTAGCAGATTTTCATGAATTACCTAGATCATATATTGATGAGGGTGTGAAAGATACACAACATAAATTTGACCATTATTATGGAATAGTTCATGACCTCGAAACGGATAAGTTTTCTTTTGGTTTAACACAGATACCGGTAGAAATTATTGGAAAAGACATTAAAGTGGGAGGAATAACGTACACAGGCACGCCAGGTTTATACGAATTGCTTTTCAAAATAGAACCGAAAGGTTATAAGAAGGAAGATTTAGATAATTACATGAACATTCTAGCTAAAACAAATGTATATCGTAAGAATTTTGATTCAAATAAACAAGTTCAAGGAAATACATCACACAAATATGTTACAATAATAGAACCATATTTACAAAGAAAGGGGATTACAAAGACAAAAACCTTGCAAAGATTAGTTACAGCATTTAACAAACCAAAACCTCCGTTTAATTAATAAATTCTGCTTCTTTGGAAAATACAATTTATTCAAATATTGAAAGTAAAATTGTCAACAATTTTAAGTTAGATTTTATTAAACAAAATCAAGAGGGAATAAGTGACATTAATAATTTAAAAAGGAGATTAGGTGAAAATGAAACAAATAATGAAATCTTTGCTAAAAAGCTTAAGGTTTTTATGAAAATTTTTTAAAGTATGAAAATCAAATTAAAGGATGTTATACCTCAATTGAAAACGTTAATAAACAGTTGCTAACGCTAAATCAAATAAGTAAAGATTTGCAATTTTTAAATGAACATGTTAAAAAGGAAGACAAAAAATTAAGTGATGATATCAACAAAATTAATAAAATAATGGAAACAAATATAAGAGAAGTAATAATTGAAAAACACAAGGAAAAGATTAAACAATTAAGAACTTTTATAAAAAGGTTAGATGATGAAAAAAAAAAGAAATCAAAATAGTATTCTTAACAGTAGAACAATTGACCAACTCTCTTTGGAAGAAAAACAACAATATATTTCCTTTGGAAAGATAATGTCTAGTGTAATTAAGAAATTAGAACAAGAATTAAATAAAACAGAGGAGGAATTCAAAAATAGTGATAGTAGATCAACTACTTTCTTAACTGGAGAGATAAAAAACTCCTTTAATGCTTTAGAAAGGGAGATTACTAAAATTAGTAAAGTTTTAAATGAAAAAAGTTATACAATACAAATTGATAAATTGAATGAATGGGAAAAAACATAGAAAAGTTATGTTTCGAATTATTACAAAGCATAGAAATTGAACTTCCTTTAAATTGAATAAGCAAGTTTGTTGTCATGTCAACCGTTAAACAACAAGTCGTTAATGAATTACATAAACCTGCTAGAAAAAACTACAAACGCAGAAGGGTGGTGGTGAAAGGGTTAAATGATCTTTTTCAAGGTGATTTGGTTGAAATGTTACCCTATGCCAAATTTAATAAGGGATTTAAATATATCTTGATTACCTTAAATGTATTTTCTAAGTATGTTTGGGCCGAACCGGTAAAATCTAAATCTGGAAAAGACGTAACAGCGGCAATGAAAAAAATATTAATCAGTACAAAAACTCCACCAAAAAACTTGCAAACGGACAGAGGGAGAGAGTTTTTCAATGTAAATTTTCAAAATTTGATGCAACAAATTCGAATTAACCATTATAGCACGTTTTCCAATTTGAAAGCGGGTATAGTAGAAAGAGTGAACAGGACTTTAAAGAATAATATGTGGAAAATATTTAGCATTCAAGGAAATTACAAATGGTTTAATATATTAGCGGATAAAGAATATAACAATACAAAACATTCTTCAATAGGAATGAAGCCAAAACAAGTAAATAAAACAAATGAAAAGAGAATCTTGAAATCTGCATTTACTCATGCTAAAACGTTAGATATAAAATCTCCAAAGTTTAAAGTGGGTGATCACGTACGCATAAGCAAGCATCGAGAGGCATTTTCGAAAGGTTACACACCAAATTGGTCAAATGAAATATTCCACATTAAAGAAGTTAAGATGACAAACCCCTGGACATTTAATTCAAGACGAAGATAATCAGGACATTCTGGGTGGTTTTTATGAGCAAGAATTACTAAAAGTAAAGCATACCGATGTGTATCTTATTGAGAAGATTTTGAGAAGGAAAGGAAACAAAGTTTATGTGAAATGGTTAGGACTTGATAAAAAATATAATACATGGATTGATAAAAAAAATATTGTTTAATTAAATTGAAATTAAATTTTAGTTAAATTTGTTTTATTTCTGTTCCTCACTTTATGCTTTAGCTGATACAAATTACAATGTCTGAAAAGTACCTACTCTTATGTGCTAATTAATTTCAAATAAAATTCACATTTGAGAAATTAAAATTTTATTAAGTAAAACATCAAATACAATTTTTATTAAAACGTGTCAAATATATTTTATTTCTATGTTCCTCAGATAATATCGAATCTAGAATAAGTTTACAATCATTTATTCTTTTTTCAAAACGGAGTCTATCTAAGTACCATATCTGAAAGTTACTCCTACGGGCTTGTCTGTAAGCAAAGCTCGACTTCACTAACACATGCACCTTATTGTACTCTTCCAGAAAATATATTGTTTTCTTCGTAATATTTTCTTTTTGTTCCATTTTGCTTCAATTTGTTTTCCATTTCTTCAGGATATAAAGCAAGTAATTCCATCATAGTTGAAACATTTTCACTGTTAGGATTTTGTGTTGGACTTATTATATTATAAACATGCGTACACAAGTCGCCACAATCAGCTGAAATATTATTTCGAAATATTTTGAAATATGTATTGAATTCTTGCCTTTTAACTATAGATAATCTATAATCAATAATTTCCTTCAATCGCCACAAATTGTCCAAAGACTCTTGTCCTAAGTATATGAAGTGTGGGCCTTTTGTAATTTGCAGAACAGGGATTTCATTTATTTTCTGGACCTGCAGATGAATGTTGTTTATCTTCACACTGGTTTGATCAACTTGAGGAAAGTAGAAATTGTTTACAATAATTCCTTGATGAACACAAATGTCTTTTCAATTTTCTTCGGTTAGTGCGATTAAAAATCCAGTTTTTCCACCAATTACAATTTTTGGAGAAAAATCATTTAAACTAATGCCAGCAAGAACAAATTTTGACAAAGAATTATTTAAAAAATAAATTTTTGAATTAAGAAGCGTTTCTAAAGGCTTATGAACCACGGCGTTGTTCATAATGACTAAACGAGACTGAAACATATTGCGTTATTCTTGTACTTAAATATTCTCATCCCCACTTTCTTTAAAGTTTCGATTAAAATGGATTAATGAAAAAATAGATTTCCATTGAAATTTGTAATAAAGATAAATAATTAAAATGGTAATGTATAAAAATAATGCAAAGTTTAATGTAACACTAATGATGGAAAAGTAATAATTTTTGAATCCGTCATAATAATTGGTATGGTTGGGGATTATAATTTGTAACTGATTATTTTTAAACTCTAACCTTTCGATCTAATTTGTATCAAAAATAGATCGATTTGGATAATGATACAAAATTTTTAAAAATTTACTTGCATTTTCATCTCCATTTATTCGTTCCATCCAACTATTTGTACTATTGTTAATTAATCCAATTTTCATAAATTTACAATATTTACTTAGAGTGACGCCTGTTTTATTAGAAAAACATATTTCACACTGTGTTACGCCAGGGGGATGATGAACATAAAAAACATTTTGGAAAATAAAATAAAGAAGAATGAATTGCGATCTACTGATAGTCATTGAAACAATTTAATAATTATATTTCAAATTTATTAACATTAAGCAGATACTTTCACCACGAAAGCAAAAGTAGTTGTAAAAAAATATCAATAAAATACTTAATTTAAAGATATGTAAAAGTTCACAAATAAGGATATTAATAATACTATATAAAATGTGTAGTTTGAAGACTTATTTTGATTGGTTACAATTATTCGATTCCTATTTTTCCATAAACAGTTATTTAAATCACAATTCCTAGCAAATTTCTTATGCTTTACAATAGGATCATCATAACTTAACCAATCAAAAATTTCAATACCACAATAAAAACATTTACAAATATCATTGATTGAAATATAGTAAAAGCCAGCTCCAGCCAACACTTCTGGTCTCAATTTTCCTTTCCATTTTTTAAAAGTGGAAAGTCGTTTTTCATATGTTTTAAAATAACTGTTATCAATTTCTTTGTCATAAGTTTCTAAGCACATTTTGTGAAAGGCTTATGAAGACTAACTTTAGTTTCAAAAACAACAAATTTAAATACCTTATAATATCTACATAAATATATCTAAATCTTCATGTTCTGCATTCCATTGATACAAAGAAATATTTTGGTGTCCCCAAGCTAATGTATTAAAACTATAGGGAATTTTATACCGCTTATCATCTTCAGATCTCAAAGCCAATTTATTAATTAATTCGGTGAAAATTGTGTGTTGTCTAGATCGAAAAACATACATTGAAGAAAAGGTTTTAGAATGATTTTCAACAACATCTTTATAATGAATAAAATCCAACTGTTTTTAATGGCACTTTTCTTAACACCTTTTGCTTTTTTTGTTAAACTATTTTCCGTTTTAATACAATATGCTTTTGCTCCAGTACCAAAGAAAGCAGTAATGGGTTCACCAGCATATTCACCTTTGATTTTTCCTATAACTATAATATTACCAAATTCATAATTAGATGTATCAAATTTGTGAATATTTTTTATCATGTCAGAATAAATATTTGGAGTTGTGACTTCTAAAATGAACCAATCGGTATCGGTGTATAAAAGTGAAATATTTTCCTGATAAAGAGGTTTTAAAAAATTATAAAAGAAATCATACATGACAGTTTTAGATATATCTAATATTGAGAAGCCTACATATATTGGTTTATTGTAAGTAACTTGAATCTTTTGCATTTGAATAGCTACCAAATTTTCAGAAAATATTGTTAAGTCCTTGAAATATGGTTTTGCAATTAAATTCTCAGCACCATCTTTTCTTCTATTTTTTCCCACTCTGTAACAAGTCTTACGTCAATTCTCCTATCAACATTTTCCATAGTCTTGCCATAAATACTATTATTTGCCAACTTGTAAGTATTACGATCAAATTCATTCTTTGAATCATTTCTTAATCTTGAATTCAAGTCTATATATTTTTTCAACCAATCAGATTGAGAAAACTGTAAAACTCTATGAACTTTAGTCAACTTGAGTCCATTTTCCAAACATTGTTTTAATAACTGAGAGTGAATAACATATTTGGATTTATCATTAAATTGGGTATTAATTTTATGCATTTAGAATTTGGTGGTTTAAAGTTTTCAGGACAAAACGGAAAATCGTTATGATAGAAATGTAGACTTGTAGGATATTCTAAATCAACTTCTAAAACATATCCCTTATTAGATTTTTTAGAAATATTCATAATATTTAAATCGTTGATTTCTTTATCTGTTAACCAAACAAAATCTCCCGTTGGAACGTGCTGTGACATTGCATAACCATACAAATTTGTTGCATCATAATAAATTATGTATTTAGTTGGTTTTAAAGGATCAAAATTTAAAAGAAATGGATTATTAGCTTCAGATTTTCTACAAATGCAAGAGCTCACACCACCGCGAACGCTTTTTTTGAAAAAGTGTATCATATCTGGATCTGTTAACAATTCTAACTCTATTCCAGTGTAACGCAAACACGCCTCCCAGTATAAACCTGGAAAAGTGTAAAAATGAGCTGGATTAAGCTTATATGTGAATAAACAAGTGCTTCTAAAATTTTCAAAAATATCTGCCAAAAGTAAAGTATCAGAGAGTAAGTAAAGGTCGGAGTATTGACCAAGAGATTCACATTTAAACAATTGCCAAACCTTTACAGCTGTTTGATATTCTGCATCACTGATGTGCTCATCCGTTAAAGTATTATAAAATTGCTCTTTCTGAGGTAAAGTTGTTTCTTCTAATTTTAAATAATCATCAATATAATTGTAAGGAAATACACCTTTTTGGCGAATAAGTTTAAATTTTTCTTCATCATTGAAATTTTTTTTTATTTCTGTACATTGTTCATCTTTTAAGCTTTCAGAGAGTTTTGATAAAGAATGGAATAGAAATTGAAAAGAATCAAATTTTTATCAAAATAGTTATCCACATGAATAAGCTTTTCAAGTGAAATATATTTTTCCTTGTTTTGTGCGATAACTGTTAGTTGTTCTTTGTTTAAGCATAATTTTTTAAAAAATAGATGAGAATCATAATTACGCAAATTATGCAATATAACTGGAATAAAGTTAGGTATTCTGTAATTTATGTTGCAGAATGAATGAGCTGGACCTCTATAAAGACCAGTTATATGACAATGATCTGCAACCCTGTCATTTAAAAGAGGTTTATTACAAATATGACAAACTGTTTCATAGTTATGATACATTTTGTCCAGTTCGTTCAAGGAAATCATCTTTTTAGGAACCTTTAAAAATTTATTGTATATGTTATACACATCTCTTTCTAAAGAATTTATAAATAATGTATCACAATTTTGACCTCTATATCTTTCAAATTTAGAATAAGTATCGTCGAAGGAACATTTAATGTAATAGGCAAATGAATGTGGAATATGTTCATATTGTTTTAAGGTGTATGAAGTATTAGGATTTTTGTCAACATTGTCATTATTTAAAGGCTTTAAAATGCATTCGAAATCTGCATACACCACGAAAGGAACTCTCATTTGTTTATGATAATTTACAAATTTCAAAATATTATCATATGAATAGTTTCCAAACTTATCTTTTATTCATTCTTTAGAAGGTAGGCTAATTCGTAAATTATCACAATCATAGCTATTGTGTTGTAATAAATTTTCTTCTGTAGGGAAATATTGTAAACAACCGTCGCAAATATATTTTTTTCCGTGATGTTTAGACATTTGTGTAGAAACTAATTTTGATAAATCTTTAATATAGCAATAATGAAAAGTTTTTTCATCGTCATCAATTATTAACAATAAATTGACATGTTGATTTTTTTATTCGATGAATAATAAAGTGAACCAATTACTTCATACCCCTTTTTAGGATTTATAATTTCTAATCCATATACATTAATAGAAATGTTATTTTTTTCTTCAAAAATCTTAATGTTCTTTAGCAACATTGGAAATTCTATACCTGACATATCCAAAACAGAAGAGTAGTGTGGGTAGGATGAAGTTTCAAAATCTAATTCGCTTGGTTGGTGAAGAGCAGACACAACTGCCCAGGCGAAGCAAAAGTTGTCATCATTCCTAATGTTGATCACAGCTTGACGTCTCTTGATCTCTTGAGGAAGTTCGATAAAAGATGAGGCTCTCAGCGGTTGTGCTTGATAACATTAATTTCCAAATGAAGTAAATTCATCAAAGCCCATCCTGCAACGTAAAAATTAAAAAATTACTTTTTTTGTTGCTGTTGTAAAAGAGAAAGTAAATTCTTTACCTGAATCTTTTTCTGCAAATTCGTCAGCTTTCTGGTCAATAATGGTGCAGATTTGCTCTAAAAGTTCTTTTGTCTGATCTCCCTGGCAAGTGACTTGGAACGGCGCATTAAAAGATTTGACATCATAGCTGTCGCTGCTGGGGTTAAAATAGAAACCGAACAGTTCCATATTTAGCTTGATACATTTATGTTTCTGCAGTTCTTGATCTATTAGATGTACAGTTTTGTATTCCAAATGTTGAAAATATTCTTTCACATTTATAAAGTTTTGGGGTGAGGAAATCCTATAAGATATTATTCGTTCCCTGAATGCCGACTTGATAATTTCAACACCTTCCTCCAAGCCTATTTTGGAATTGTTCTTGTGCACACTAGATCGAAGATGTCCACCCCACAGACCTTGGTTTATATTTTTCTTGCATTCTTTACAATATTTTACAATATTTGTATAATCTATAAATTAAGAAAAAATATTTTACAAAATAAAAAATGAAAATGAAAATGTTCTTACCTTTAACAAGCTTTGGTTGTTTCAACCAACTAGTGAGTGTTGTGGAATTTCCGCAAACATGTTTTTTAATATGTCGCAATAAATTATCCTTTCTAGTGAAGACTTCATTACATGTTACACACTTATGCATTTTTGAAGTTTTCTAGATAATAATAATGAAATTAATATTGTGCATTTTTATTTGGTTATAGTCAAATTTTGAAAAAAGCAATTGCATTTTTGAAGTTTTTTGGATAATAATAATAAAATTAATATTGTGCATTTTTATTTAGTTATAGTCAAATTTTGAAAAAAGCAATAGAAATTAATTGACTTTATGAATCCATTTCTTCAAATGAGTCAACTAATTTGTCGAAGGCCTGTTTAACATAATTCACCGTACTTGCGTCTCCCTGTTTAATTGTGATCAAATCAGTTAAATTTTGAATAGCGAAACCCAGACACTTAAGGTTTGCTACTTGGTTTTTATTTTTTTTATTAATTTTAAATTTTTTTTAATAATAAATGATGGTTTTGAAATTGAATTTTGCTCAACTGGTGAATTATTAACAGAAATATCCGAAGTTAAATTTGCTTCAATTTGTTTTTCTTGCGAATCAGAATTTACAATATCATATGGTGAATTAATGGGAGATATAGCCGAACTTAAATTTTGATCAATTTGTTCTTCTTCCGAATCAGAATTTTCACTAAACAAAAAGGGAGAGCAAATTGGTCTCGGAGAATTAATTGGCGATTTTAATGTTAAATAACTTGGATTAGATTTTAGAAAACAAACAATATCCTCATAGCTAGAATTTTCGAATTGATTTTCGGCAATGTCACTCAGTTCTACAAGAGTTTGTTTAGTTTTTGTTGTAATTAAGTCCGTTTTGTTGTCAATAATGTCATTAAGATCGTCAAGAGTTTGTTGTTGAGTAGCTGTAAATAAATATTTTTCGTTGTTGTGTTTGTTGGCATTATTCTGAACTTGGCTATTGTAAATAATTGCATTCAAGTCCTGAATAGTTTGTTGTTGACTAGTTGTAAATACGCCTGTTTCATTGTTTTGTTGGTTTGCAAAATTTTGCATTTGAGTACATGTGTATAAGTCAAAGTCATTGTCAATTATTTTGCTACTCGATGCCAAAAAATTGTCCATTATGAAAAAAATCGGAATAACAAATAAAATACCAAATAAAAGTGTCACAAATATAAATAAAAATGTCACCAATATAAATAAGAATTAAATTTTGCCAACTAAAAATGTTAGAAATATAAATAAAAAATAAAAAATTACCAAATAGATACAATGAAAACACCAGAAAACTCGCGAGACGTGCACAGTGTGAATGCAGAAATCAACTGCATTCGTCTCTTCGCTGAGGCGATTTTATATGAAAAATATGTCCTACTTAAAGTAGAACGACAACCACTTTCCCAAGCCAAGCAACGACTTTACCCCCCTCCCTTCCCCCTCATCAAATCATCTAGGCTTGTTAGAAGATCATTCTTGTTTAACATCGACATTAATTATATTGAGGAGGAAGAAGAAGAGATGGAGGAAGATGATCAGGAAATTGACGAAGGAGTGGACATGGATGGACAACTGCTAAATTTAGGAACCGAGGCTGACGTAAAAGTAAGCAAGTTTAGGGCTAGTGAATTATTTAATAATTTTGAAGAAAAAGATGTATGTGTTATACAAAGCTACACTAAAATTGAAAGTCGAAGACTAGGAACATATGCTATTTGCCTTCCTTGTAGTGCAATTCACATGAGATATTTACGGAGAGGGGAGTCCGATCATTTGAGCTGCCACTACAAAAGAGCTTATGTTGTTAGTTCTTTTGATTTACATTGTGCTATTTGTAGGATACATCTTTTTCTACTAATTCCTGAACATGCTTGCTTTTACTGCAATAAAAATGAAAAAAAATTGATAGAAGATTATGTTGTTAAATATTATTATTAAACATAGTTTGTATAGGTGATGTGTAGATTATTTCAACAATATTAATTTTAAATATAGGTTATAAACGTAATGGGTAGATAATGTCAAAAATATTAATTTTAAACATAAATTGTAAAGATAATAAGTAGAATACGTCAAAAATATTAATTTTAAAAAATGTCAACTGTTACTATAAGCGGTTATAAATTTTCAGTGCTATATGCAAAATACTTCTTTTTATTCTAACATCTGACCCTGTATTTTTTTTTTATTGCAACAAGAACGAAAAATGAAATAGCTAATCATATGTAACAATAATGTGTAGAGTATGTAAACTGCCACTATAAGCGCTCATATATTAGCATAAAATTTTGTTAACGCTTGTTTCTGTATTCAATTGAGTTTTCTCTTACTTGATGCAAATTATATTAATATTATTAGTAAAATTAAAAAATAATAACTATTAATTTCCACTGTTTATTTTAAAAATGTTAAACCATAACAATTGTTTTGTTATGTAATGTGAAAATTAGTATATATTAAAAAACTTCTTAGAACATTGTTGTTGATGCAAATTATATTAATATTATTAGTATAATTAAAAAATAATAACTATTAATTTCCACTGTTTATTTTAAAAATGTTAAACCATAACAATTGTTTTGTTATGTAATGTGAAAATTAGTATGTATTAAAAAACTTCTTAGAACATTGTTGTTTTAATATAGGAAAAGGAAAAAAATATATTAATATATTATTATTAGTATAATTAAAAAATAATAACTTTTAATTTCCACTGTTTATTTTAAAATGTCAAACCATAACAAACTAGTATGTATTAAAACACTTAAAGAATATTGTCCTTTCAATATAGGAAAAGGAAAAACTGTGTGTCAATTATTATATATATTTACATTTACTTTTTACAAATTTATTTGACCAGAGTTTTCACAAACACAAATTATGAAAAATATTATCCTCTTTTTAAAACTACAACAAAATGATGTCTAATTACATCTTTGAAGATTTGTACCAAATAGTAATATCTAGTGCGACATACAGGACAATTGTTTACCATTATAGAACAACAATTTTCATCATTCCATCTTAAAATACATTTTAAACAAAAAATGTGGGAACATGTATTTGGTCTACATGAATCATAATATTCGGTTATTTCAAAACAAATAGCACAAAACACTTTTTTCTCTTCACTCTCAGTTTTGTTCAAATTTTTTAAAACAATCCCATTTTCTTCTTCTCGAACTAATGGTATAGTTTCTTCTCGAACTCCTGGTATAATTTCTTCGAGGCTAATTGTCTGAAGCGGAATGGATCGATTTCTTTCTCCAACTGATTCAATCATTTTATTTTAATATTATTAATAAATTTAATCAACAGACTTTTTTTCTTTTAACAGTCACTCGTACCTAGAATACTAAAATGATCTTGATGCACCTATTTATAAGACTTAAGAATGCAAAATCAAATGTGGGAGGACAAAGAAAAAAAATTAAAAATATGTTGCGAATGAGAATAAAAGGGGAGGAAGATAAGAATGAGGGACATGAGAGAGAGGAAGAGGAGGAGGAGGAGGCGCTCCCCTATTTTAACTACTAACCTAAAAATTAATGGAAAAATTTCTCTCTTTGCTGACACACTAATATTTCAAACGGTCTTGTTATGATTAAGACTTGGTCCGATTCCAATCTGCTTTGCTTCAATGTGGATAAAACGGTGACCTTATCTTATAAGAAGACTTTACAACCACTTCAGCTACTTAACAACAATATTAAATACGTTGAGTCGGTTAAATTCTTGGGTTTTAATATAAATAACAATCTAAAATGGTCTAAGCATATTAACACCTTAACTAAAGAACTTTCTACCGCCGGCTTTGCCATTCGATCAGTTTCAAAAGAACTGGACGTGTCTTCTGCGAGACTTACTTATTTCTCTCTATTCGAATCCCATCTCCGCTATGGCCTTCCCTTTTGAGGCTGCTGTACCACCGAGCAATTTCTTAGTATTTTTAGGCTTCAAAAGAAAGCAATTCGCTATTTGATTGGTCTAAATAATAGAGCGCACTGCCAATACTATTTCCAAAAACATGAAATATTAACACGTGTTGCATTAATTATTTTAGAAGCCGCCTGTTTGGTGAGAAAATATATAAATACTTTCCCGGAAAGGCCACAACACGTATATTCTACCAGAAACTCTAGGCATGACATATACTGTCCCATTTCTTCCACAGAATTAATAAAAAAAATCAATTTATTGACAACGCTATAAAACTTTACAATCATCTTCCAGAATATTTAAAAATTATCCCTATATTTGCACTCTTTCGAAAAAAACCAAAGCGTACTTCATTGAAAGACCTTTTTATTGCGTTAATGATTTTTATTATGAATAAGTCTCATTCAAATGTTTTTTATTT